>BGPT01000849.1:125631-162334 GCA_003297045.1 Symbiodinium sp. clade C Y103 | reverse complement strand
GCCAGATAGACTGCCAGATAGAATGCCAGATAGAATGCCAGACAAGATGCCAGATAGAATGTCAGATAGAATGTCAGATAGAATGCCAGATAGAATGCCGGAAAGAATGCCAGCTAGAATGCCAGACAGAATGCCAGAAGAATGGCAGCTAGAATGCCAGAAAGAATGTCAGATAGAATGTCAGAACATATGTCAGATAGAATGTCAGAACATATGTCAGATAGAATGTCAGAGCATATGTCAGNNTAAAGTTTTGCCAGAAAAAGAATGTCAAAATCTGTATCACACTATATTCCAAAGAAAGTATCGTGGTGGGGATCACTCGAAGCAAAGTAATTTTTCACATACCTATAACTACTAGCGGTGCACTTGCAAGTCCTGAATTTTGTGAATATAGGTCTTGTAAGAGCAAGGAACACCGAATCAGTATCATTGAATAGCTGGCAGAAACAGATATGTAAGATTATATAAGGATAGGTGGGCAGACACGAAGACAAACGAGCACATTAACAAACCCAGAGGCTGGGAGGCATATGCACGGGTGAACCAATCACAGATTCCCGCCAGACCTCCATCACTTCTTCGACGCTTCCTACTCGGCCCGAGGCGACCTGCGGATGGACTTGGGAAGGTGGTGGACAGAAACGATCACGGTGACGAAAACGGGCCTTGTTGGCCAAATCCGACAGGGCCTTTGGTTCCACACCCACCTTGGGATACATTTATACGAAATGATCGAAATGTTGTGTGGCAGAAATCAGGCTAGGAAAGCTCTTCCAATATTGATCACAGATACAAATATGCATCTTATACATGTCTTCGTTGCCCCAATCAATGCTCTTTTGCACCTGAATTTCCTCAAAATGATCACCCAAAATATTGTTTTGAAGCTAATTTCATCAAAGCTGATCTTCAAATAGCTTTCATGCAGTTTTAATTTGGCGCCCAGTGGCTGTGATGCTGCCGCGGACTGAAAGCTCAGGCCTCAAAGTGGCAAGCATACTGGCGAAAACACAGGAAGACCGAAAAACACTAAGCACTACAGATTACAACTTTTTTGGGGGTCCTGTACCACTGAAATCTGCGGTGGTTTCAATCCACTTGCAAAAATATGATCATCACTGCGGATCATCATCCCATTTCTATGGTTGAAAAAACATGGCTGAAACCACCAACCAGATCATCATTGGTTGTATATCCCGATCATCTCCCCATTTTAGGCAAGATGACCATAGTTTACCATATTTTACCACAGTTTCCCATGTCTTATACTATTAGTTGTAGAAGATAAAATATGGACACGTATAAAACATGGTACCAGATTTTACTGACCATGGAGTAAATGTTTTTTGAGATCTAGGGCCCCTTGGCTAAGCCAATCGCCAAGGGACGAACCGAAGCCGTAGGCACAACGACACACCTGGACCGCCTCCTCGAAAGCACCAGCATTGAGGCAGCCGTCCTAGGCGGACGGCCACATTTCTATACATTTCTTGGTGATTTTCTTCGTGATTTGGAAAGAACATGTCAACTACGATTGGTCAACCCAAACTAGAAGTTGGTGACATTTTCGAGCAAAACTGGAAGCATTGGCCGCTGCTTCCAGCTTTTGCTGAGGATTGGCCCCTTTTGCCGAAGGTCGTTGAACTGGAACCACTGCCCAAACCCAGAAATTCCTGCCAAAAAATGTTGAAACAAGACTGGCAGTCCATCGGAACGCACCTGTTACCCCTAGTGTCCAAGGCGCCACCAAGACAGTGTGAGCTTTCCGGTCTGGAAGTCGACCCAACTCACCTCACGTTGTCATTTTCGTTGAGCGGGGCTGTATCCAATGACTATGGCCATCTTATGTTCCAAAGGACGTTTGGTGCTGGTTATGCTATTCTTCCATGTGTGGCAAACAAACAACCTGTTGACCTATCAAACCAAGCTTCACCGACAATGGGACAGACCTGCCGACCTTTTGTGGAGGATCATGCTTTCAAACTGTCGGATATTTATTCTCACTTCCCTGACTATGATTTGAGTATGGGTCAAAACTGGTACCCAGGTGAACAGCAAAATAACCGGTACAATGGATATTCATACCCTCAAAATATGGTTATATAGTTCTGGAATGTTTTGGACACATCACCATTTACTAGACCATACTAGACCTGCATGATGTTTGCGCAAATTACAGTACCACAAGCACCAGTGACAGTGAATGCAAAATCTTTCTTGTCAGCCACTTTGGATGTCAAGGTACCAATCATCTCTTTGTAAATGTCAAGTGCCTTCTGCACTTTCCTTGCTGACAAATGGTGAAGTAGCACGCGTCTATGTCATGTAGTTGGGGACATAACTTCAAGGAATTCTTCAGTGCTGATCATGGTCGTTTGGCATGGCAGTTCAAACCAAGAGAGATACGTTCACCAAGAAAAAGCTGGATTTAAACAAGCAGAAATGGGGAAAAAAACAATAAGAACTATGACCAAATGCCAGGTTTCTTGTTCAGCAGGCAGGCTTGCATCAAACAAGTGAAGACCTGCACGTTGAGTTTCAAATTGAACTCCTGTGCGAGGCAGCTGCTTGACACCGGCTGGTTCAGGCACATAGGAAAACCATGGAGAATGTATCGGGTTATTTGGATGCAAAGGTTGCATGCCACTGTCGGCTGTTCAAAACATGTCAAACTATCTCTCTGGAAACCATATTGGTGGCACTGCTAGTTGGACTTGGGGGCCTGGCAGAGTTGATCTCCATGTTTGTTGGTTGCGGAATCCCGCATTTTTGTAGGGAGTTCGCCCAGAATTATTATAGAACGTTGCATCCCCATAGACCACCTTTGATCAACGATGAACTACAGTATCCCCGCTTTGGGGTTGAAATGAGAATCTCTAATTCATGGTTAACAATATCCTGAAATGGTTAAAATCAGTCCTAAGTGGCTAAACTAATCACTCCCTCATTTTGATTTGGCTGCTGGTTTCAGCCCCCCGAAACGACCAAGCAGTTGCCCATTTCTCTTAATTCAATTCTCATTTCATCCCATTTCTACAGGTGAGCCATTAAAAAATATTAAACATACCCCTATCCCATCTCACTATACTCTAGTTGGTTGAAAACGGTTTCCCTAGTATGGCTGAGTTCATAATCCCAAAACCAGGTAGTATAACTCCATACAACTGCTATTTCATAACCTATCAACACTGGTATTTTCAATCCGATTTCTCTCATTTGTCAACTACATCATTATTTCATATTCTATCCCCATATTTTTGATTGGTTGAAAACCATCTCAAACCTCAAGAACTGATGGCTAAATCCCATTAAAAGACCCCAAATCCCATTGAACCACCATTTTTCAAAAGGTATAGTAGTCATTAACCAACCAACTGTGCTCCGGTGACATCCCCACATTTTTTTGACCCGTTCCCTTCACTGCGCCTGGCGGTAGTCCTCTGCCAACTTCAAGGCCTCATTGAGGCGCTTGGCGCGGCCCAGGAGCTTCACCATGATGCTCCTGGCGTCTGCGCCGTGGAAGCGTTGGAGGCTGGTGGAGTTTGAAGCAAGACATTTTTGTTGGGATCTTTTCTTTAGTGGCCCTCAACTATTCCCAAACTTTTTGACCTTTTTTGACATGAAATAAACACTGATTGATTCAAACAACATATCGGAATGGTTTTTTGGGGTAGTGGGAACTTTGTTGGACGAAGAATCAAGATTGGGGCTTTGATCCGGGTTGTGAAGTTTTTCTACATCCAGTGTAGGAAGTTACGGTACATTCAGGGTTTCTGTGATTTTCTGTCCGTATATTTTAATCATATCGAGTGGTGTTACAGTTCTTTCAAAACAGATTTTGAGAGGATACTTGTACTTCAGTTTCAAGCTGTTTACTCAGTGAAGAGAAACGGAACTGACGCCAACTCACAGTTCTCATGGATATTTCACTTTGGCATCCTGATCTTTGCGGCCAAGTCACAATGTGTAATTGGACGGCTGGATACCAACACCTCGCAATGGATACTGGGAACGGAAGGCAGTGGTGAAAACTTGTAGGCAGCTTGCCCTACCAGTATGTATGACTATTTATCTTCAATCGACAGAGATGGACAGATCCAAGGTTGGCTTGTGCACGCAAGAATTAATTCATGCAGTATCACCAAAACATATCAACACAATGTATATATATATATATATAATTATATAATATTATACACACATTCTGAATCTTCGAATCGTCAACCATTGCCTTCGCTTTAGGCTTCGCACAATCTTCAAACATTCTGCAATATTGGGCGCAACGCCATTTTTCTATGTGTAAAACGCAATAAAACTCACTTTAATTTCTTGCTTCCCATGACCCAAAAAGATCCACGGGAGCCAGGGCGCTGATCATGTCCTGTAGGTATTCCATCGCTTTCTGTGGCTTCTGTTTTCGGCTGCAGCCATCCAGCAGGGAATTGTAGACCTGCATCAAGTGTAGCAAGTGTGTACAAATATCCATAAATGATGCTGGCTTTTGGATTTCCTTGAGAAGAAAAAAACATGACAAAGGTTCGCCATCCTTCCACCAAGCATGGGATGTCGGCCGCAGGTCGTGATGTGCGATCGTGGACTGGAGCGAACTAGCTCCCCCCTTGTGGCATGACAAAGTGGCATGTCGCCCAACGCAAACCCGAGTTGTCTCCAAAATCCGCACCCTCATCCACCAACCAGAGGATAGATAGATATCATGAAAAAGTGGATGTGCCTTGCCCAAACCTACGAAAACCAAACCATCCAAGACCTGAAGTCAACTTTTTTGGGGCCCATCAGCGATCTCATCCACTACCATCCGCATCCATGTTCCTACGCCAAGCTGCGATTTCATCTAGATCCAGCTTTCCATCTGCTTTCAGTTCCTCAAAGAGCTTGAAGGCGCAGTCCAACTCACCTCCCCCGGCAGCAGGTTGCAACTCCAATGGACTACCTAAACCAGTCAAGGCAACAAAAAGGGACAACATGGATGTCTATTGATGACTATTGATGTTTATTGATGTTTATTGATGTTCACAGGCTCTCCAAAGTCTCATCCTCAAGATAAACAAAATGTCGAAGCTTTCCTGTCAGCTCAGGACGCTGATTTTGGAAGTCAAACCATCGAAAGTTTTTTTATGCTCAACTCCTTGGGGGCTCCGATGGATGCTTCATGTAAACAGCAAACCGGACCGAGATCTGTGATTCCCAAGGTCTTCAATATTCAACAACCGCCACATTATAAGTAGTGTCGTGTCAACCCCTAGTCATTCATTTCACCTTCCAGATCATAGGGGTAAATATGAAACAGATTGAAACAACAACATCAACAACAGTCTCCTACGATGACGGGTGGTGAAATCATATCCCCCACCTGCCACGCAGTAGCCCTTGATCAAGGTGGAATATGTGATGCGATCAGGCTCCACATCACTCTGCCTGTCGCTCCAGGACATGGAAGTTTTGTAGTGGGTGGATCTACAAATCTGACTTGGAGTACTGAAGCGTAGGGGAAATCATTGACTAACCACTGAACTTCCCACACCCTTTCAAACGGGCTCAGTGGGGCTTGCTTTCGGGCACAGTGGGGTTTTCTTTGGTCCTCTGGTTTCCTTTGCTCTTGGATAGAACCGGGACAAGGGAAACCGGGGTGACTTTCAAATTGCAACACCTCGTACATGAAGAAGTGATATGAAATCATCATAAACAAACTCCATGTTACCCTTTGGTAAACTAACATAGCTATTGAAAATGGCAATTTATAGCGGATTTTCCCAGTAAAAATGGTGATTTTCCACAGTTATGTAAACGTTTACCAGAGGCTACTCCGATTTTGCTCATCTCATCCGGATGCTGTCATCTCTTTGCCGCTCCCCCCTCCGCCCCGCTTCATCTTCTCGAAGATGGCAGGGACCCGCGACATGGTTCCACACTTGGCACAAGCATCCAACAAAGTGTTGTAGGTGATGGTGTTGCCAGGGATGCCTGGACACAGGAAGCCCACGAGGCCCAAAAAGTTATATGTTATACCCATCATGAGTGGCTCATGGCTTCATCCCTTTCACAACAATATCAACCAATTGGGATTCTGATTACTATATATATATATATACATGATTATATATGTTATCATATGTATAGCTATATATGGTATATGATATATACATACACTATTTTACATTGTTCAATCATTTTCAGCCATGGACATCTTCTCCACATTTTCGGACAACACCGACACGCTTTGCCGCATCGCTTTTTCGCCCAGGGACCCTGCGCTTCCATCTCCTCCAAGGTGCGGAAACACTTCTCCGCCTGCTTCGCTTGTGCGAAGCCCTTGATGATGGACGAGTAGATCACCTGATGGAAATCTGCGGATCATCGGGGAGCAGATGGGGATCCCAAGGCCCCCAGGGAACTTAAGGCGGCAGCAAAGTGGACCGAATTCAAGCAAATATGTGGCCAAATGACCAACAAATTCAACAATGTGCAGAGTACAGAGTTCTTCCTGGACAACCAAACTGAGAAGAATTTCAACAATAACGCTGTAGAGTGAGTCCATCATGTTGCAAAATGGCCGCGACCATGTTGTCTATCCATAGAAAAGTTGACATGAATCATTCACAAATTCCACACTGCTGCCTTGATGTTCCGGGTATGAGAAGGCACACCATTGCCGAGTGTGGCATGGAATATTGAATTAAGCGAACCCAACATGTCGTGCCCACCGACGGTTTCTTTGACAATAGCCAACTGAAGGCGGATCGCACAATCTTGGATACTCAATGAGGTACCTTGGAAATGTGATGGCTACTAACAAGAACCCAAATCTGCGGGGTCTTTCCCACCAAGACCCATCTCATCTTGCGCTCAGTTACAGTGTTGAGAATCGAACTGTCGCCATTCGATGCTGTCTCCCGGACCTCGTGCCGCAGTCAATGTCAAAGACGATGGATCGAAATCAAGAGAAAACATGAGAAAACTTATTGTGTAAAAAGTGGATGCTTCCTGTTGATACCTATCTGATACCTATCTTTCATTATCTGACCTGATGCCTGGGGGCAATCGGCAGGAGTATGGGGCGGCACTGCAACCCTTTTACCCCAGATCAACAGTGTGCCGTGTGAGCCATGTGCTGTTGTATCACTGTGATGACGAAGCTGTGTCAACTCATTGTTTGCTGCAATCAGTGCAGAAAATGCCTCTCAAGATTCCAGACTGTCCAAATTGAGAGAACAACTGCATCTTATCATACATCATCCATGCTTGATATATCTTCCTATGCACCTCTTACGACCTCTTTCAAACCGTCCACTCCTTCTGACGGTTTTCAACTCATTTTACAGGTAGGACATACATATTCTAGAAAACAGCAGATCTGCCAGATCATGACACTAGTCCCAAGGATTGCAGTCTCATTTTTAGGAAACGCAAGACCAAGCCTGGGCCATAAGCACCACCCTACACCACCGTTGGTCAAGGCGCAAGCTTCGCGGCCTCCTCAACAGATGAGCAGTTCACCAGCGCTTCCACCATACATCCCAGCGTCACTGAGGATGGGCTGATGCCCTTTTCGTGCATCAACTTCCAGGTGGACCTCCCAAAAAAAGGACGGGCCAGGGCTGGTGGTCATATGCACAAGATATAACATCTATATGTATATGTATATATATATAAAGCATTATATATATATATAAAGCTATATTATAGCCATAGTGAGTCACTGAAGCAAATGAAAACAACGACCCATCAACAAAATCATGACCTCATCTTGAACATTCACTTCTCCATGTGCATGCATGTGCAGATGCGTATGAATGCAATGATTCAATGCTGCTACTGCTACCCTGGGAGCCAGGCCAAACTTGTTGCAGGTCCGTGTTCTGCCCATGCAACTTGATCATGGATCCGAAGGTGGCAGCACTACCACTCGTCTTCCTCATCATCTCACTACAGGGCACCGCCCCATCGACTCACCGCTTCAGTTTAGCCATTGCCAGGCGTAGCAATTTGGGGCTATTCCCCTTTTTTGGTCAAACCCCTATTCTTTTTGCCCAAAAAATTGACTTGCTCAAGTAAAGCAACAACACATTTTGGTCGATGTCAAAGGATGTCAAGGTTCTGATTGTTTAGCTCAAAACATGCACCCAACACTTGCCAACCAAGCATCTTGCTGCGAAGGGTGCCCAGCCTCAGCATTTGTTGACGCCAAGCCGATTTGGCTTGCGGCGTCACTATAGAGAGCTCAGCTCGTTTCACTTGTTTTACGTCTCGAGATGGGCCTAAAAGATGGAGAGTCAAATGTCAGGGATGGATTTTCCGAATCTATGTTGAAACAGCTGTGCTGGAAAGCAATGTACCTTTCTTCGGAAACAGGAACGGAACATATTTCGGTAGATCCCGAGTCAGGAAACAATCATCAAAACATACGGACACATTACCCACTCCCACTGATCCCCACCTTCGGAAATCTTCGCCGTTTTCTCTGAAACATATCTTGGGCAACATATTCTGACAGACGTTTTGACATATATTCTGACATGTTGTTCCGAGATGTATTCTGACATATTTTATAGTATATCTGATATCTCCTGTCTGTGTTCTGTGATGTCTTCTAACAAATGTCACATGCAATACAGCACCTACCTTCTAATGAAGTTTCAACGAATCTCTATCCCAATTGTTGATGGCTGACTCATGTCAACACCACATTTTTCGCTGGGTAAGTCTCAATTTCAGTCCGTGATCTTTGTTACTTCAACCGATGAACCCTTCCTCTCTGTTGGTAAAATGATGTAACATCCACATCTTTGTCGATAAACTCCACCATTTTAGCTGGTAAAATCTGAGTTTGGTTGGTAAACCTCCATCCAAACCCAAACTTTCATTCCCAAAAAGTCAGTAATAAACCCGAATCTGTTGATGAACATCCCAAATTTCATGGTCACATCAGTATCATCCCCCACTTCAAAGGGCACCGTTTGAACCACCGCCGTTCGCCGCGCCACGTCTCCATGAAGCGACTCGCCAGCGGCGTTCGCTGCGTGCGGATCGCCGCCTCCACGGCCTGCGAACAGAGCGCCTCGTCCAGCGGCTCCGAGAGCTGGTCGATCAGCGCGAAGGTGCGATCCACCTGGAGATCCAGTCGTCAAAACTCCACAAGATTTATATCGCATATATAGTATGTAAATATAGTATATAGTGTATATATATATATATTATGTATATATTTGTACAACATATTATATATATACCCATTATTTGGGTTATATTTATATCAATTAATTCGTTTTTAGCCACTAATTTTTGATTTATGAATATCCACCACTGTGAATTGTGTGGACATACATCGCCTAGTGATGGATATAGATCATTATTGCTGATTGAACCCCAACAATATCCAGTAGTTCGTGATTTATATCCACATAATTGGATTATATATACCTAACCAATCAAGTATTGGGACCTCAACATCCCTAATGAACATGTCGAAACCTAATTCACTTAGTTATTAATCACATTCTAAATGAATTACCATCTGGTGATCAAACATGGCAATGGAAAATACCAGCTGGCTATGTTTGATTGCAGGAGGGTAAGCCCACCATTTTATGGGGATATACTGTGGATATGCAATGTGGGACCAACTGCAGTGCAGCATCTATCATGTTTGAAACCTCTGCCTTTGTACAGTACGCAAAAAATATGGGGATGTGTAGTCGAGATTTATAGCTGAGAGATAATGGGATGTAGAATTCTATGGGATGTAGAACCCCTATCAATGCGTATGTATGTATATGTAAGTATTTATTAATACTGGACACATATATATATATATATAATAACCAACAACAATGTGATATGGGGACCGAAGGGATATAGAGTTAACCAACAAATATGGGGATATATAGTGGAGATATAGCTGGGATATGCCGGTGGATATGTTTCGTATCATTGTATCCCGAACAATATACCCATTACTATGAAATAGTCATAATCATCAACCAATCCCTATTCTATGAATTACGTGTTTGTCGAAACAACACAAACAGCAACCTCCTCGTTAGTGTATTGCTGCAATAAAAAACGAGCCAAATCGATCCCAATGATCCGAATCGACAGTTGGGTTATACCGCAGGTTTGCTTCCACCCCATGATTTTTTTTGCAACGACATGAGATGAAATCCTTCTGTAATCCTGCATTTGACCCTTATATGTATATAATATAGACATGTGTATATATATAATATATACAATATATATATATATAATATATAATATATAATATATAATATATAATATATAATATAATATATATATATACAATATGAGTTTCACAATCCTGTAGCACACGTAACAACAACATGGGTTCGAATATAGACGAAATTACATGGGTTGATCACCAAAAAAAACGGGTAATCCTCGGTGGAATTCGCCTCCTCGGCTGGAGATTCAGCTGTGATCCTGGTGCTGGGAAGTGAACATCTTTGTGAGGTAATTTATTGTTGATGAGGTCAGTATTATTGTATTATCATTATGATTATATGTACACAATGTACATATAGAGTCGTGACTATGAACTATTCTTACTATTGTTACCATCAACATTATTCGTATCGTTCTTGCTATATAGTACCATTCACTATTGCTATAGTGCTATTGATGATGCTGACCATGACCATGACGCGGATTTTGGACCAGATCTTCTGGCGGAGATATCCAAACAAACCCCCAACTCTTCCGGGCACCTGTTTTTAAAACCATCCTTCGAGGTTGAATGTTGGATTTCAGGGCCATTCGACACCATTTTTGTTCCTTTCCTCACTGATTTCAAGATATTTCAAGTTTTCACCATCTTTCACCTGTCCTCTTCAACAAGATGGAACAAGCAGCGTTGGTAATGCCAAACTCTGTGCTCTGCATCCAATCCTTGGCCCGATCCAGGATTCACAGGCAATGATGCTGTTGCGAGCATCTTAGAGCCATCTCACCATTCAACTGACGTTCTATGTTCACTTTTATCCATTCCACATGTCGCTGTTTGGAGCTTTGTGCCTGGTATTCACGCTTTTGATTCTCCTCATTTTTGGTCGTGGCTTCCGTACTTGTCTGGTTCAACCCAGGTTTGGTGGGTATCAGTGCGTACATCCCCACATCATTTGGCGTTTCTATCCACACATATCCACAAGTATCCACAGTCTTAAGGGGTTGTGACTTCCATATTTTGCTACTTCTCAAACCAGTTCTATCATCCATTGGATCCATTTAGCCCACTACCAAACAGGTTGCTCCCACCCCAGTCCCACAAAAGGCCGGGAACGTGTCGGCTGGTAGCACATCCAAGGCTGGGAAACCGTGATGGAAAAAGTCAAAACTATGGTCACCCCCAAACAAATAGAACCGTGTTTCCAGGATGCTTCCTAGATGATATTTACCACATATTTACCCACATATTTACCACAGTTATCCATAGTTATCCACTTTTCTATCTATTTTGGAGTGCTCAATCGTGACTCAATCGTGGCGAGTTCCACCTTTGCTGCATCGGTCCGAGGTGCCACGATGCGCCACACGCCTTCAGCATCATTGGCGCGCGTGCGGTCGCTCAACAACTCGGCAATGGTGACCTGCCAGATGCCCATCGCCCGGGGGTTCGGATGGTCCGCGTAAGAATTACTTTGCACAAATGGGGTTTTCTTTAAATGGGGGATCGCCAAAACCATAGGTTTCAATACTAAGATGGTCTATTTTGATTAATTTTGGATGATTTACCATGGACTTGCCTTGTACAAACATGTAAAATGATGATTTCACCATCAAACATTTGGATTTCAGTGAGCTAAAATGGGGAACAGGATGGAACCAGCACAAGCTGGAATTCAAACCAGTAAAAACTGGGGATGTAAGCCCAATCGTCGAGGAGATAAGCACTTTTGTCTTCTTGATTTCATGTCTCTGGCTGTGTTGGTGAACAATTGAAGGTGTCTTTTTTACTGATGAATCCGACGATTTACAGAACATCTTGTAGTGCAACCTCCAAATAGTTTCATGCGCAATTGGCCTGCGACAAGTATAGAAAATTGAACACAGAAATCTCCGGAAAGATATCATGTTGAGGGAATTTTCCAGTCCTTCATTGTTTCAGTCTCATGCAAGAGAGACGATGTAAAACATGAGGACACTTAAATCACTTCCAAATCTCCACGGCCAGTTTCACACATCAATGTGAGCGTGTTTGGCGATTGTCTCACCTTGAATCGTTAAACATCTGCTTCTGGGAGTCTAAGTGGGGCACTGGTGCCGGAACCTTAGGGGATGATCATGGAATCCTTGATCCTCTATCTCAAGAATCTGTATCTGTCATTTCATAGTAATAGAACTCCTTATATCCCTGCACTATCCTGCACTCATGGAGGAGTTTGCCTGTACAATTCATGCGAACAAATCACACACATAAGATCACACAAGTATCAAACAATAATTTACCAACCTCAAGAGTTCGATCATTGAGGGATGTTACCCCAATCCTAACAACATTCCAGTGATATAGCGACCTGTTGTTGTATGTAATATCTTATGATATGATATACAGCTTGCACGGATCAGGTTTCAGTATGTTTCAGCGATCCACTGAGGCTCAAATCCTGTTTAGGCTGGTTGCATAACCCTCTTGAAAGGCAAGACCGGTTGAAACTTAAACCCCGTGGTTGATGCTTAAATCTCACAATAATCCCAGTTTGGATGCAAACTTTATTAAATGGTCACAACTTCAACCCCAAGTATTTTCAAACGAGGTATAACACCACAGTGAACCAGCTGCCCGCTCCTTGTTAGCGGAGAGGCCGTGCTCTCTCATGTCACGCAGCAAAAATTGAGCCTGAAGGCCATGGCGTGACGCACGGCAACCGTCCAAATTCAACATGGAATGCATCGTTTCAAAGGAACAATTTGTGAATTCAAGTGAAATGTATTGAACTTCTTATTGAACCTATGATTTTTGTCGTGTTCTGTGTTCTTATGTGAAAAATGGATACTACTGATTCCTCTCAACATGGATGACCAGCACGCCTCGTCGCGCTTGCCCGCACACAGCAAGGAGCGCAACATTATATTGAAGGTAACCACATCAGCTTTCCTCAGGGGGCGACCCATTCTTGACAGTATCCGAAACCAAATCTTCTTCACAATTTAGGAAAGAGTAACAATACCTTCAATGATTGTAATAATGATTTGATTCATGCAGCTAAAGCTGAATCAGTCCAGGACAGTACAACAAGTCATCAATGATGCATTAATCTGAAAAAAGTCCCGCAAAATGCACAACAATTCCATTTCCAACCCCAACAAGATGCCTCCAACATGCGAGCCTTTGCTTGCACGCGCAGTGCCAACATGCTGCGTATGTGAAATGATGTAAAAAAGTTTGGAAACTACTGATGATCAACCAATCAGTTAATCAGTCCATTCATCAATCAATCAATCAATCAATCAAAATAACTCATTCAGTCAACCTATCCAGCTTTCCATGTTTCTTTCTTTCTTCATTTCTTTTTATCTTTTCTTCTTTCTTTCTTTTTCTTTCTATATTTTCCTTTCTTTCTTTCTTTCTTTCTTTCTTTTCAATCTATCATAGTATACCAGAAACTGTCATGATCTATCGTAATCTGAAAAAAACAGAGAGAAGCAAAGAAGCCGGGACAAGCAGAAACGCAGGGAAACAGAATCAGAAAGAACATTCTCAACCGGAAAAAACAACAACACATCCACCGACAAAAACAAGAAACAAAATAGCAATCCTTTATTATCCTTTATTGCTTCATGTCATTCCTTCATTCGTCGTTCATTCATTCGTTCGTTCATTCATTCAGTCAGTCAATCATTTCGTCTCATTTCTTGTCGTTTCCTTTCGTTCGGTTTCATTTCATCTCAATTTCATGTCATGTCATCTTATTCTTTTCAATTATCTCACGTCACTTGGTCAATCCGACTGACCCTGATGGCATACAGAAGGGCTTTCTATCGGAGCCCTTGTCCAACACATTTTTATGAAGCTTTCGCCCCGCTTGAGCAGGTACTACATATTCTACCATATTCATCCATATTCTATCAAAATCATAATCCATCACAATCTAATTATCATAATCATTCACAATCTATCCATTGATTTATAAAATTTTATAAATATGTCATCATATGAGGCAGGATCTTTCCATATCTTCCCCACAAGATCCCGCAGATCGCTTGTGTTTTCCGGCCCAGTATCTTCTCAGCTTTCAGCTGATTGAACAACTCAGTGGCAGTTTCTCCCGCTGCATCTCCACCTCACAGCGAGAACATCATGGTAGAAACGCCCAGAAACTGACCATGGCACTGGGAAAACCCAGGAAAAATCTACAGGTAAAGTTTCCATAAATGGGGCTCCCTGGTCAGTTGGATTCCTAGTCAGGCACAGTGAAAGGATCTGCAAAAATCATCCCTATCTCCGATCAGTGATCCCGGTTTCAAAATCAGAACCAACCTAAACAAAAACAACTACCCTCTGGTAAACTAACATAACTATGGAAAATCACCATTTTTAATGGGAAAATATCCACTATAAATGGCAATTTTCAATAGCTATGTCAGTTTACCGGAGGGTATTATTCACCCGACAACAGCGCGTGGCTCCCAGCTACATTGGATCAGCGCGTGAAGCAAGGCGTTCTGAATCTCTTGATGCTGCCGACTGGAAACTCCCGATGACAATGCCTGGAGGAAGACCAGCACCATGGTCTCTTGCTGTGGGCTTCCACAATAGAGTGCAAACTTACAGTTAACTTATCATTTTAAATGCTGATGTATCTTATTGATCTGGGAAAATTGTAATCTATACTTGCCAACCTGAACAGTTTGGCCATTTTATCCTGACTGATCTGGGTTTTTCTGAACATACAGAATAGGGTACCTGTAAATCCGTTGGTTAATCATCATTTCTCCCTTCCGCAGACGTCCTGGAACTACGCTAAGATCAACTGAACGAAGCTCCGCTGTGAATGGAAGCAGATTGGAAATACCTAGCTACTGGNTTAGCTTTGACCGATTTCACTATGGCATTTCAAGTGCAACTAGTCAGAAGCCCTTGCAGGCATGCAGGCTGTGTCGCTTTCTGTCATTTCATGTTTTTTGTTTTGGTTTTTGGGATTTTTTCTTCTCTTTTTGCCAGGTTCGATTCTTGTAGTTGTGCCATAGAACAGCTCTTGTTTCGTCTAGCAAGATAGCATCCTCAGCCANTTTTTGGGATTTTTTCTTCTCTTTTTGCCAGGTTCGATTCTTGTAGTTGTGCCATAGAACAGCTCTTGTTTCGTCTAGCAAGATAGCATCCTCAGCCAACACCGGCCCTTGGTATGAGCCAGCCAGGCTAAGGGGATATTTTAGTTTTGGAAAGGTGTACCCCATTTGCAAACACACCTATGTACCATATTGCTGGCTATGGATGCCACTAAATCTGCATTACATTCCCACCATAGATCCTCATATTTGTTGGCCAACTTCCCCATTTTCAGGCACACTTATCTTAACTTCTTGGACATGTACACAATATACATCCCATATACTTCCCATCTATATCCCACTTCCGTGAATCCCATCTAATTTCCACTAGTAAATCCCAATCCAAATCCCATCTAAATCACCGCAAGATATCATCAAATGGCCGGATTCAGCCATTTTTCTTCCCAAAAACCCGGTCCAGAACTCCGCCAGAAATCCGCTGCCTCCTCCACCGCCTGCAGGGCGCCCTCCAAATCCTTAGCCTTGCCACAGGACCGGATCCTGGCGGCCCAAGGGTTGGGCGCCTCGTCCTTCCGCGGTGCACCTGCAACGGCGGTTCGCTTTTTGAAGGTTTCTGAACAACCTCATAATCTGTGACAACCTGTGGATTTTGGTGACTTTTTGGGAGTTGAATAGTTGAATACATATACATATATATATATATATATACACATATTTTTCATGTTTTTTTGTTCGAACAACACCTTGGACGTTTGAAACGAGGTTTCTGCAATGTGTTGTGCATAGTTCACCGTTCAAAAACTCATGGGTAGATTGGGGGTCGGCCTGGGGATAGTACGGAAATCTGGCGGTTTGAACCAGAAAACACATTGACACGTGCTTAGAAAACTAAAACGGGGCTGCCAAGGGATCCTCAAATTGGCGATCTTTCTCAATATTTTGAGTCATAGCAAATGGCATTCAAAAAGTAAGGAGCATGCAAGCAAGCAAGTCAACATATAGAAACACATCTGCGTCAAGCAACTGTATTGGGGGTGGAAATCATGGCAAAACAGATTCGATTTTGGTGCGTGTGCTCAGTGCTCCTGTTCTGAAGGCATCTATGTTCATTCCAGACTGCCAAACCAATGACCCTTCCTCGCATCATTCCTCATCTAAAACCTTCTCTCTCTCTCTATATATATATATATGTATAATTATGTATATTATATATACAGAACAATTATTCACTCAGCCAATACTGCCCATGTTGTTCTTGATCTAGACCATCCCAGCCTTCTCGAACTTTCTTTGCCTTCGCCTTCTTTTTTGTCCTTGCCAACAAAAAAAACGCCGACCCACCAGCAGGGAATCGTTTTACAGCCGGGGTGCCTCTGTGCATCAGCATCGCCTGCATCAGCTTCCGGCTGCATCTGCACCTGCAGAAGGTCGGAACATCAAAGAGTTCCAAAGTGGTCATTACAAAATATCAAACTATCAAATTAACCATGAACAATCATGAACACTTTGGATCCAACATGATCTAACATGATCTAACAATCAACAGTTTGGATCTTACAACCACAACATTGTTGGGTGCCCTCCTGTAACGTTGGCACCGCTTTGGCGCCAAATTCGGCCTCCTCCTCTTTGGCAGGCGCCGGCTTTTTTTCAGGTTTCGAGGAGGATGCTGATGGCGCGGCACCCTGGCAGGCGCAGTGTGGGAAGCCCAATGGTGGTTGGCCTATTGCCCCTTCATTTAGTTTGGGTCTATCAGTTTGCCCTCCGGCAATCAAACCTGGCTAGCTGGGACATATGCCCTTTTTGAATGGAGGATATCATGGCAAAATCATCGAGCTAAATTGTGGATTGTCCGTTGCTAGGTTTGATTACCAAAGGGTATCTCTCCCATTTCAGCAGTTGCGAGTCCGCGGCCATCCTCACCTCGCTCTGCTGAAGCTTGGCAGCAAGGACTTCCTGAAACTCATCTTCCTCCTGTCGCTGTAAGAAGGTGGTCATGGATACTCTGAATTGGATATCCCAGGGTTGACGTCCCATGTTCGTTTTATTTTTTGGCATCCTCAATTTCTTTTGAATCGGACAAACCAATACGATCTTTATTAACATCAATTATACATCATCACTGTACTGTTTCTTTCTCTAGAGCTCTAGATCTCGAACTACCACGATGTGGAACAATTGAGATCTTCCTTCTTCACAATATCAGTAAGGATAGATTTGGTATGCAGCCCGCTGGTGCAGGTTTCCCGGCCTCCAAATCAGCCCACAGAGAGCCATCTAAGCCGCCTCGCTTGGGCTTGGCTGACGGCTCTGACACCTGCAGCGTGGGGATGGCATTTTAAAGGGGTGTGTCTGAAAATGAGGTATACCGTATACGCATTTAATAGGAACATGGAGTATACCCATTCGACACTGGTTAATCATTTTTCTTAAATTTGTAAAGGCCGTTTATGGCGATTTCCTAGAAAAAATGATGATTGACCAATGTTGTGAAGCCAAGGGCCCAACATTTTGGTTATCTTTTAGTACCAAAACCATCATGAACCATCCAAATCTTGGGAGCATTTTGAGCCGGTTCCAGGAAATCATCATGTTGACCCACGATCAAACAGTCAACGCTGGGTATATTCCCCACTCGCAACTTGTCGCGAGAGAGCCACCGGACAAGTCATTTCCAGGATCCCGCTTAGTTTGTTGCACTAATCATACCAGAAGCAGTTACTATATTGCTTTGCACCCCATTTACTGCCCTAGACCCCATTCATCCCCATTCACTGCCCTAGACTCCATTCACGGCCCGTCTTTGGGGGTGGGTCCAAATTGGCCACCCCTAAATGACTGTCTAGGGGTGTCTCAGTTTTGCTGAACATTCCAAATTCATCCAAATTCTCAACAAACATCCTGATGTTTGTTGGCAACACCTCAGATGGGGTGAGCCACAATTTGGGTGTTCGAAAAATGACCGGCTAAGTCCCACAAAATGACCAGTCCATCTATGGTGCTCTGCACCTTCAATTCCTAGTCACATTTTACTTTTTGCAGGTCTAATTTGGATGCAGACTTCATGTTCTGGATGGTAAAATAGTAAAAAAAACACACTCCAGATATCAAAAAATCACCTTTTAGGATTGCTCAGCATGATTGAAAACTAAAAGCATGTTAATCCGTCTAAAAAAAAACATACTCTTCATGGTCAACAACGACCATTGCAAAATGTTCATACCTCCACCAGCCCGCCCCACGACTCGCTCCGGCCTTCTCAGCCTTGGCCTCGAAGCTTGGGGTCTCTGAGGGTCGCCTGGATCCAACTTTGATGGTCTCCTTGGCGCCTTGGGCCTCAAGGGCTACCGGCTTGGCCGGTGGAACCTCGCTGCGCAGGGAAGGGGGGAAAATATGTGGAAGAAATTGAGCTACTGCAGGTTAGTTAAACCACCAGAAATGAGGGATTGAACGAATCCAAACCTTGGGATTTAAGATGATTTCAGGATCAAGCATTGTCATTAAACTGATTTTTAGTAACAAAACTGGGGATTGAAGCATCTAACAACTGTGGGATGTGACAGTCATCCTGGGATTGACGTATCAAACCCCTTGGGCTTTCACCAACAACGGGGATTGACGCAGCATGGGAAATCCTCCATGTCAATTTGGCGTTGCATTGGCATTCCAAGGTTCCGGTTATTGTTTTAAAGAACCCATCCAAAAAAGTAGAAATGGATAGAAATGGTGTGCCTGTGGGTCATCCCGATTTGTGAAGATGATGTGATACCACATGTGGATGAATTATGTAGGATGAATGACCTGCAAACGTAGGGTTTTTGACCCTCAAATCGCAGGTCAATTGGGCTCCAACAACTGCAACAGTTCGTCGAAGTGTCAGCTTCTCGCAAAAATGGATCCTTCATTTTAGATGACTTCGGCAACACCAGTTTCCACTCGGTGTAACATCAGTCCATCCTTTTTCAAGGGTCCATATATTTCTCTCTACTGGTTAGTTGACATATATAACTCAAGCAAGTGGCTTCATCCTTGACTGAAGCCGCTTCCATAGTGAAGAACATGTAGACTGCGTGCAGCATCAATGCAGCACAACAAGCTTCACACAGCCATGGAGAAGAGTTGACCTTGGCCACTCGCCCTTTGGGATGACCCATGGCCGCCAGGGCTAGGTTTATACAAGAACTCATCTCACACACGGAACATTTAATTATATAATATTATATATGGGCTATAAACCCATTACATAGATCCTACTTTTTGTTGGTTGACTCATGTCAAATCATTACTTTGCATCACTTTGCTTAGTGGCTTTGTGATTTCCTCCGCAACTGCTGAGAAACCACTTGCCTGATCTGGTTTTGCTGATTTTCGAACAGGACTCCATAGCGGATCATTCCACCTCCAACACTGAGAAAAATGACCAAACATCTTGCTGTCCCAAAGACGACCACATCCTGCTGGCATGCCAATCACCACATGGTCGCATTTTTTTGTGGCGCATCGACCAAACAGGCTACACACTTGCACAGCAAGGGTGAAGAACCAAGCAGCAAAGAACTTGGAGATGCCGATGGACATCATGAAAACAACCTCAACTTACAACGAAGAAATGCAGCAAAGCGTAGCAAAGCCATCCAAACCCAGCCAATTCTCCAAGCGGACAAGGGACAGATCTTAGGGATCCTTGGGGATCCTTAGGGATTCGAAATCTTTCTTGAATCTGGGGCTAAGCTTTCACAGCATTTCACAGCTATATTCCCATGTAACATGGTGAATGTGCCATAAACCTCTTCTATGGACAAACATAACAAACACCGTCGGGACGCCACGCCTTTCCTTGGCCACAACACAATCTGCCAAGGTGCCTGGAAGACAATGGCCTGGAGGCTGAAAGCGGCCCCGCTCGGTTCGCTGATAGCCTCCACCCTCGCACTGGAGTCGTTGGCACCGCGAGCGTCGAGCCACCGAAGGACCAGCAGCATGAGCATCAACTGAGATGGTGGGATCACACTGGTTGGTTGCCAACATCAGATTTTCACAGATTGGAAGTCAGCGGTATTTTCTTTATTCATATTTATAGGTCTAGGTCTTGTATTGTTCCTGTTTTCATGGCCTGGTGACAACACAGCCCCTTTATATCCTTTTATACATTTTGCAAGTGAGCACACTTGTAGAACTGTATAGAACTGGTGATCCTCCATACTTACAACCTACCGACCTATCTTGAAGGGAAATACTCAGGACTCAAGATGCATATTGAATTTGTTGTTTCCACACGGAGGATTGTTGCTCAGTTTCTACACGCTCAATCTTGTGACTCTCGATCTGGAAAGCCCTGATTTGGTGGTGGAATAATTGGTCCATGATGGATCTATTCCTTGTCCCATCTAGGGCCGGTGCTGAACCATTACAAGCAACACTGGGATGATTTTCCAAATCGCATCCTGACATCTACATCGATTCATATCGATTCCCATATTACAACGTCCCTACTTGAATAAGACTTTCCCTCTATGGGCTTGACCTGGTTGTATCCAAATGGTTTATTGATTCTGTGGTAAAGAAGACAAAAAGTTGATACACATTTGCAAGAGTTGACTCCACCATTTGCTCATGTGTATATATTACTGGCTGTACCCAACTGTAAAGTGATGTAGATAATGAAAATCCATTGTTGTTTCCGGTTCGGAAACAGATCTACAAATGGTGGATATATGTCGATTTATTGTTGGATCTTGGGTGTATATCCCACTGCGTTCCCTAACATGAATTAAACTGGTTGATTTGTATGTATATATATATATGTTATAATTCTATAAAAATCTCTACAAAATGGTTGGCTTGAGACCCCCAACCCTCAGTGTTGGTTTCCATCATATGATACCCTCCGGCAATCAAACATGGATTGCTGGAAAATCTCCCACGGCTAGTTCGATGACTTTCCCAGGCATAAACCTTCATTCGGGGATTTCCCAGCTAGCCATGTTTGATTCCCAGAGGGCTTTAGCCAATATTCCATGAAGATCCGCACATCTTCCATTGTAGTTTGTTCACATTCCGATAATATTCCACTAGTATTCTGTCAATATTCCATTATATCCCATTAATATTCCGTCAATATCCCATTGAAATTCTATTCATATTCCCATTATTTCCCATTATATTTCCCATGTATATGCCCATTATAACACCATTTTGGTTGTTTTTCCCATTGCTGGTTGCATCTCCAACGGTGAACTTGTCATCGCCAGGCGGCCCATGCCAGCTCCGGCCACGCTTTGGGAAATCGCAAGGCCAGGAGCAACGGCACGGCCAACAGCCTGGCGCTGCTGGGATATCATGGGA
This sequence comes from Symbiodinium sp. clade C Y103, assembly GCA_003297045.1. Classification (NCBI taxonomy): domain Eukaryota; class Dinophyceae; order Suessiales; family Symbiodiniaceae; genus Cladocopium; species Cladocopium sp. clade C. The sequence continues at coordinate 140,722 of BGPT01000849.1, read as the reverse complement.
ATTTCCTGGGAATCTTATGGGAATTTTGTGGGAATAAAATGGGATTTGATGGGATTTCGCCAACCAACTATTGGGATCTAGAGGATTTAATGTTTTTTTTTGGGATTTAACTGATTTAACTAACCAACGCTTGGGTACTCAAATGTATTGGATACTTTGCCAAACACATTGGGATGTTTGATAGCGAGAGCCAAGGGAAGTAGTCCTAAAATGGGATTCAGAAACAGTATATATATATATATAATATTGAATATATTTATCAAACATAGCCAACATATGTGGTTTTCTGAATTCTGAATATTGATCCATTCTCATTTTGAAGCAACCCAACCCAATGATGTCGCCAAAATTGGGGATCGTTGGTGATTGATTGGATTCTAATCAAAGGATAGGGCATTGCTACGGCAATTTTGTGAATCGTCAACATCAACAGCAGGTAAATTTCAGGGCGGGGTAAACAAGACCTGTGCGACATTGACCAAAGAATCTGGTGATCCAAAAATGGTGTGCAAACCGGCAACAGTTTCAGTAATTTGGGTGTAAGTGTACCATTGTTATCCATGTCTATTTTGATATTCGACACTTGGAAGCTGTGCATCTCTGTGCTGATCTTTCAAGTGCAGGTCATCCAAACGCAAACCCTGAGGCCCGGACATGTCCTTGGCTTTCATGGCACGTGGCAGGAATTCTATGTACAAGCAAGGCGGCGATAAAAACGAGATCCCTGGCGGGATCGCATGGCCCCGGTCGGAGCGGAAAATTCTCTTTGTGATGGACTGCCATGAAGATTTGATGGAGCTGAAAGAGGACGGAGCAACAATGGAACTACACCAGGTTGATTACAGCATGGTGAAATCTTTGGTGAGATCTTCAGGTTGCACCTGAAGAGTGATTTTGAAGCTGTTGTACAATGGCGTGGTGATGCTTGGTGGGTAGTAGCCGTGGCTGGTGTCTAAGGAAGCTGGGGCAACTCTTGACTGATGAGCCACCTGGCTTCAAATCACCTGGTGGAGAACACCTTCCCAAAATCATCTTTCCCTCAGTGGCCACCTGGTTAAAAATCTGGTCACCAAACGGCACTCAAACCAAGCACTAAAACTAAAAGATGTTTTGTTGGGGAGGAAAAGCTAGACTTGCAAAACAATCTTCTTCGAATCCAATTGAATCCAATCAGGGCAACACCGAAGCAAACAAGGCTGAAACGGCCAAGAAAGTGCGCTTGACTCAACACTTGCCAATTGTCTATTGGGATCATCCTCGGGTGTTTGAAACCACCAGAGCATCATGGGCTAGTTATATGTGCACTGTATTCCTGTTTACATGGTCCACTCCCAATATTTACATATATCTACCTGATTTTGCCATGACTTTACCAACCTGGCATCCACTTGTCCTGAACACTTCAGTCCCTGGTGTCGCTTTTGCTCCTCTTCGACCGACTTCTTTGAGTCGACCAACGAACTGCGGGTGAAACTCAGTCGGTTTCTATGGTTTTGATGCCAAGAAATTCATACCTGGGAGAGAAATATGCTGCCAACTATCGAGGGCTGATTGCTTGCAGCTTTGAAGACCGAAGTTTATAGATTGTTTTGGTTTAATTTATCAAACAAAACCGATTCATAGGAGATTTCCCAGCTTGCCATGTCTGATTACCCAAGTGTAGATCTTTGGAACATTTTGGAACCCAGGAGTTGACACACCTTGGCATCAAGCTGTTGATGGAGGCAACTTGATGTCCTGCGACAAGGTGATCATGGGACAGGTGAACAAAGGGTGACTCGGTGACCAATCTTTTTGGTTCGGAACTGGGCGTAGTTAGAAGCTAATTAGGGTTTAAACCACTTCCAACATCTTCCAACTAGTAAAGGCCCACTATTGTGAAACTGGATAAAGAAATTGTCAGAAAGTGCTACCAGAGGAAAAAATGTATGTGTCAATGTGGATTACAGCTGTTCTACTGGGATACCAATAAGTGGTGCATACAGTACCGGGGTTCTGTGCAACTTGGAATCATGAACCCAACTTTACCATGCGTGGAAGTTGCTATGTCCCAGTGAGATTTGATTCGGAAGTCCTTTCGTCCTTCTTGTTCTCATCACCTACTTCCCGGATTGTTGACCTAAGGGAGAGGTCATCCCCTCATAGATGGCGAAAACTCCCACTGGAACACGTGCCGCCAACAGCACCATCGCCACAGTCCTCCAGCCTAACTCTAGGAATTGCCGGCTTTGTGCTGATGGTTTCCTGCCTGGAAAGTCTGTTCCAACCACGACTCCCACAACCAGCTCGCAGTCAAGAATGCCCAACCGGTGCCTCATCTCTGGCTGATTTTGCTCACAGCATCCCAACCTGGAATCAGAATCCAAGTGGCTCAATCGACTTGGACTGGTGGCTAATAAACCCCATCCTCCCAATATGAAGTTAAATATACCAATCAGGAACCGAACACGAATAGCTCCAATACTAATCAAGTTTTTTTTTTTTTTACAAATTTTCATAGATATCAAGTCATGAAGTTAGATTAAGAACATTAGATTAAGGGAGATCCCAAGTCACCAAATATCATCCCGCTCTCAATAGAAATCATCAGCGAAAGGACGTCATGAAAAGGGTTCAAGCATCCGGAGCATTGAAACAACATGGCTATGAACAACTATACTTATCATGTATATATATATATAATATGATGTGTATATATCTACAATGGTACGTATATATATATATATATCTACACCATATTGAATCCGTATGATATATCTCTAGAGGCAACCACACCACCCTCCAAACTGAATGGCTTCAAAAACTCCGCCGGTTCCAGCTTGGGCCCCTACCAGCCAGGCTGCTTTGCGGACTGGCTGGAGGGAGATGAGCCTGGCAGCCAAGTTTCCAATACCTAAATCAACCACTGGATTCAACCAGAGACAAACCAAGCAACAAATATACATGTAAATGTATATTTTGTATGATATGATTGTACACAAACACACACACACACTGACTCACATGTGTATATATATATATATATACACATAGTTATATATCATACGTAGACAACACAACACAACACAACGCAACACAACACAACACAACACAACAGTACAGTACAGTATAGTACAGGATAGCACAGCACAGCACAGTACAGTACAGTACAGTACAGTACAGTACCGTACACTACATTGCATTGCATTACATTACATTACATTGCATTATATTGCACTACATACATATGTGTTACATACAATATTTAATAGTACATATCATACATCTGTGTATCATCTTATGATTCAACACAATTTATATGACATCGCGATGCATCACGAGTCAACATAAGAAATCAGAGGCATGGATCAAACTTGGGTACACTACTTTGGAACTGGATCAGTGTTACTCCCAACACCTCAGATACAACAAGGTAAAATGGGTACTTAGGTACAGAGGTAAAATAACCCACAATCTTCCCGCTTGTGGCTATCATCCACTCACAATTTCTTGGAGCAACCCTGTGGATGGCCTGCATTAGCGGGCAGCCAACACTCCTGTGCCGCTGCCTGACGATCAAGTTGTGTCGAAGTTTGCAAATTTCCAGCGTCTTCCTCCTTTCTATAAGGGGGTTGGACCTTGTGCCACCACTACCTTCAAAAACGTGGCTATATGTTGCTAGGTGTTCTTTGCACATCTTCTCAAAAGTATTGGAATTTAGGCAGCAGAAAAAAAAAATCATGGGTGGTAGGGCCCAAAGTTAACCTTCTTTGCAAATCTTCTCAGAAATATTCAAAATTAAATTGGGCCCGTTGACTTTAAAGCACATCCTTTTTGTATGGGCGCATTTCGGGAACATTGTCTAAGTATCGCACTGTCTGTTTGTATGACCTAGCATGAACTCAGTTTCCGTAGCAAAATCGATTAACGATTCACGCTCGTCGAAACCATCCAAACAACATCCAAACAATTGTGTGCGCGTTCCAAGCCACTCCAACTGTCACCATGTCTGGGAAAAACTCGCCTGAAGAAGACGTTTGGCATCCTGAAGGGTCAGGCCCTCAGTGGCCGTCACGGGGGCCCAAACAATATGAGAAATGAGTCAATGGGGGATCATCTCAGGCAGGATGAAAAATAACAACATATTCAAAGCACCAACCAGATCATCATTGGTTAATATTGGTTATATAATATAAACCCTTAAAATTATAATATATTCTAGTCCATTATATCTCCAACAATTAAATCACTATTTTAGGTGGCTAAGTCCATTTTCCCAAAGGATCCCAAAGGTATATCCATTATATCATCATATAATATATTGTCATTTTGGAGGATTAACTCCACCACATTTTCCAACTTTTCCCAAGACTTCGAGGATCTTCCAGGGCTTCCGGGCCTGGCTTTGGCTGGACCACTTGTTGACCAAGGTCTTGGCCTGCCGGGGTCACTGGATGTAGCTGAGCTGCTGCCTGGTGTGTTGCATTGTGTTGCTGTACCCTCTGGTAAACAGCCACATAACTATGGAAAATCACAATTTTTCATGGGAAAATCCTCTATTTCTATTGCAATTTTCAATAGCAAACTGTTAGTTTACCAGAGGCTATGCTGTACAAAGATGTCCAAAAACCCGCTTCCTGTTGCTTCTACTTTGTGGAATCATTTCTTGTCCACTGCGGAAACACCTCCTCCTGCAACTTTGTCATAGCAGCGGATCCATGACCTGCAGGGTCGTGGCGTTACCAGGTCATAAGGGTGACAAGCAGAGCTAGGAAAATCATGTAAAATCATTGAACATCTGCCTTTGTCCGAAAATCCAAATCAAATCATCTCCTTCAAATGTAACCTCATGGAACATTAACATGTCATAGAAAGTCATGGAACATCTAAACCTTGGGCTCAGCGTTTTGGGGCATTCTTCAGTCCGAAGAGCCGCCTGTGCCATCGTTCAAGAGGACCATGAGATCAACCACCTGGGAAAATGATCCCCAAGTGATGAAGGTGCTGTGCCCCCCATTTCAGGACACACCCATTGGTGGATGATGAAATTCATTGAAATTCCCGGTGTCACTTTCGTTGGCTCAAAGGGGGGGGTGATCGCATGATTTACACGAGGAAGTCAGACTCCTACATAAACAGAACCAATGTCAATTAAGGTAGCAAAGTCCATGGGTAATAACATAGAAAAAACATGATAAATCTATAGACTTGGTACAACTGACTATCTGCATTGAGTCAAACATGTCGTCAAAACTTGCACAGCGGCAACCTTTGCCCCCCGTCCTGAACAAAACAAGAGCTCCATGGTATGGGTATGAAGTAAAATTGGATAGTTCCCGCCCCCCAAATATCGCACACATTGCATGGTTGACACTAGCACTGACCAGCCATGCCAGCTGGCATGGCGGCTCTTCAATTTTCACTGGTCTGCTGAGCTCATGGCAGAAATGATACCATCACATGAAGGCCGATCCATCATCCTGGTATGTGAGACAGCATGATCCCCATAGATTGCTGGTTCAGCCCCAAAGATGTGATGAGTTGGGGTTTCCTTCAACACCATTGGGATCCAACATCAGAAATTCTTGCACCAAACCAAACCCTTCAACCCTAGCCCTACACGCACTTCACGAAGCACCAGATCTTCAATTGGAAGCAGTGAGGTCATCCGCGATAGCTCTGTTCGAATGGATGATTCAGTGCTGGGGTGCTGATGGCCCCCCTTTTGATCCCAGTCCTGAAGACCGTCTGAAGTGGTTCTGGCCTGGCGAGTCGCACGTTGAGGAGCGACTAATCATGCCAGAAGGGTCGCCATTGGGAAACTGTCGACAAAAAAACACCTCAAGTCCCAAGCATTTGGAGGCGTCCAAAAATGACGCACCATGGGGTACACCTCAATCCAAGGGTACTTAAGAAAAACACCATTTTACCTCTTAAAATTGCCATAAATTGAGGTAAATCACACAGTTCGGACAAATTCGAAACAGGGAAAATCCATTGTTTGCCAGCTAAACCACCAAAATTGTCTAAAATTTCTGGTTAAACAACAATTTGCTGCTAGTAAAATGTAAATGTTGGAGAGAATCATGGTAAATTGCATAATGCCAATGTTTGCTGGAGAACACCTCACCTTTTCGTGGTTCAAACCCCAAATTTTGAACACTAAGAGTCTGGAACACATGCCACAGTTGAGGTCCTATAGACTTGTCAGGAATGGTCTATTCATAGTACCACATCACTATATATCTATAATCAGTAACCAGCAATAAATCGCTATAAGACCTACTTCACATCTACAATCAGTACCCAGCAGCCCCCCATTTGGGTCCAAGGTGCTCGGTTGCCAAGGTGGGCACAGCGGTGAGCGCCACCGCCGTCCATTGCACCCAACCAATAAAGCCGGTGCCACCCTGCGAGCCCAAGATGGGGATGGATGCAGATGATGCTGTGATGGGTGGTTGGGGGGCTTTAGAAGAGAATTCAATAGAATACAATTATAGAATGTAAGATATGCATGTTTTTTTCATCAGTATCTTTTTGGATCTTCCATGATCTTACATGATCTTACCATATCAAGGCAACCCACTTGTTTGGTCATGTTGGGCATCCCAAGTGACTGCTGGCGGCGCGTTGGATAAGTCCTTGTTTGGACCAAACATCAATTTCAGCAACCAAATTGTGCATCCCTGGGATCAAAGAGCCACTTTCGAATATTGGACCAGGATCCGACCGAGTGATCCCGCCATGTCAAGGGATTCGATCAAATCAGAGAGCTCCACCTCCTGTGTCAGGGGCAGTGTGACAGGGATGGTTTCAGATCCTGGACATTAGCAACATTGGATCATAGGGCACCAATTGACTCACGTTGCCTTGTTCATGTTTGAGATGCTTAAACATCACCCATCCATGTTGAGGATTGGTCGTTGAACTCAAACCATCTTTGATTGGAGGTCAATAATTGAGCCACTAAACATCTCCCTTTCAATTGGCTACGAAATAGGGTATCTAAATCCCACCTACCTGGTTTATTGGGAACTATCCAATTGAAAAACACTAAGTCTGGGATAGTTACCCTTACTAACATCATTTCCGATCATGTTGCAGTGAGGTCATTAGAATGTATACACATGATTAATCCAAACTATAAATTACAGCTATTATAGCCTCCTTAGGTCCTTAGTGGTTTCAACCCCCCTCCGAACAATATTGGTCTTTGGGGACCATCATCCCAAATATGTTTGAACAATCTTGAACATAAAACATATATTTGAAACCACCAACTGGCCAATGATATTCTTAAAATCATCCATTTTGTTGGTTATATCATATCTCCAAATATCATATCATATATCCCCAATTGGTTGGTTGGTAAACTCCCCACAAGGCAACCCACACTTCATCAGGATCCCAAGATCCCCGCGCCATTCTCTCCTGTCGACCCGGTGACAGCTTCACGAGACGTTCCAGCCCCTGGTGAAGCTCCGAAAGGCCTGCGGGGGACGTGCCCAACTGGTGAGATGTTTTATGGATATCGAAAGGGGGCGTTCAATTTAACCAGGTTTGATCATTTTTAAGCAGAAAAGATTGGGAATCTCTTTGCGTGAAACATGGGGGGTTCAGCATCAAACATGAGATTCGACCATGAAAGGCTGACTAAGCATGACATATTAGGATTCAAATAATCGCATGATGGTGGAACATGTTGATGTGGTTGTTGGTTGAGCGACCGCACTGAAACATATCAGTGAATTGGGATCAAATACGAGTATGTCCAACCAACACCCCGACATTGGACTGTGCGAACACATATTTTCAGGAGTATGTGAGTAACAGATACAGGGGATCTAGAATCATGAGGAGACACTGACTGGTAGCGACAAGAAATATGGATGTAAGTTGTGAACGAGATACGACACAATTCAAGGGAAGGCACACCCAAACAGAAAAAGGCCACATATATCGAATACAGCATCGAACTATAACTACTCCTTTCACCCTCTCAGCAGGGCAATATAGGAACACAACATACCTGCAGTTTTTTGGGATGCTGAAATGGACTTCTGTCCCGCGGGAATATCCCAAGGAGCGCATGATGCCATGTAGAGGCAAGTTTCGCATGTCAATTGGGATAATCTTCAATGTTTGACATTGAAATGGCCAATCCAAGCTATAAACTATTTGAGACACAAGTTGATATAATTTACACAGAATCACACATATACTGATATACTGTATATGTATGTTATACTGGTATGTGCGGTATGGTCATCCACCTAGCAATGGGAATCCTTGGAATGGGTAAATGAATCCCTATGAATGGATGGATGACTATCCCCCAGTATGGGTAAAGTCACCTCAGTTTTGACCATGGCCGCATACATATGAGATGGATGGATATGTACATGTCAAAGATCTGTGGAAAATCATCATTCTCTCATCTGATACTATCCCAAAATATCCCAAACATGCCCGAATTGTCTCATAGGAAGAGACTTTGCGGCTCCGCCTAAACGACCGTCACCATCTTCGTCCAGGGCAAGGAACAAGTCGTACCTGCAGACACTATTCCCGGCTCTTGAGACCCGTGGCTATGCTACACTAACTTCTAGTGAATGGATCCCTTCCACCTGTCACCAGACTCCTAGGGGGACACCTGCGGTCCTGGACATCACTGCGGGGCACGAGCACATCCCCCACCTCTGCTAGTCACTTGCAGTTTCTTGCATCTGAAACACACACACACACATCTATAGTCTGTATATAATAATAAATAATATATATATATATAATATGTCTATTATCATGATATTTCCTAGTGAGGAAGCCTGTATATAAACAAACACATGCATTCAGATCTGGTTCGTGGTTTCAATCCTCCAGGCATTGCTACACTGCTCAGTCCATTGGGGTACCAAGGCAATCGGAGGCCGTAGGTGAGCAAGTCAGCATCCGGAGTCACCTGCGCAATGGTTTAGGTAACTTATTACAGGGAAATTGCTATATCATGCTATATCTGGAATAATCTGGAATAGTCTAGAATTATATAGAATAATTGTAAAGTAGATTGAATTAGTTAGATTGATTCGATAGATTTACTTCTTACAAAGCAACTGGATGCAGCAACTACAGGTCACTTCACCCCAGTTGTACACCTATTGTTAACCGGAGATGTTCCAAGCTATTGAAAGTGGCCACCTTCCTGTACTGATCATTCAAAACAAAACGATGCACCACTGGTGGTGCTTGGACTCTCCCACGATGGAACAGGCCTCTCATCCTCTGCACAGTCGTTCGACATGTTGCATTTGCGGGCCAAATCAAGGACTTACATGTACTTACCACCTCAATGGGTAACATCAGAAATACAGCAAACAGAGGTTCGACCATAAACTATCATAACGTCACCTGCGCATAGACCAACATGAAGAGCTGCTGCAAATGATCAAGCCGACAGAAGGCCAACAACAAGTGCAACCTTGGCAGGTGTCGGCTGCGTGGTATGTGAGGGCAGGAGTCAAAAACGGGAGGCAGCCCTCAAAGTGAAAATACCATAGAATACCATTCTACGTTCACAACAATACGTGGAGTAACGTTTTCAAATCATGTTTGATTTTGCAAAATGTTGTCCTCTATTGTCAATGGTGTGACAATAGATAAGAATGAAGCATCCTATTGATGTCTACTACCAGGGTCAGGACAAATGGACAGAACTTTGTATATAATCCTCTAGACTCTAGACATATGCCCTTTCTTTGGGGCCCGGTCAGCAGTCTTGATTCGGGCGACTTCGTTTTGGATGCTAGAGAGATTCACTCCATCCTTCCTTGATTCTTTGGATGTGAGCTTTCATTCACAAAGTGACAAGTGAATCATATTCAATGTCTCAGGCATCAAAGCTGCCGCTTGATTCCGGCAACCAACCAAGGTGCACACATTTGCTGTCTGGTGGGGACATGACCCCACAACACAAGACTGTAAGACACTTTCATGACTTTCATGAATCACCCCAGAATTTTTGTCTGAAGTCTTCAGAGAAGTCACACCCCGCGCTGGACATTCGGTGGTCAACCAACTGGAGTCCAAGTTTAAAACTTGGGCCGTCCGGCAGCGGTTGAACATGCGCAGCCAGTTGCTGGAAGGCTAGGTCCTGGCACCAGGCACAAAATGGGGTGGGGCAAACTCCCTGGTACCAGCATGGCAATTTATCTTGGTTCAGGAAACGATGCATTCCATTTTCTTTGATAGATACCCTCTGAGCAACTGCAAGCCCTATGGCAGTCAAAATTGGGATCGAACATTCGAGCCGTTTTTGATCCATTGAAAAAGACTTGATCCCATTTCAAAACGTGAGTCATTGAAAGGGCGATCGTGCATAGTAGACCAATCCATGGGGGGACAAACAATTGTGGCCAAAATTCGCTGGTTTCCGTGGTCAGTTCCATCCAACAGGCCCACAGGAGTTGTTTTGTCATCGACTGCAGAATCACAGATTTTGATCCCGCAAATATCCCAAAAATATCTCCAAATATGATAAAACAAAATTGGAGTGTCTGCACCACAAATATCACTACAAAGGTAGGTCCCCTCGCATGTAGTGGTAGCGATCTGATGCCATCTGTACGGACTTTGAGGATCTTTTTTGGGGATGATCACCGATGTCACCGATATCACCGCTCCTTCTCACTGAGATGCGGCCTCCCAAAGTGATGGTCGGGTCACCCACAGCTGGTTGATATGGCTTGAAACGGCTTGATCCTTGTGGAAAAGAACACGAATTGGGGCTTGAAAACTACGTATATAGAATCGAGAGAAGCGTATGAACATGAACAAGTAGGGAGCCTTTGAGCCTTTTCTGAAAAACGTCGTTCTTTGCTTTGGCCATACATTTGCAAGTCCTTCTTGACTGATCTGACAGCACTTACAGTACATGATCTTACGTGTGTATACGTGTGTATACGTGTGTAGCTTGTGGCTGGTGGAAAAACCATCTTGGGCATTTTGGATGGCGAGAGGCATTCGATTCTTTAATAATCATAGCAGAATTCGCAAACGATCGCAAATGAACTGCTTCGCATTCTTAGAGCCAGATTCTTGCACCATGGAAAGGGGGACCAATTACAATGGGTTTACCTTTTTTGGGATCTTAAGCTCTCTTATCTCTCTGGCTATTTGGGTCAGTTTCGGAAACCGAGTCAATACTTGACTCAGCTCAATGGTGTTTCACCGTTCTCGTGCCTGGCAACTATCACAGACCTCAATCTCGAGTGACCATTGCACGCCATGGGAGCCGTGGCCCATGCTGGGTATGGCCCTATAGGATCCCTACAGGTTGACGTGATCTACCAACGGTCCGACCCAAACTATTCTGCAAGCCTTTCATGGTCCCAGTCTGGCTGCCACATCATGAAATCGATGTATGCGCTGAGCCACATTCATCCTATTGGTGGAATCCCTGTTCCCCAGAGTGAAATCCCATTCACTCCCCATGCAGGCTATGCAGGCTATACCTTCTTGTTTTTTGCCACCCCACTTTTTGCCATAAATGAACAATACTCTGAAAATGATTCACAACTATACTTATCGATCATGACTATACTCAGGGACTCCCTATGGAAACCAATTCATGTCCATCCCTAGTCTTGGTGGTAGCGAAGGACCCACAACTGGTCATCTTGAGTATCGGAAACCTGCCACTTTTGGAGGGTCAATCATTTGCAGGCACATTTAAATATGGATCCAGATCCAAATGCCCTGGTATGGTCACATCACAAAATCGCAGGTAGTTTCCCTCAATCAAATGGAAAAATCAGGGAAAAATCCAGCGAAATTCATGGAACATCATAGTGAACTTTGCTGAATTTCTCGGAAAACACCATATGGATATTTCCAGTGAATTTCATGGGAATACCATAGGGGTATCGCTTAAGCTTGGGTACCACAATCATTGGATGTAATCCATAGCTAGTTTCAAGCCATTCATCCTCCAGCGACAGCGATTTCTGCGTCCTAGGCACGTGAGCCATGGGTGCTGCTTGGCATCTTTGATCACCAAGCGCTGTGGCTCCTGCGGCTATTGATATTGATCCTCCGGTGCTCTTTGGCTGGCTGGGAAATCCCCTACATATAATGGGAAAATCATAGGAACATATGGCAAAATCCGCTATAAATTGAGGTTTATAGCATTTTATAGCTGGGAAATAACTATAAATTATTACAAATGGTGGATTTTGCCGACCAATAACCAATATGCTTTTTTCCTTGTCTGAACTGCACGATTTTAGTGCCAACAACCAACAACTGAGGATTCTAAGAGATATGTTCAATCAACGATTTGATCATCCATATGTAATCCATGACCTTGCCAATCCCATAACCAACAACAGCTCATAAAAACTTCATCGTTTTTTGCGGATATTGGATAAGATATGGTAGTAAACATCATGTTCATTGTACGGTGGCAAGAAGACCTGGCCAACTATGTGGACGGAACAGCAACTTCGAACACCACAAAAGAACACCATGATGGATGGGTGATTTTGAGCTACCTGACTGTATTTGCCAAGTGTGAGCCGGGGATCATAACACCTCAATTCTTCTGAAACCATGAAGCAAAATGTCATTTCAACACCAAGCACAAGGAAAAACATGGCAAAAACCATCCTTGGTATCCGACATCCTTCCAGGTCCTTCCATTTCAGGTGCCCTCCCACCCGCGCCTCCACAGCAAGTAGCTTTCCCACCAGGTCCTCGCAAGGTCGATGAGCCATGCGAGCCAAATCTCATCGGAATCGGCTGGTGGATCTGTTGGTATAGAATATACTGTATATATGTTTTTCCTGTTTTCCACGGGTGCCCCCTTCACCGTTTGCCCATGGAAAAGACTAATGCAAACTGTCAGGAAGCGTTTGCAGGACATTCAAATCGTCCTGAAAGCTATACTGTATATATGTATGTATGTATGTATATATATATATAATATGTAATTATATATGAACCTAACATACATTATTATATATGAACATAACATACATTACAAATGTATAGTATTATCATATACACTCCCAAAATAATTACAATCGTGGCCATGACATGGTGTGTATATAAACATGTACATATGATACATGTATATAATAGGTTCTTGTATTTCTATGTATTTCTCTCATCCCTGTTGCTGTACAGCAATATTCCCACCGACTCAACGGCAGCTGGGCTTGCGTTACTCATCTTAGCAAACTCACAGCAAAAATGCCTGTCATAGCTCTTACATAGTACTCCCATCCCCTTGATATTCAGCCACCGGGTGTTTAGTATTAGGGAATTGGATTACTTTCATACTTTCATCCGGTTGCTGATCTCAAGCCATACAAAAATCGCATCAAATCGCCGTGCTGGTCAAGCAGTTTCATCATCCAACTCACATTGGAAAATCCACATCCTCTCCATGAACCCACCAACCACAGGTATGTGCACTCCCAAATTTTGGGTTGGTCATACATCCGACATATCCCCATTTTCATTGTCCATCTATCGATTTGATGCTTCCACGCCACCAACAAATCAGATTTATGGCTCGGCTCCTTTGCTCGATCTGAGCATTTCATCCAACCGGGTCTGGAGGTGTCATAGCTACCTGCAACAGAAAAAACTCTTCCCATTGACACATTCCGGCATGGCAAAAGAAATACATTTCCATGAGAAAAAAAAACGGACAACACATTTTTGAGTGGTGGATCTTTACGCTGTCATGCAAGTTCATCATTTACCTAGCTGTGAGGTTCTCACCAAGCGGGCGGGGGCGGCGCTGATGTTTCATCATGTCATGGCATATTTGGAGCAAGGAAACCAACAGATTTGGGATTGGTCATCAACTTTTACCAACTTTTCGGGTTTAGAATTTAGAACCAACAGATTTAGGATTTCCAACTTTTCCGAAAAACACCTCCCTCTGCCAGTCTCTGTGGCCTGCCAAGATCCGCTTGGCCGTCTCGGCACGCGTCTCAGTGCCTCGATGGAACTGCCATCAGGAATGGCACCAAGGGGATCTTTGGAATGTTGAGCCTAAATTACCATCATCAGCGGTGAAATGTTTAAAAAAAAACGGTGATGTTTCTGCCAAATTGGGACATTTGGGTAGGGAAATGGGTATGGGTCAGAACTATTGACCCCCTAAAAAATTGGTGGTTTACTATCCAGTCAATTCAGCCTAAGGGGCCTGAAATAACATAGATAGCTGGAAAGACATTTGAACACCCACTATTTGCGGATGATTTTCCGCACAGGAAACCATGGAGGTTTCCATATCTGTTGAGGACCTCCCAGGGGCCCCTCACCGGTGATGCGGAAGGGGCTTGCACCCACCTCGTTGGCGGGGCCCTACCAACGGTTTGATCGTTAAATGGGGTCCCCACAAAAACCATGGCCTCCAATGTGTCTATCATATACAGTATGTATTGGATGGAGTGGATGGATAGATGTATAGATGGATGTGTATATAGATCAAATCTAACTAAATGTCAAGATGGGCATTTTTAAATTGATCTAAACGGCATGTGATAATGATTATATGTATGTATATATACATGATATGTCCCAGACACTTTCTTAACTTCATGGCACCCAGGTTGGAGAAACACGTCGTAATTTCGTTTCATTGGCGTCAAAGCTCCTTCCACAGGCGTGGTCCTGATACAAATCTGAGGGTCACTATCAACATATGCAATGAGGGTTGGCTCCCATCTCACATTTTCATTTTCGTTGGGAACATGTCCGGATTTTACAGGTTACATCCCCAAGAAATGTACTGATTTTCATCTGTTTCAAGCAAGAATTTCCCGCTTACAGGCCACCGTAGTCCAGGATTTGTGGTGTATCTTGGGAACACCATAGAACCATTCACCATGTTTTCTGCTCAGAGTGTCGACACTCCCTTGTAGTGAAAGCTACGACTTTGGCTAGAATGATCTAGATTCACATATATATTCATACATACATATAGTATACATACATACATACATACATTACATTACATAACATTACATAACATTACATAACATTACATAACATTACATAACATTACATAACATTACATAACATTACATAACATTACATAACA
>BGPT01000849.1:101358-125394 GCA_003297045.1 Symbiodinium sp. clade C Y103 | reverse complement strand
TACCATACATACCATACATACCATACATACCATACATACCATACATACCATACATACCATACATACCATACATACCATACATACCATACATACATACATTACATTACATTACATTACATTACATTACATTACATTACATTACATTACATTACATTACATTACATTACATTACATTATATTACATTACATTACANCATTACATTACATTACATTACATTACATTACATTACATTACATTACATTACATTACATTACATTACATTATATTACATTACATTACATTACATTACATAACATACATTACATAACACACATTACATAACATACATTACATAACATACATTACATAACATACATTACATAACATACATTACATAACATACATTGCATAACATACATTACATAACATACATTACATTACATTACATACATTACATTACATTACATTACATTACATGACATTGCATTACATTACATTACATTACATTACATTACATTGCATTACATTACATTACATTACATTACATACATACATACATACATATAGTATACATACATATAGTATACATATAACCCTCTATATACACTTATATGCAGTATATCACAAAGTCACAAAGGTCCCAGAAATGTCCGAAGCATTGAAACATATACCCTGCACTCCCTAAATCGCCCAGGCGTGCGATTCACTCTGGCCCAGTGGCCAAAAGCACATAGAGGACCACTCCCAAGGACCAGAGATCAGCACCTGAGGCGCAGCTCCAGTTTGATCCCTTTCACTGTAAACGGCCCTCTTTCAATCTCTTTCAGAATTTTGTTTGTTGGTCATTTCTCCGAACTTGGTGGTCTTCCCCATGGCCTGCTAACCTACCTGCATGATCCTGGCTCGACAAGAACTGGGCCAAAGAGCAAAGATCTGCGCCACGGCGAGCGTAGATCTCGGGTGCCGTGTAGGAAAGAGTACCTCAGTAGGGATCGGAACTTCCGCAGTTCTCTACCAGGTACCAGCAAACCTGTTTGGTGAAGTAATGCCTCTGTCTTGAAGTGGAAGGTATACTGGGGTTATACTACTCTGAATATTGGAAGGTAAATGGGGTGCTGCCCATGTTCCTGGCGTTTCGGGATTTCACTGGAGTTGTGGGGCTGTGCAACCATGAAAAAGCGGGGATGTGTTCAATTTTTAGAAAGGGACATGCATGTATATAAACTCTGTAGTCAAAGGATGTCCAAGGCCCAAGGCAAATGCTGGTCATGTCTTTGAGAATCAACAAAGCAGGATACACTCTATATGATGTAGTCACCACAGGAAACGAAGGTTTCGCAAGTAAATATCAAATGGGGAGATAGCCAACCAAATTTCTGGAGATTTGACCTCAAATATCAAAGCATTGCTTCTGGCAATTCGGAGCTCCCCGCTGAAGACAAGGGAATATCCACACTTCATTGGGAAAGCGGTGGAAAATACAATGAGAGTCGCAAACAGAGAAAAGGTATCCTATACTCCAATGCAGCGATGAATTGTTCACACTGCAAATTGGGACATGCTGACTGAACCAAATACAAGCAATTTCACAATGAAACAATTAGAATCTTGAATGGGAACATGTAACATCATTTTTTGACGGGTTCCATGTTGCAGTACTTGTATTCCTGTTTGGCAAATAATTCAATGTGGTAAACCCAATGCCGAAAACAACCCCAGAAACTCACCACAATAGGGGTTCACAATAAACATCATCCCAGTTCATAAACATTGATGCAACCCCCTATGTGGTCCAATTTACATCAATTTACAAACTCAACTCGGAGCTCCAATCGGCTCCCCTTGCAAAATAGGGAATATAGATACGCGCAGCTCCAAGCCGCTCCATCCTAACCACACGATTGTAAGGGGATGTCACTACCCTCCGGTAATCAAACATGGCAACTGAGTTTATCCCACATCAATGGAGGTTTAGTTCCCTGGAACAATCATCGAGCTATGCCCACGGCTGCACCGCAACTGAGATCTCTGGCCAATCCGTCCCATAGCTCTAGGCCTAAGGCGACTGGGAGACAGGGATCCAGAAAAAAACAAAACATCTGCTGAAGTACAAATACCAGGAAGCTAGACTTTCCATGATCTTCCATCATATCTATAGTTTGAACATCTTCATCTTTTGTTCATCTTCTATCAAGGTTGCTCCCAACTCCACAAAAACAAGGAGGGAACAGTGGATAGATAAGTAATGACCAATTTTCCCCCTTGTACATATTGTTTGCATATTGTACATATTGTACAATGGGTTGGAGCAACCATGTCAATAACACCTTGAGTCGAGGAATCAGACTCCCAACGCCATCAACCCCTAGATTTTCAAGCATGGAATAAGACTGATTCATATCCAACACAAGTTCCTTGACTTTTTTTGCCTAGAACGCAAACATGCTCTCTCTCTCTCTCTCTCACTCTCGCTCACTCTCTCCCTCTGTTCTTTGTTGGGAGTCAACAACTGGATGGAAGTGCAAAAGCCAAGAACAAGCTGTACATCACATGTCGAGAATGTCTATTGCCTTATTGCCCATATCTTTCCTTTGTTGTTCCATATCATGCATCGTAGATGCTGGGCTTCCCCAACATGTGTGGAGTCAGCTGAACCGCAGTGCCAAAGTCGCATAATTTAATGATGTATCCTGCCGGGTTGACATCAACCTATGGGTTTTCTACCTTTTCTACCTGAAAATGGGATATGAGATGCCTTACAACCCAACTAAAGTGTATCAGTTGAACAACTATACTGCATGACTCGAAGTTATTGACCCAGCGTTGGATGATGTCATTGAAAACCGCACCAAGTGTGCTTCAAATGCTGGTGGTTGAGCCACCCTGCCATGAAACAGATGTACAACGTAGATAAACTATGCGCATATAGCATTACAACTAATTATGTACCGATTGCAATTGGTTATATATGCTTGTATGATACCATATTATACCATGGCAAACCCATTTCAAAGCGTTTAGTTTAAACCCAATCTTTATAACGGTTTTCTGGTCTTTTATACCCATCTTTTGAAGCCACCAATCAGTCACCCGTCCTTCAGCAGTTCCGACATCGCCCAAAAGGAGGAAGTTCTCTGTCCTGAAGTCATTCTTTAGCACAATCCCACACTCTAAGACTTTGGAGGAATGAAACAACAATCGGGAAATGAGGTTCGAACAATTCAAAACTATTGGATTTTGGGGCTTCAAGCTGAAAAAGACAACCCCAGTTGGAAGTGAGTTTAAGGCAAATGGTGACTGCCCCTAATGTGCCATTCCAATGGTATGAGGGTAGAGGACATCTTAAATAGAAACACAATGAAAGACACATGTTTGCGGGATGTTGTACATGATCTTTACTTCGAAGCCTCCTTGTTTCCCCAGGGTATTGGAAGGTGCTAGATGGTGCTAGAACATGCAGCATGTAGAACCGTTTACATGAAAAAACATCTTGTTCCACTGCCCCTTGGTCGGAAATCCGCAGCTTCAGTCCTACCATCAAATTTTCTTCCTCATATCGCGCGGAAGCTGAGGTCACGGCTTGATATCTCGATGCACGATTCGGACCTTGTGAAGAAAACTCACCTCAGGATACCACAGCTGCTTGTCCTACGGGCCATGGTAAAAGGTTGGAAGTGGTCGCCCAACCAAAACCGGCACAATTTGCATCCAACATAGTTCAACATAGAGTCAGAGTCATAGAGATTGAACAATCTGAAATGTTGGTATTGCATGGTATTACTGCAACATCATCAAAACTAGGAACATTTGACAAATATTAAAACACCATTGGGATTTGAACCAATTGAGGAATTGGTTGGTGCTTGCTGAGGATAGGATTCCAATGTTAGAACTGTCAGAACCTACTTCAACACGTGCTGCTTAAAATGGCCGTATAATAATCCACCAAATTGGTTTGTAGTGAAGCCAACCTCACCATGCCGACCTCCCAAGCATGTGCACAGGTGACCCAAGGTGACCCAGGGTGACCCGACAGCGTCCAGCATCTGCCTGAAGTAGGTCCTTGCCTCTGGCCTCGTCGAAAGCAAAAACTTCGGGGTGCATCCCCCGTTCGGAAGTGGGCAATATTTCGAAGAACATAAACCACTTACCATTCGTGGGATGCGTGGGATGCACATCCAAGTATCTAATAAATTTCCAGATCCCTAGAGCATATCCCTTGCCACTTAAAGATAGTTTCTCAAAGGATTCCGAAGTCATTTTGGGTGTGCTCCAGAGGTACATTCAAATAACCTTAGTCACCCTCCGGTCATCAAACATGGCTAGATCGGAAATCCCCGATCGAATCAAAATGGAACTTTCAATTTGAACATCATTCAACTAAGTGTGCTATTCTCCAGCCAGCCATGTTTGATTACCAGAGGGTAATTTCCATGAATATCCACATATTTGTTGGTGAAATCCCTATCAATCACCATAGAATCCCACTAAATCCCATTAACATCTATATCCAATCACCATAAAAACACCGTCAAATCCCTTTCAATCACCATAAAATCCCATATTTTACCTCGTTAAAGACAGCATCACATCGCCATCCAAGGCATCACTGGGATCCCAGAACTCCTCAAAGGCACCGCCCTCATGGCGTCGCTTGTTGGCCTTGCTGAAGGGCCACTCGTCTCGGTATGTCTAGCTATTATGTGCCTTTATAATTGTTGTTACTATTATCATTTGTATCTTTATGATTGTTATTACTATCATCATTATCATGATGGGTGATATTACTATTATCATTATTATTATTATCATCATTGTTTGATCATTAATTACCGTCATTGTTGCTGTTGTTGTCATTATTATTTGCACATCTTGTTAGTGTTTACCTTTTATTATGATTTCAATACCAATCACAGTAATAATGACAAACAATAGTAAAACAAACCGACAATAATAATAACAACAATAGTAATAACAACATAAATAAATAAATATATGGATGAACAAATAAATTCATGAATGTAAAAATTATCAAGAACAATAGTTATAATAATAACAATAATAGAAAATAATATCATAGTACTAATAAATATAACAATATAATAAAGTCATTCCAACTCATAATCCCGGGGAGACATGAACCACCAGTCACTTGGGTATGTCGTGGCTTTCGGCACTCCCAATGGTCAAGTCAAACGTGTCAGTAAACCAAAGTAGCGCTGCAAAACAATGCCGTGTTCAAGTGGAGCACGGCTCGAAAATTGGGGTCCAAGGGAAAATTTAAGACACCTATGTGCCTCGTGTCCATTTTCTTGTGATTGTCTCCAGGCAAGGCCCTAGTTTCCCATACATAATCCATGATCGAAACTCCCAGCCAAACAGCATAGGGACTCACACGATATCAAGATTCAAGCGTGTTTTCATCCCACATATTCTCAAAGACACCTGGAAGGCCCAAATATAACAAAATATGGCCCTTCACAATTATTCCAGTTCTAGGCATTCCATTTGTCCTAGAGAAAGAGACCCTTCTCAAATCCAGTCAGCTTCTGATTTTCGGGACCTCTATGGACACCTTGAGGAGCCCTACCAGTGCAGCCACGTACTCATAGAGCTCCCCACCCCGGCATAGCTCCAACCTCCATGGCTGAACGTGAACCATCCCCCTGAAGACTAGGACAGTCCGTTGGGTATCATCTCCAATCTGGTTGAAAAAAAAATGTTGGAAAACACCAAGCAGATCATTGATTAGCTATATACCAATTCTATTTGTGATGGTGAACTCCCACAATTTACGACAATTTGGGGACAGTAAGCCCTGTGCGGCGGCTCTATCAGTGTGGTGGCCACTAGGCCAGGACCTTAATCAACTCAGGCTCGGACACCACCCAAAGGGACTGGCGTTCTTCAAAGCATTCGTACATCTTCACGATGTGCGGATGTTCTAGCCTGAATGTGGAACCATGATCATACGGCCCCTGGATGAATACGATTCATCATCTAAACTCAGAGGTGGCTTGCGTCTTGGGTTCCTGATCATCCTGATTGGGCGTAAGTTGAAGGTATCACAGCGAAAAAAATGAAAAACACTTTTCTTGGACTGCCACTTCAGAAAATCGAGTACACAGGTGGGAACAAGTCTTATTTGAGCCTTCCCTATCTATCCTTATGTATATGTAGATATAGATACCTAGATGTATACATATATTCACATATTCACATTCAATTCATATGCATTTATGATTTTATATGCATTTATCAACCTTTGGCGGCTTAGCATCTGATGGAACCGATGTATATATGTACATATGGGAATATGTGGACTATTCAACAACATATCGAGTCTCTGATCCGTATCCAACCGAGAAGTGCCTATCCAGTGGGCTCAACTTCCCTCAACTTTCCTAAACAGATGGAAATCACATGTTGTAAAACATGGGCTGACCCCCCGACCTGACCTGTCAAATTGATGTCTCCAGAGCCAAATCAGATTCCCGGATTCCCAGCGGATCACCTCTGAAAAACTCTTGGGCTCCACCATGAAAATGAATGATTACCAAAAAGATCCGTGGGTTCCAACAACAGAACCCACATCCACCAAATAGGGAAACCCAAATCCGAAACAAGAGGACCGATACTTGCAGCTAAAACAAATGTTGAGGAAATCCGCCATTCTTGAAACATCCATATATTATTTTTTTTCCCCAAACCACAAATGCATAAATGCATCAAACAATTACCATTGCCGCACCTTGCAAGAATGGCACGTTCCTTCTCGAAACTCTCGCGCATGGCCTTTTCGCCCATGCCTCAACATCATTGAAACGTCACCTCCCTCTGAAGGTGCATCATATGCAGAAATTTCGATGATGCACATTGTTTTTTCATTTCTGTGTGAACATTTGTAACTTTAAACACTTTAGAATTTAGAACATGGTTTGAAGTTTCAACCAGCAATTTGGCTGCAAATCATGCGTGGTTGGAAGAACACATTAATTGATCATGTAACCAAAAATCCAACAATCCAACCAAAAATAACGAATTTTGGAGGCGGTATGGTATGACATCCCCACATCCCGGAACTGTGCTAAGGACGGCTGGGCTCGGCACCTGAAGCATCGCGTGCGCTGGCCTGTAGGGGAACCAATGTGTAGGCGGATGCAAATTCCTTCTGGACGCTTCGTTTAAGATTTGACTGACACATATTTACACACAGACTTGCATTCGTGCACTACTGAGCGATACATTTTGCTACATTGTGCTACATTGCATTCCCTTGCATTGAACGATTTGAAGATGGGTTAAATCTACTTACATTGCATTGCGATTGAAAACAGTACCGTCCAACACAATGCTCACGAATGCGCTGCACTGCATGAGGCTAGCCTAGACTATATTCCTTTCCCTACGAGTACATCACACAAGAACTCTACATTGCACTGTAGATCACTATAGTACATCGCATTGCATTGCTCATTGTGTTGCTCTACACCACATTACACTACGCTACACCGCATTGCATTGCTCATTTTGTTGCTCTACGCTACATTACACTACGCTACACCGCATCACATCACATTACATTATACACAACTGCACACAACTACATTAAATGCAACCATGCAAGTAGGCAACAACGGTTGTTAACATACATGAAACAAGTGTAAACATGTGTGAACATGCTCAAAAGACAGGAAGGAACATGAGTAGTTGCATGCGTGTACATGTGCAAATTTAAAGGAAAAGAACAACCAGGCATTCCAATACATAAACAAACAACACAAAAAAAACAACATTTGCTTTGCACATATTTGCACTGACATGTTACTTTATAGATATGCAAGTGTCATTGTCAGTGAAGGTAGATGTGTGCAATGTTCCAAATTCATGCACTCGCATGCGTCAAACAGTGTAGATCTACACACACAATGAGTATAACATGATTATGTCATCAAGTATGTCTACCGTGTACATGCTTGCGTGCAAATGATTATACTGCAAACCAGACAAAAATGTGAACATACGTGGGGACGCATAGGCATACACACACACAACACACAAATCAAAAACATGTTTATAAGTACAAAACGTACTTAGGTGCGTAAGAACGGCAATAAAAAACCCAACATATGCAACTATACTTGAATATGCGAACCAATAAACACATACGTACACAGCACATACAAGTGCACGTGTGGGCAAACCCAAATATACGTACACCTGCATGTACATGTGTGTGTCTGTGTGTCTGTGTGTCTGTGTCAGTCTGTATGTTGTCCATGCTATGTGTCTGTGTATGTGCATCTCTGCCTGTACGTGTATATGCATGTATGTGCAGATGCAAATATGTACATATGAATGTATCTGATATCTGTACTCATGTGTGCGTGCAAATGTACGCTCTGTGTGTGTGGATGTGTTTGTAGAATGAATTTTAAACATTTCATATTACAAACAAAACATGTCAACGTATACACTTTCACATACACGTTAACACGCAACTGTGCGGTGCAGGTGAAAATGCACATCATAATTGCAACAATGGTTACCCTATTATGACCCATACCGACAAATGTGGTTGCGACACAAAGGGATGGACCAAGTGACTATCTCTCTGTAAAGTGTTGGCGCCAGCACCGGGGTAAGATCCAGGTATCTGGTGCTCGAAAATCAAGACAAAAGGAACAACCCACACAAGGATCGTCAACGATGATCCCGAATTCGTCTTACCATCATACCAAATCATGTTACATGATGTGTTACATGATGGATGCCAATTGCGGCAAACTTGCTCAGTGCCTTGAACCAATCAACATGTGAAGGCCAAGCTGGATTTGACTAGTCTTTTTGGTTTCATTGTTTCAAAAGAAACATATTTGGGAGCTCCACCCATTGGGGCAGAACTGGTGAAGAGTAGCAAAGGGCAAAACTAATGTTGCACGAATCGATTCAACCTTCAGAATTGTTATAATTCTTGTGGCCAATTGCAGCGTTCTAGCACCCAAAACGGGCCTCGGCCAATTTGAAGCACTTCACAGCCACTTGTCGAGGTCGTGAGGGCATAGAGTTTCCAGCTTGACCTTGCGCAAATTGTCGCAGTAACACGCAGTAACTATGTTAGCTCGGCCGCGGTTATGGGGCAACAACTTTGTGGCCCGAGGTGCAAGGGGTGAAGCATCTGTCTATATTTCAAACATGGCAGGTTGAGCGTTGTGTTTACCTGCAATATTTCCAATATTTTCAATGCGCTGCCGCAAGGGTGTCAACAGCACAACGGAGGCCTGACAATATTGTCTCCGCCTCATATACGTGGCCGTAGGTGCCTTCGCCCACCTGGCTTCGCGCATGATCAGGGGGCCCCTTGGCTAGAAAACATTTCCAAAAAATGTAGGTTTCCAAAGTTGCGCAATGCTGTTGTGTGGTGGCCAAGGCCGTTGCATTGCCAAGATCACTACAAACATTTTCCAGCCTAATGTGGACATCTTTTTTCGCTGCAAATCCAATGATGACGTCGCTAGGCAGCCTGCTGCCTTCAGAAAAAGCCCCCCGGCCTGACGCAGAATGCGATGGTGGTTGGCAAAGGTCGTCTTCAGGTGAGACGCAAAAACCTCCGGCAGGCAAGGAAATCGACTGTTGGGGCCTTGATAACATGTTTTCTCTCAAAGCTGCGCCGTCGGTGGCGTTGACGTTTTGGACAGTGGGCGGAATAGCTTGCGCTGCTTGCTCCCTGAGTTCCCCCTGGTCCTGTCAACTGCTTTTGCCAATGCGAACGGCGCCGTTGAGCGCCCAGCGCAGGCAAAAGGCGACAACAGCCTCCTCTGCCAACCGATTTGTGTTGGCAGGAAGCACGTGCCTGCACCTTTTCTTCTCTGTGGCAGCCGCAGCAGAGGTTGGTGGTGCTTGTGTGGGAGTGCAGCTTCGCGTCAGGCCATTTCTTGGTTGTTGTTTTGCAGAACAAAACTCCACGAGCAAAACAAGGCTGGGCCCCCAGAACCACCGGAATGTACTTATGCAGGTAAGTTTCTTTGGGGAATTGGGATTGAATCCGTTTTTGAATGTAGATTGGTTTTGTTTCTACTTTGAATTACAGCACATAGAACTTTACATTGATTTCAAATTTATTCAAATTTAATGGGGCTTTGTTTTGGTGGACAAGGAAACCGCCAATTACATTCAGGTGGCAGCCTGTTCCTGGACTCTGCCAAATTCAAACAAAATCTGAAAAAGAAACTGTTTTTCCAGGATTCCAGGACTTACATATTTGTTCTAGTCAGCTTCACGAAAGAACAGGCCTGAAATTCGCAAACAATCCGTGTTTTTGAAGCGCTCGCGTGGTTTACATGCTTGGTTCCGGTAGGCAATCGTCAATCGCACGTGAAAACGAATCCTTGAGAAATGATAGAAATACCAGCGATTTGAAAACAAAACATTAACAGAAAGCTTACTGCAGGATAGGTATTGTTTGTACAATCCTCTTCTTGCGAGATATACCTGGGACCACCCAAAACACTGTAGTCTTCCCTAAGTTTTCCTTGCCATGATGACTGTGCTAGCTCCGTGCTGACAGAAACAACAACAAAGAAACACTATTGAAATACACTTGGGAATAAACCTCAGGGGTTGGGGAATCTGAGTCTTTATATTTCCAAAGGATTCCAAAGGTACAGTACAAACTCAGTACTCCCAAGATTTTCAACAATATCAAGACCCAGCCTGTCAAAACAAGCTATTCGCAGGATCTACAAAGGCCCTACCACAACTTCCAAATTACATGGTTAGGGTAGGGCTAGGGGGAACGGGTAGCATGGTTAGGGTAGGGCTAGGGGGAACGGGTAGAAACCAGATACAGGTTCATGATGGTTCCTGGCTAGGGGGAACGGGTAGAAACCAGATACAGGTTCATGATGGTTCCTGATGGTCTGTGCAAGACAATGCAACTATGTGCAACTACTGTATCTGGTTTCTACCCGTTCCCCCTAGCCCTACCCTAACCATGTTCATTATTTTCCAACTACAAAATCACGAACCCCAAGGTTGAGATTATAGAAAGGGTGGGATTTTGCTGGGTTTGAACGGCAAATTGAATCCGAGCAAAAGAAATGATACCCCCCCAAGCATGGAGTTTGGCTGCTTCAAAGCATGGGGGCCTCAAAGGAAGAATGCACTCGAATTACCCGAAACTTACCAATATCAAACAGATTTGAAAAGTCTGGGCCCTCAACATTGAGGCTGGCGCAAGACCACCGTGTCTAGCCCCAAGCCCTGGGATTCGATACAGGATGATACAGGTATAGAGGAACTACACTGCTGTTGAATGCAATTCTAGGGATGTCTTAGCATTTTGTGGTTTGTCAGCATTTCAAACATCCCAGAAATGGAAACGTGCACCATTGACTGAAGTTCTTATGCCTTTCTCTTTTTCTTCTCCTCATTTGATGCACCGCTCTTTCGAAGCTGAAACTGCTCCATGTTTTGTGCACCCTTCAGCGACCAAACCCCTGGAACAACAAATAACGGGCACCATTTTCAGGCGCCAACTCGAGCATCTTGCTCCAACAGTGATGCAACACAGCAACCCCGCGACCATGTCATCACCGGCCTATGTCGTAACAGTCAATCCATTGCTTTGAACGAAACTCTGCAAGAAAACTGCGGTCTCTCTACCATCAAAATCCATCCATTGTATATAGAAGTTGTCAGTCACAATTCTCTGCAAGAGTTTCTTGGGGCATCACCTTTTGGTCCGCCAAGGTTTTGATGATGAGGTCGCTGGACGCATGTTGCGACTTGAAGAACATGATGTTCTCCAAGACAAATAGACAAGAATTGGGAGGAACTAGGCTGCCTGTACAGCCATTGTTGTGCAGAAATATCTATAACTTAAACATTCTATCATTGATGATCCCACTAGCTTCAAAGCTCCTACACTCGTGATTGTCGCTCAAATATTCCGATCCTATCCAATATTCGTTCTTCTTTCGTGCCATGAAATCCTGTGCAGTTCTGAAACATTTCCAAACGGTTTTGGTGGAAAATTGTGGCACCAAATTTGATGCTTCATATGTTTCGGATTCAAATGACAATTTTGGGATAAAAACCTCATGTTTGGACATTCCCAAGCTGCTGAACACACCCTACCATGGCCGAGCAGCTCGTCGTCGGGCCATTGCCCAAGCACTTGCGGACAAGGACCGGGTGGCACGCCTCAGGAGATGGTGATTGAAACATGAAAAATAATGTTCAAATGGGGAACATCATAAGGGAATACTAGTGGGATATGAATGGGATATGAATGGGATATGAATGGATGAATAAAATTGAATAGTGTCAATGGTAGTATAGTGGGGATGTAATGGTTCTTTGGAATGGGTATAATGATGTATAGTGGAGTAATCAAACATGGCGGGCCGCTGGAAAGTCCCCGAACTAGCCATGGTGGTTTATACAGTAGCTAGGAAAATAACCGAACAAAAACTGGGGTTTTCCAGCCATGTTTGATGACGGGAGGGTAACAAGCAGCAAACAAATGGACCAACATTACCTTTTATATCCTTTTATCATCCTTTATCAGATCCATAAATTCAGGGTAGGATGTGCTGCCATTTTTTTTCTTGCAAATGAACTCGGCTTTTTTTTGTCGCTGTCAAATACCGCTGGTTCTGTTTGGTCATCAGGGATTCGATCATGTGGCCGCCTGCAAGGCCTATTCATGGGATTCGGGGGCTTTCTGTAATTCCCCCATTGTGGGGAAGTAGGCGTTTGGTTAGAACTATAAAATATTATAAACCAATAATGTATTGCCAGTATGTGTAGACCCATGAAACTACATTTATCTTTTTCGCAGCTGCCATTAAGTCCTGAATCGTACCCATTTCTACCAAGAAAAGACCCGTCTTTCCAGCTTTTGGATGCTTTTGGACTGATTTTGCATTGCAAAAACCTGGCGCAGGTAATCCCTCACAGCAACTGCAAATAGCGCACCATTCTCCGATCTCAACGCCTTCAAGCTGCCTCAAGGCGGGAAACACCCAATTTTTCTAAGGTTAAAAAAAGACCCGTAAACATGGCAAACTTGGAATGACTTTGATATTTACTTAGGATTTACTGTATATAGTATTGGGTTGTATCCCGTACAAGTACTTGTTTGATCTATAACCCCAAATGGATCCAAATGGTGGCAAATCGGTACCACATGTGATTTAGTGGATTCACCGATTTTCTGTGTGATTGTTGTGCTCTTTTCATTTTTGTTATGCTTGTTGGATATTCTTTGTGTTTGTGTCAGTAGCCGTGATATAGTTTTACCTTCAACGATAATTTATGACAATTCTTGTTCTTATTCTTGAGCACAATCATAATGTGAGATACATTTCTTTTGTAGGACAAGGTGGCCACCCCCTAGTTGTAAATTGGTCTACAACCCCAGTTAACTGTATAATAGATATATCCACCATAAATCCTAGTTGCATTTGTCATAAACCAACTTCCAAGTAGCTATCAACATTGACAAAACAATTTGCCCCAAAACGATACCACTGAGGAACGAGCAGAGCTGTACATTCAGCACTATTCTATTCCTAACGGTTGGTGCAAGTGCATCATCCACCATCATGATGTCATATTCAAGAAAAAACAAATTGGATCACCCAATAGTTTGGTGGTTAACCATGGATAATCATGGCTAAGCTCGGCTAGTTATGGTGAATCCCCTTACGGATATGATATCTTGAGAAGGTCTACTTCTCCAAGGCACCTACCCCAAGAATCGCCCTGCCTCAAGGAATCGCCCAAGACATCAGGTTCCAGCGGAGTGAACTGGCGCCAGCGCGACAAGAAAGGCATGGGGGGAGGTTGACCAGGTTCAATAGTTGTTGAAATATATACTGTATATATATATATACATATATGTAAATATCTGTATATACATATATATGTATATATATATATATTATAAATATCAGAGTCAAGAAGCGGGTGCAATGTCAGTGTTTCTTGAAATTGGGGAAACCTCAAACCTAGGGGGCTTCACCGTCACACCCCGGCAGTCGTCGGCACGAGCCGCCTCGTTCTCGCGTCCAGACGACGCATCACAGCCACAGTGGATGAAACCCGCAAACCTAAAGAGCTTCAGATATGACCATCTCGGTGCATGACATGTGCCCTGTATTAATATATATATATATATGTATATATATATAATATATATATATATGTATATATACATATCCAGGATGAAATTTTGGGGGAAGTCTTGGAGCCAAGCTTTAGAAGTATAAATTGGCTGGGGCCAACATAGATTCTTACAAAAAGATAGGACCCAACAAAAACCAAAAAAAAATACACCTTATAAAAAGGGGTGGTCAAAAGCAAGGACTCCTCTTCTGACTCTTGGGGTCCCCTTTGCCAACCTTGGGCCGGCACTTTGTAGAGAAAACTCTCGGCTGGTGAACAAAATGCCTCTTTTTTTTTTCCCAAGACCCGCTTTGAAAACAAGACCGACCGAAGGCTCTACAAAAAGGTATTCCCAGGTTGAACTGCTAGAAAATACATGCCTGCATTCCAAAAGAAATGAACTACCCCAGGTTCCATCTAAGACATTTTGCGCTTCCATTTTGGGACCGTTCAATTTTTAAGATATTTTGCGCTTCCATTTTGGGACCGTTCAATTTTAAAAGCATTTTGCGTTTCCATTTTGGGACCGTTCAATTTTTTAGACATATGTTAAAGACATTTTGCAATCAGAAGCTTTTACAAAATGGATCAAAATTTGTCAGACGATTCAATTTTTTAGACATTTTGCGCTTCCATTGGGACCGTTCATGTTTTTTTAATGTCAAGTGAGGGTCTCATAACTGTTTTTGTCAAGTGAGGGTCTCATCAATTTTTATGTCAGTGTTGTCATTGCTTGTTGTTGCTGGGAATGGATTTTAATAAATGAATAAACCTTTTTGAACGATTCATATCAAACATCAAAATCAACATGGCAAATTTTGGAATACCTACTCTGCTGTTCAAAAAGGATGTATATAGGTGTGTGTATTTAGCACCTACCAATTTTATCCTCCATGGAATTTCAGGGGCGAAGTTTGTGAACCAATTCTCTAGGTTGGCCTAGGCTTTTTGCAAGGAATATGATGTCTATGCAGCATTGTTTTCTTTTTTAAATATGTAAAAAAAACAAGTCGATTATACAAAACCAGTGCCCAAGTCTCAACAAGTACTCAAAATTGACTCCTTATAAAATGCCAGGGTGCAAGACCTTTTTTTTAAATTAAAACATATGGTTTTCAGGCTTTATAAGGGACCCACGCCCTATCTTTTTGTAAGGGAAATGCCAACGGGGATATGTATATACATGTATGATCATGTATGATCATGTATGATCATGTATAAGCTAAGCATGTATGATCATGTATGTATGTATGTATGATCATGTATGTATGTATGTATGCATGCATGCATGTATGTATGTTTGACTATGTAGCGCATATTCATCTATCTTATCGTTGTCCCAATTTCACGTGTGTAACTTTCATTCATCCCGTCATTAAGTTTAGTTTAGTCAAATAAAACATACCATTTACTTGCAAAATCATTGTGATTTGATGTATACTATGTCTGCAAATTGATGTAAATCTCTATGAATTCCACATATTTCCACAGTCCGAATTTGACCTCACCATCCGTGTCTTTCCCGAATCATCTTTGCGAGGGACGAGTCTTGATTGCTCGAAGCCTGACCCATGGCCTCAAACAGAGCATCCCATGTGGGAATGTATTTCTGCCGTAATGATATATTATGAAGCCACATACATATCATATATATATATAATTTTAAATATGTGTATAAACATCATTCCATATGCATCATCACATGGAGACTTCGGAGAATAATGGCTGGTCATGGTTGCTCAACTGGTTGCTCAATTGGTTGAAAGAGACTGTTTATTTATGCACAGTGGCAACGTGTGGACACGTAACCCATGATGGCTTCCTGATGTAAAGCAAACCACCAGATGGGATGCAACCAACACACAACGTTACAGTGGTCAGAAGTTAACAAAACAACCTTGGGGCATTGACATTTTGCGCATAGTCAAGAAGACTTGCGATTTGAATTTGGAGGTCCGCCCAGAAAGTTGAAGCAAGAACTTTTAAGACAGGAGAATGGGCTCATTCATCTATAACTGGCCCCCAGTGGATGCACCTGGCCATACCGCCGGAGCCCGGGGGAAGCAGCGGCCGCCCAAGTGGCTGCGAAAGACTCAGTGCTGAATGCCTATTGGATGGCTTGCATTTCGCCACCAACATGTTCAGGACTGAGAGATTGGAGTATACCAACGTTTTCGAACAAATCAAATCTATTTTCTACACAAGAAATTTCGCAACCACGAGAGCTCGGAGTATCGTCACCTTAGATGAATTTGCCTATATAATCCCAGTGATTTTTGTTGCACTTGGAATCACACGTGCTTCCAGCCGCCGCTTCTTTTCCATCTCTGCTGAGCATCACGCCGTCCAATTTTTGGGCAGCTCACTCAACGCTCTGCTCACATTGGAACAGGCCATTTTCCTGGGCACAAGCAACTGGCTGCCATCTGCTTCCTCTGTGTCACGAATACAAATAACCACATGTGTGCACATGCACACATATGACATGTACACATGAAATATATGTTGCATACAAAAGTTTACATCACATGATTGGTATGTGCGGCTATCTATCTACCTATCTATCTATCCATCCATCCATCCGCAGCTTGTGGATCCCCTGAGCTCAGCTGATTCTTGCGATCTTCAACCAAAAAAGTGACGTCTCACACGAAGAATCTGGGATGAATCCAAGCTGTGTGATCCATACCCTCTGGTGAACTAACATAACGAAAATCACCATTTTTAATGGGAATATCCACTATAAATGGCAATTTTCAGCAGCTATGTTAGTTTACCAGAGGGTAAATCTCTGAACATTGTGTGTGTGTGTGTGTCTCAGATCATGTACATAGAAGATGGTTCTCAATCTCCAGAAAACATGAGTTCCCTCCCAGACCGCAGGGTGGCTGACTACTGCACGGAAACTAAACAGAGACAAAGAAATGGGACCGCTAAAAATGTAAATTTGTGAATTTTCATGACGATCCTATTTCCAGGATTGATGATGACAGATGCTCAATGGGATTTGCTTGGCACATGAATACTTCCATCATCTTCCATCCATGATGTCACTCCATCCCCTCCGCTGCTGCCAAACATCCAACGCCACCATCAACTCAATGCAGCCTCGGGTGATCAACAACCGGCTTTGCTAGCTGCATCTCAATATCTGTTGACACCATTCTCAATGTACTAGTCAATTCTATCTGTCTTACTCCAATCAACTTCCACGGACACACCAGAACTTGCTCCGAATGATGGTTGCCAAACGGTTCTTTAAGGCAATCAACATTCAATGAACGGGAAGAAAACACCCGGAGACCTGCTGGAATTAAATAAGAGAACAAAGAACAA
Source organism: Symbiodinium sp. clade C Y103 (assembly GCA_003297045.1). Classification (NCBI taxonomy): domain Eukaryota; class Dinophyceae; order Suessiales; family Symbiodiniaceae; genus Cladocopium; species Cladocopium sp. clade C. The sequence goes on along the minus strand of BGPT01000849.1, from coordinate 107,906 downwards.
TCATATCAGAACATACAGAATCAGGACTTCCTTGGCAAACACGACCTATCTTGAAAGGAAACACTTGTGCAACGACCTCAAATCCAGGATTACACCAACAGGGGCACCAGTTTTCGCCTCAACCAGGCAATCCACCCCAGTAGTTAGTTGTATAATGGCTTCGATTCATGGTTATAGGTTCACTGTCGTTTCTGCAAGGGAAACAATGGACTTCACCAGTCAAATCATGTCACCTTTCAAATTTTCAAAGCCTTCATTTTAACCGCAAAAACCTGGAGATCCAATGTCAATTGATGCCTTTTGACCCCCTTAAATATCAAATAAGTATCCGAAAACAAAGAAAAATATCTGGAGTTTCCTAGATCCCTACAGCTGAGTGCGATGCTGTATGTGAGCTATCCCAGGGTTTCCAGCCAACTTTCCCGCCAATTCACCCATGGTGCTGGGCCGCCGGACCGGCTGGGGGCCTTCTTCAGGGTCTTGCGACCACTGCTGCGTTGAGCCAGGATGCTACTCCTCTCCTGGGGCAGTTGGAAATCCCGAAATTCATGGGAATCCCTGGGGAAAAGCATCAAAAGATAAGGAGTTAATATGTGATTTAATTGGTTAAATATGGAGATTTAAGGATAAAACAATTTTAATTAGCAAATCTGGAGATTTAATATGATTTAGAAATATGATTTACCATCTAGTAATGTTACATGTTTTCAATGGAAAACCACAATCTTTAAAAGGGAGTTCTCATCAAACTAAATGGATCTAAATGGGCCATCTATACCAAAGCTATGTTAAAATACCAGAAGCGACATATTTACAGGATAGGTATTCTATGCATGTGACTATTGTGGCCACAACGCTGCTAATAACACGCGCTGCAACCATCGTTTGCCCAAGAATTGAATCTTCCCCGCGTATCAGTGCCATTTTGCTTGCGGAGAGGTTCAGTTGGTGAGGACGGGGTCTGATTGTTAATTGTCCTTACATGAGAGGTTCTTCAACCAACTACCTTCACTAATCATTACCATTTAGGTTGGGGGGGTTGGGGGGGTTGTGGGGGATGATGATGATGATGATGATGATGATGATGATGATGATGATGATGATGGTGATGATGATGATGATGATGATGATGATGGTGATGGTGATTGTGGTGATTATGGTGATGATGATCCTTCCCGGTCTGGGCAAACAACGGCGTTTGACTGCAATAATTAAAAATACAAACATGGCAACCGTTATGCGCATACACACACGGATTATTGAATGTTGATAAATTATCTCAAGAGAATGGCCGTTTTGGGCTACTTTGCTAACTACCCAGAGCCAGCAATGATTGAATCATGTCATATAATTTGTACATCACTTACTAACATTCATTGAATCAGTCATGCTACATCATATCCCAATGAGAAATGGGCCAACCCCTCAGTTACCATCTAATCCCAGCAGAAACAAGAAGCATGGCGAATGTTCGATATGTGCACAAAAATCATACACAACCATTTCTACGTCTTCTTCCCTGGGAATGAAATCTTCCTCACTCAAATAGTCCATTGACCTACCTGGAAACCAAGGTCTACTTTCCAAGGAGGGTAAATGTGATCTTACTGCTACTCCAAGAAAACGTATACATGCCAACCAAGAAAGACAACTTCCGTACAAAGACCCTATTCTCGGGCCCACAGAAGAAGGGCTTTGATGACTTTGAATATTTTCTGGAGTTCTTGTTGGATTGATCTGAGCTATGCTGACAATACAACTCCTGTCAACAAACGGATGTCCACCCAGATTCAAGTGACACTACTGAATACCAACCATTCCAATCCACAGCCCGCCCATCCGCCGGATCTCTCCTTCACTTGGCACAAGTTCTTCTCCAGGAGTAACGACCTGCGGAACTGCAAATCCATCGAACCCCCCGCGGAACCGATTTTCGATGACTGGGCCATCCCCCGGGGGTCCCCTGGGCGCTGCGGCATGAGAATGAGGAACTCCGGGAAGTCCACCGCAATACCTCGGGGGGCGATGGCTTCTGGAGGAATTGCCTGGAGGTCATCTGCCAAAGCCCTGGTACTGGTTGATCTGGTTGTTGGATCTTGATATGGGGGTTTCCTAAAATAGGGGTACCCCTAAATCATCCATTTCAATAGGATTTTCCATTATAAACCATCCATTTTTTTGGGTACCCCCATTTTAGGAACCCCCCATATGTATTGACATGTCCACTTTATAGCACTTCAGATATCATTCTCACACGCGAAAAGCTAGCCATCATCAGGGTGGCGGCGACTGCGTCACATGTAGAAGCACTCAGGACATCCTGTGAAAGAATCACCACAGGTCCCAACCATTGTCAAGCCTTCAGAAAAAAAAACATGCCTATGTACTCAGTTCAACCCACAAAGGAGGATCAAAAGGGCACACGACTTGTTTATTGCTGGCTCCAGTGGCTTTATCTGAAGCTTTTTATTTCATTCACCTTGGTTACTAAATGTAGGTGTTCTTGGACCGCTCTAGATAATATTTGGTGTACGCATTCAGATGCATCTGATTGTATGAAAACGTACTCTCTAGAGACCTTTCAATTGTCTAGTTGGCGGCACCGTGACAAAAACATCACTGAGTTGAGGAAAACCCGTTAAAATTGAGGTTTTGAAAAGACAGCACATGGGACATTGTGGGGCACCTTGAACTAGGTGTAACACCATTCTAGTTTGAAAACATCCACTTGCTTTGTTGGCTGACTGCCCAAATCCATGGCCAGCACACCCAGCAAGTACTTGTGCCCTCAACTTTTCAATTGTGGGTAAATTCAAGCCCTGGGTACCCCAACAATGGAATGGTCAAAACTAAAAACGATAGAAATGGTGATTGATCATACTAGATAGACACCCTGCGATCAGAGATAGGTATCAAATTTGGATCCAATATCTAATATGTATATATATATATATTATGTAATTATATGATATTATATGTATGTATTACACTATGTACTGTGAACAATGTTGATTACGTATGGCAAACACGTAGTCCCACATCATCCCAACCAAAATTTACCCAGCTTTCCGAGGTGCGTGGGTTGTTGATGTCAATGGCTCCATAACTTTGGCCCTTGGGGCTGGCCGGTGCCACCACCTGCCACCAGTCAAACCACTACAAAGGGGGTCACCCAATAGATAGAAAAGAGTTTCCAGGATGTAAAATAGATGATGGGTTCCCCCATCTCTCTGGGTTTTCAACCTGATCTATCTTTTTGAGGAGGGTTCTGATAACATATAATAACACTATCCACTGGAACCCATTGGTTTTGAAATGTATTGAATGGTTTTCTTTGATGACTGTGAAAAAAAGTATTGCAATGTCAATGACCGACCACACCCACTAGCTGCCAAGTCCAACCATACTCCGAGAATTGTTTCAAGGAAGTCTCCACAGGAAAACTCTATCATGTGGTCGGGAAACTCTATTCGTAGCTCCAACTGGCTCCCTTTGGCTCAAAGGGAATATAGATACCCCTAGCTCCTTGGCTCCTCCTAGCTGCTGTATAGTTTTAAAACAATAGCATAGCAAATGGCTGATGTTTTCTCCTTGGGTGGATGGAGGTTCCTGCTGGATTGTCACTTTCAGTGATATGTTGCTGATCAGGTTCTTTGTTCCAAAGCAAGCGTAGACTGGAGCCACATTTTCGCGAAATTCCGTTTTATCCTGATTTCTTTCACACCATGTAACAATGACTAACCATGCTTTCCAAAACTGTTGGTTTAGTCAGAATCGAAAGGGGTATCATTCTCACTTGGGCGACATCTGTGAGAAAACCAGTCAGCGCAAAAAGGACATCTATGATGGGAATTGGGGCGCCTGTTGGGGGTCTTTCGATCGGCTTGTGGTCCGGTTGATCGGACTCATTTCTGGCAGTTGTCAAACTTGTGATTCCTGTTCTTCTGAAATCATCTGAAATTCACAGTTAAATTGCAGCTGGACCGCACTTTCAATTGGGGTTTGATGAAAGCAGTGGTTCCATTTCTATCATTTTTCAGACAGCATCCATTTACAATAACTTCACATCCTATTATTTCCTGCAACTTGCATCGAACTCACATAGTTGCTGATGTTCTGCAGGTCTATCCCACCGCCTTCTCAGCAAATTCTGGCTTCATGTGCGCATCAATGGTGAAGAACAGCTGTGTCCTGGGTGGTGTCAACTGGCCATGACATGATGCCAACGGTTCAATCAGGAGGTTACCTCCCCCAAAAATACGACATGACTTTGAGTTCCAACTTTTCAAACCATTAGCCACTGTCTCAGAGAACTGATCTTAGTGTGTTTTAGTAGATTTTCAGAGGCAGCTCTCATGTTTGATGGTAATGAACACGAGCACTCTCCTGAATGGAACCTCTTCATGACACTAATGATTTCTGAGTCCATAGTGCACTTCATGGTCATGGGGGTGCCAAGCAACCCCTGTACCACGCGACCCTTGGGGATTTTAGACTTCAGCACCTGCAAAACACTTGATGCCTTTTGGTACTCCAATCACAACAAGTATGCCACAGCAACGTCTCAGAAATTGGTTCCAAAAGTACCAAAAGAACCAAAAGACCGGCTATGGCTATGGTATGCTGCTACAAGCAATGTAGTGTAGCTAATTGCTACATAATTTCATATGATACATAGAAATGAATGGATCCCACATTACTTCAAACACATCATATATACTTCAAATACATCAAATCTTCTATCGATTTTTCTCAAGTCTGTTTGTGAAATCCAAAACCACGGCGAAATCCAGGGCAGCTGTGAATGGCTCTGACACTGGGCTCCCCAGCAGTTCCGCTTCATTGCTGCGCCCCAGGCCCACCACTGGTGCCAAGAGCGTCAAGAACTGCAGCGCTGGGCGCTTGTGGCAAGGCGAATCAAAGATCAAACATTCAATGGATTGGTTAATGGGCAAATTTACAGGAAACCACGGTTTTTACCATCAAATATAGAGGTTTCCTGCAAATTTTCCCTTAAACCAATCTAATGAAACATGGGGAGAACCAGCAAAAAGTAGGATCTAATCTAACTATGACTTAGTAACCGCCATTCAGGTTAGAACCATCAAACACGGGAATTTAGCATTTTGATCTGGCATGATGTGGTTTCAACAGGCCTCAAAAAAAAGTAGTGCATGAATGCCGTCTTTTTAAGGGATCATCCCAGGTAAGGATGGACATGACACAATCAATTATTGTACAAAGATGTTTCATGAAAAAAACAAGGACAGTAGCTGAGTAATTTCCGGAAAACCAGAAAACACTTCATTGGGAAAATCTGCTTCCAGTCCATTTGGGGAACCTCACCACTGATGGACGGAATCCAGCGGAATCCACTATTCTTTTGGGCGCGTGTATAGATCCACAAGTGTCATCTGCAGAATTACAATTGGTTTTGCTTTTCTTACCCGTCTTTTCTTGAAGGTCGAACTCTCATTTGTACTCCATTTCGCTTTATCCCAGGTTTTAGCATAGTTGAGGACCATCCCAATAGTTGCTTGAGGAATAAATCTGCAAAGAACACAGAAGGTTTCCTGTAGATTTTCCTGGAAAAAATCCATTGATTTCAGTCTCAGTATAGTTATAATGTCAAGTTAGGATTATTAATCTCACGCGATTAAACAACCCCCAGATGCCCCAAATTTTTTGGCAATACTACTTTGGGTATGTCCCCCCGTATTAATCAATACTAGGTGTCTACCCCTATTAATCAACCCCTTCTGGAATTTTCCATTTTTTGTGGTGGTGAAACAGTGATGTAGTCCCTGTCTTTCTGACCTTATGGTTCTGATGCTGGCTGATAAAAAAGTACTGTGGGGGTTCTAGAGGATNATTTTTTGTGGTGGTGAAACAGTGATGTAGTCCCTGTCTTTCTGACCTTATGGTTCTGATGCTGGCTGATAAAAAAGTACTGTGGGGGTTCTAGAGGATGTCTATCGGATTTCTAGAAGATTTCTATACGATTTCTATGGGAATTCAAAAAAGGTTTACTATGAGATTTCTAGAGGGTTTCTATAGGTTTTCTATAAGCTTTCTATTGGATTTCTATAAGATTTCTCTAGGGCTCCTATACAATTCCTATAGGGTTTCTATAGGATCTCTATAGGAATTCTACGGGATTTCTATGGNTGGATTTCTATAAGATTTCTCTAGGGCTCCTATACAATTCCTATAGGGTTTCTATAGGATCTCTATAGGAATTCTACGGGATTTCTATGGGATTTCAATTGGATTTCTTTGCGGTTTCTATGGGATTTCTATAAGATCCCTGTAGGATTTCTACGGGATTTCTATGGGATTTCAATAGGATTTCTTTGCTTTTTCTATGGGATTTCTACAAGATGTCTATGGGATTATATGGGATTTCTGTCGGATTTCTATAGGATTTCTAAGCTTTTCATGGGAGTTCCATGGAATTTCTTTGGAATTCCTATAGGACTTCTATGGGATTTCTATAGGATTTCTATAAGGTTTTTATAGGATTTCTAGGGGCTTTCTAGAGGATTTCC
>BGPT01000849.1:37244-85838 GCA_003297045.1 Symbiodinium sp. clade C Y103 | reverse complement strand
ATGTATGTATGGATGTATGTATGTATGTATGGATGTATGTATATATGTATGTATGTATATATGTATGTATGTATGTATGTATGGATGTATGTATGTATGGATGTATGTATGTATGTATGGATGTATGTATATATGTATGTATGTATATATGTATGTATGTATNGTATGTATGTATGGATGTATGTATGTATGGATGTATGTATGTATGTATGGATGTATGTATATATGTATGTATGTATATATGTATGTATGTATGTAGTTGTACAATGTTCTTTTTTTTAGGGGTGGCTGAACCCATCCATGCCCCACCCATGGGCCCAGCCCTTGGACCGCACCTCCGACAAGATCCGCGTAATCTCCGCGCGCTTGGCAATGTTCGTGGCCAAGTCTGGACAAAGATCCTGGCAGCACCAGGATCAACCCACAAAGTGATTGACTAGTGGGTTGATTATATAACTTATAAGATCAATTTGGTTATAATATAATATCCCACAAAGTGATTATAATATCCCACAAAGTCGTTGGAACTTATAACCCAGTTATACATCGGATAACCCCAGTGGGGGGATTTGCTAACCACATAGTGGACCAGTTAGCAAGTGGGATGATCCTTCAAGCAGGCCCAATTTTGCCTCTTTGGGGGGTGCTATACATAAACTTAAAAAAACACATCAGGGATCATCAGGGTGTGGGTGTGGATAACCCAACGATGTAAATCCAGACCTACTTTCTCCAAATTTTAGCATCTAGGGAAGAGAGTCTTTTAAAGGTTCACTGAGTACACCGCTGGGGCTACCGCGTTTGGAGCGATATTTCCCATTGTTACTGATGACTGGGATGATCTCATGCTGGGAGATAGCGGTCATCAGGCCGATGCTGATGCAGTCCGTAGCCTCAACTTGATCTGATTGCACCTGGGAATCTCCTAACATGCCCATTACAAATGATTTTTCCCAAAAATGCACATGGTGTCTTCACAAAATTAACATTTGACAACCCCACAAACGATGTATAACATGAAATATAATCTTGTAGTAACCCCCAAAAGATAGAACAGTAGTTTATCTCTATTTTTGACCTTTTTGGGGTTGTTATAAATTTTGGTCTGTTGCCGCCAAACACATCGTACAGCACGATGTGGAAGGACACCCAGCGGCCACTGTCCTGAACCAGCTTTGCCATTTCGTGGTTGTCGATGTCTCCACTGCCGTCAGTGTCGAACTGTCTGAACCTGAGACGAGGGATCGCGAAAAACTTGACCGCATCATTCACTTACGTACATATCATGTATGTAAATATAACAGATATATACAGATACACGGCACATAGTTACATGGTAGATGTCAGACCTGTTCAAATCTTATCTACATTGTTTCGTTTGATCATGTTTAACAAATTTAATCCATGTATAAACAAGCTGACTCAACCAGCAAAAGAAGGCGGGCTGATGATTTTCACACAACTGAATAATATTGGCAAATTGTGGTAGTGATCCCACACATGGATGAAAACAGCCAGGGATTCTCTGGCGATGGCAGTGCTTGAAGCCAACAACCAGATCGCAGCACCATGACAGCCGGTTTTGTGTATCCATTCGGTTGAACTCCTCTTTGCATTGTTGTTGGTCTATTGTAATCAGTCTATATTACATGTGTATACACACATACAGGAATACATGTGTATAACATATGTATGTATACTCCCGGTGCATCTATAGTTAATATTTATGTGATTTTTATGTGATCAGAAAATCACATGACCCTGATACGAACCAGGATAACGGAGGTTGGTTGGTGGCTTCCGATGCGTTGCTTCCAATCTAAGGAGGGATAGGGTACCAAGCGTCTAGAGACGACAGGGCCAGGGACCGATCCAGCAGCGAGCCCAACTGATTGGTCTCCACGAGTGATTCTTGTTCGAAACCATCAGTAGGTTGGCAACATAGTTCTCGAGATTCTCAAGTTATATTCTCATCATTTCGCATCATTAGTGTGGGTAAAACAATAATAAACCACCCATTTGGGAATGGTTTATACCACCTATTTATGGTGATTTGGGGGATGGTTTATTATTGTTTTACCTACATTATTAGTTATTCTTATCGGGTATCCCTTCATTCGTGATTCACAGTTCGCAGTTCATGACACCCAGTTCCTGAGGATCCAAACTTTTCTCGCATGTGCTGCACCTCTTCCCAGGTGTATCCCGCGTTCTCGCGAATGGATTGCTTGGCCTGCGGCTTCGTAAGAGGCGCTTTATATACAGATAGTCGCAGAGATCGTTGGGATTAGGAACAAATCATGAAAACTGGACATGGGATTGTACGAGTAGTCCTTTAGAGTACTGTGTATATCATTTGCTGTATGAGTTAAACAATTCCAGTATATCAATCTATATATGATTCCTTTCATGATGTGACCGTGTCACTCGGAACAGTACAGTACACTTGGGATCCACAGAAAGACCCATACCCAGAACCTCAGACAGGTCCCTCTTTCGATTGATTTCGTATACTCAATGTGTAATATATATATATATATATATTCTTTTTTTGGATTTGGAGAGTGAAAAACATATTTCTTAGCAAAAATGCACAGGAGACTCCTTTTCTGTCAGCATCTCTCAGCCCTACTTCGCAACAACCTTTCTATCAATTAAAACCATTCGGATTGGGCTCAGCAAATGGTGAGACCCACGCTGCGAAAACAATTCTCATTCGCTGAAGAAATCCAGCACCAAGCGATTGAACTCATCTGCAAACTTCTGGTGGATGTTGTGTTTGCCCTCCTGATGGCTTTCCAATTCTCATGCTCAAGCAATAAGAAAACTCGCTGGGCGATTGGAAACAACAGCACATGCACATCCAAACACACTGCAGGCTCACAAACTGAGGCTAACTGTCATCTTGACTAAATTTGTTTTCTTTATTATTGTTCATGAAGGGAATTCAACATGGGTCAACCAAACATCCAGCAGCCCGTCTCTCCGGAAAGATATGCAGCTTGGAGTTGGGGATGGTCTCGTGGAACCACTTGGGATGATGCTCCGGCACCAAGGGATCTTTGGCGCCATGCCTTGCGGTGAAGTCATCCCATCCCAGGGATGGTATGAGAATAGGTTACAGTACCCCATTCCACTCGGTCATCATCATTATCCCTATCTGTCTTTACATGGTAATTTTGGGGATATTCAGACACACCCATATGATCCCATATGTATAGATAGATATATACACAAAGTTTGTATAGAAAAGTATAGCATATGAATTACACATCAAGGCAGCATGAAATGCGTATATTACTGCTATACCACCTTGTCATGCACTGCCCGGAAAAATGCGATTCTATACTTCACCATACTAAACCATGCAATGGTACTACTATAATTATTGCATACACTACATATTCTGCCTCCCACCAACATCCTTTGGATCTGGGTTTCACAGAGTTTGGCTGACAATTGAGGGGAAAAGACCAAAATCACATGGTTGAGAACACAATAATTTCCACCATCGAGCTCGCCACAATTTGGAGGTAAACTCACCATTTCTTGACAAACCCATATAATATTTTTGCTGTGAGCAATCTCATAATAACTATCCGTATCCCCATTGTTTTTCCTTAATTTATCGTGGGTTGATGTCATAAGTTGGCTTATAGCATCCCATGAAATTATAAAATATCATCCATGTATTCCTATAACTTTAGATTGGCGCAAACTAACCCCTTTTTGTACGTGAAACATATCCCGTAGCAACCTCGCCATCTTCTCAAGTTGTGACCAGGGAACAGGATGAAGGTAGGGCACTTCACCAACTTCGCCTCCTTCTGACACATGTCGCCTCCCGCCTCGTACATCATCTTCATAGCCTGGGATGATGCGCTACCGTAGATGGTGGAATCGAAGATGGGTAATCCATGGTAATCCAATGTTTGATTATAGTTGGCTATAGATATATAAATTGTCTCCCCATAAATATCACATGAAATCATATGAAATCATATGAAATCCTATTTTTTTGCGGATCAATCAGCTAAAATCCAACGTTTGACCATGGCACGTACTTGTTTTTTGAGATCCCAGGCTTTCCAGCCATGGGGCGTCGCAGAAGGAGCTCCACATGGGTTGCAAATCATCGCCATAGACGGGGCGGTGCGTGTCCAACATGCGCTTGCTCCAAGCCTCCAGGTCTCTTTTTTGGGTCAACAGGTGGAGATGCTTGATGTTCAGGTGGGTATTGTTTGATATTATTTGATATAAGTTGTATTTTCCCGTTTATCGCAAATAAACCATTTACCATCATTTACCTACCACACCAAGACTTTTTCCTAGTTTAATGAAAGTAGAACTGGGGCCAGAAAATGCGGATACCAAATCGAATCCAATGGATGCAACGAGCAAATTGTGGTCAATCTTGGTACCGCAATGTACGTTTCACTTCTATGTAACTAAGATGTTCTGACCAATCATTCCTGACTGCTTTGAAAATCTGAGTGAGCACTGAACTTGGCCCATTTTGAGACCCAAGAATCTTACACCCAGCTTGCTATCACTGCATTGTCCAGCCTACAAGGGCCCATCATGGAACCCGTGGAACCCACAACTCAGTGGTGCCTTCTCCACATCTCTCAGGCCCTGCGAGCTGAAGAAGGGTCATGCCTCCTACGATGATTACTATGAGATTCTTTCAGCAAACCTCCTCGTTGTGTTTTTGAATGCGAAGGTTCGGATGTCTGACTGGATTGGAACGCAGTCACAGCTTCTAGGAATTCATGTTTTCTCCCCCAAGCGCCTCATAGGATTCAACATCTTCTTTGGTGATGAAACCTGGCTCCGGGAGACCATACCGATCCCCCCAATGAAACACGACTAAACTCCTTGTGCAGCATCACTTCCATGGTGGTGTCTCAAAATTATCTACCCCATTCATTCATTCATATCCTAAAGATCCCTACCGTTGGATGCTGAACAATCACTGACATGACTGACTGGTCCTGGGTCATCTTTCTCCATGTTGTGGTGGTTTCCTGGTTTCCAACAACCTCACGGGCCTTGGATTCCAAAAACTGCCAATTTCTTCACAGCAGCAGGCCTGGGAAGGGAACCAAAGGACGGTGGCTTCAGTGCTTGAGCTGGGGAATTATGGCAACTCAAAAACTGCTACTGCTGGTACACACACTCACACACACACACACACCATTCTTCATAAAACATGCTTACTGTAACATATTTCTTGACCCAATGAAGGCGAGGTAAGAAATGACAATCACTTTGAGCAAGCACAGATGAAAGGTCGGCCTTTCTTCTGTTTGTCGTTTCGTGGAGTCAATCCACCACCGAAATATGTCGGCCAGAACTATCAGCCCCACTGGCGAAACATGGTGAAACCAGTGAAGTCACCGGGTTCATCCCATCCCCTCCCTCGATCGAAGCTGTTGCACCTGTTTGCCGCCAAAATGGTCGCAGAGATGGCGCCGTCGCTCCAGCCCATGACGTGGTACGAGTTGATTCCTGGTGTCTTCGGGCTTACTTTGTCGTGGTCATGTCTATGGTTCGTTGCCACAGGAATCGGACCATTTTTCATGGCAGAGAGCATCTAATCCACTCGCACGTGGCAAAAATATTGAAACCTGCAGAGTCCAATGACGTCAATGAACTTTTGGGATCGACACAGGGTTTGTTGCCAATTCCCGCTGGCCCCACAGCCGCTTGCTTGCGCCTAAAGTATCCATGATGCCGGCAGCATCTTGGGCATCCTGGGTGATCTGGGGGATCCCTTCCCCAAAAATCAGGGATGGAGAGTCACTGGCAGCATCTCATTTTGGGTGAGTGATGATCGCCTGGGGATTATGTTGATTTTATCTGATTTTTGACCATGCCCATTCCGGCAGTCCTTATCTGAATTATCAGGATCCCACAACGATTGAATTCTCGCAAGACTGCTTGCAGGTTGGATCAAACATAGCCAAATCAAGTAGATCTAAATCATTCCAAATCCATAAATTAATGACGCCATAGAGGTCCAACATACAAATACGGGCACAAAACTATGATAGCCATCCTACCAGTAAAATGGAAAACATCCTAAAACTGAAATCCCAACTGCATGTTGGAAGAAACCATCATTTCATATCATTTCTTTTCCAGGGCCCGGGAAACACCTTGCTACCAGCTTTGCGGCCAGCTTCAAGGTGATAGAAATCCGCCGGATAGCGACGTCCAGGGGGTCTGGACCTGAATACAAACAAAATCTGTCACGAACACCCGAACCAGCGTCAAAAAATCAAGTGCAGCTTCTTGTTTCTTGAACAACTGATGCTCGATACCAGTAATACAATCATAAGGTAATCAGGCATATAACATCATTTAACCACTTAAAACAACAAATAAACAATCATATACTAATTAATATAATCCATATATAACCTTCATCCCAGGTTGTTGCATGATCCCGGCGCCAAGATACTTGCCATATCCACGGGGATCAAACGCCACAACCCCCATGGAGGGTGCGAAACCCTCCAGCTGCTGGGCAAAGTCCGTCTCAGCCGTGCCCATGGCACCGGGGAGGCAAATCACCGGCGGGCCTGGAGACGAAGCGAAAAAAACAAAGGCGAAGCACTGCAGCTGTAGGTGGGTACCAACACATTTTTTTTCATGTTCATTCAAAACGTCTAATGTATATATATATATAATATATATATATACATATTTATGCATGAAAAACATACGTGGAAAAATACCTAATCATTCAATAACATTTTACAATAAATCAAAAAATATAAAACCACAATATCAAATAAACAATGAATAATAATGTATTTTCAAAATATGCAAAAATAACTAAACAACTGAAATATATAACAATAAAAGAAGCAAAACCGAACAATAATATAACATATAATGTAGAATGATAAAACTAAACTACAAACAAAAATGATAATATATCAACAAAATAAATTGCAGTATACCCAGAAAAAAGGTACAAAAAAAGGTAGTACAAATTATTTCAAATAATCCGGAAGTATTAAAATAATCATTGAGCAAACCTGAAAATATCTATCTATACCGTATATACCTATTCATCCATCTATCTACCTATCACTTATATTAATATCCATCTATCCCTCTATCCACCTATCCATCTATCCATTTCTCCATCGATTCATCTATCCATCTATCCGTCTATCCATCTATCCATCTATCCGTCTATCCATCTATCCGTCTATCCATCCATGCATCCATCCATCCATCTATCCATCCATCTATGCATCCATCCATCCATCCATCCATCCATCCATCCATCCATCCATCCATCCATCCATCCATCCATCCATCCATCCATCCATCCATCCATCCATCCATCCATCCATCCATCATTTATACAGAGCGTACATATATATATATACATATGTGATCATATGTGATACTAATATAGTATCTATATATCTATGTCTAGTATATATACATCTTATCGACAGGGTCTTGAAAGGGGATCTACAAAGCTCAGTCATTGGGGTTAATACATCTGGTGGCCTGGGCGGTTGGAAGTTATAGCCCAGCTAAAGCGTGCAATAAACATGCCAAATTCATGAGGTTCACTAGGCCCTCTCCAATGGTTGCGGTCATGATTCACTTTAATGTGGGTACCAGTAAGTATTTGAAACACCACAACAACCTTCAGTCTAGATGGATGAGTGGCTAGTCTCAACTTGGATATGCCGACATCCTATTAAGCTCTGAGTAGCACAGCCGGCCTTTAGTCACATCCCCACGAACGATGACATACCTGGGATGCAGATGGCTGAAAGCCTACTGGGCTTCAGCAACTTTCTGTCGTGGGGAAACATCCGTAGAAGCTTCTGTTCTGAGCGATCTATCGCAGTCTGTCACATGTGTGTCCCTGCCAAATTATTGGCACACCCAACAACGCTATGTTACACCTTAGTTTAGTTTCAATGTTCAATCAATGTCTTGAATATACATTGGAAAGAAACCAAATGTTCCTGTGACAACCACACAGGAAGCGTGCGCGGCAGTGTCTTCCTTTGACCAAAAAAGTTTATCAGCTGGGTATGGGTCAAAACATGTCAAAACTTTGGTCGCCTGGTTATCACACCCAAATAGCTGGTTGTCGATGAACGGGTCACCACCATTTCGTTGATATGAAACCAATTTTTGTCTTGCTGGTCCAAATCTCCATGTTTCTTGATGACATAATCAGAATCCCATGTTTCTTGGTGAGATTTCTCTATGTATATCGACATATCAATATATTCTATCATCTCTTGTTTGTTCAACCCCCAATCTTTTATTGGCTCACTAAGTCACTAGGTGAGGTCTCCCTGCCCCATTCTCCAATGACTGGATGCAGCTTCCTCCCGTTCACGTCCAAAAATTGTTCGCCCGATGCCACGCTCCGGGTCAGCTGCTGCCGTAGCAGCTGTAAACGCTGAAAAGCGCGCACCATGGCAGAAAAATTCGGAAGGAATTTCAAAGAATTTGACTCAGAAACAGGATACCTCGATCGAAATCGACAGTGGTGTATTTTGTTTTCAAATGGCTTCCTATATTTCCCATTATTTCTCATACATGTCCCAAATATGCACCTGCACCACCTTGCATTTTATATCAGATTATATGTATGTTCTACAGCCAAAAGTGCATGGACAGTTGTACATACACCCCTCAATCAGCATACATGTATGTCTTTCCCTAATACTTAAAAGGCATGCAACGGTGTGGCTCGAGCCAAAGTAGCTGGTGTCAAGCTGAGAACTCATTAGTCCGGGATCATAGGAATCAACAAGAAATTTCATCATCCGTGGGAACATGTGGGTCACCATCTGCCATTCTAAGGTCAGCTAGCAGCTAACTGACAGGGGCAAAAGTCACCATTCCTGAAAATCTCTGTCAGTGTTTTTCTGCTCTGTGCAGGTTTTGCAGAGGGCATTTCGTTTACAATCAAAGCTCCCATAGGGAATTTCAGGATGCCTAGAATCACGTTGAATCTGATTCCGCGCGTCCAATCTACCAAAATCTGGTTGTGAATGAAGGGATTCTACACACTCACTGAACCAAAGAATTTGGCCGAGTGAAAACATACCTCAGCGCCAAGCCAATCCTTGGTGATGTTTTTTATCCCCATACATACAAATATATATATATATGCATATAAATATGTATATATAGTTTTATTATATACATATCATTACATATCCATCTTTTTTGGGAGTTTTTGGATGGCCCTTGAATCCCAATCTTTGGATGGCTCTGTCCAGAAATGGGGCAATTACACTGTTGTTTCATGTTGTTTCACTTAACCGGTTATCACCCTCCGGTAGTCAAACATGGCAATTGAACATCCTCTATCTATATTTTGTTGTTGTTCATAGCTGGGATCATCAACTATATCTATAAATCGGAGATGTTCCATATAAATGATAATAAATCCGGTATTTTCCAGATACGAAATGGGATACTTTCCATATCAATGGGAAATTTTCCAGTTGGCGCCATGCTAAACGCTGGCGCCTCAGCCACCAACTTGGAGCAGATCAAGTGGAAGACAGCCAGGTCGATGTTGCCGTTGGCGTCTTCCTGGCAGCTGAGAACAAATGCTTGGAGAGAAACCCCATCTAGCACCCCTCCCAAAACAATCAAAAAATGTAAGGGTTGGTAAAATCCTACTCAAATACACGAACAAATGACGTATTTATATTACATACACCATATAGGGAAGTGTGTATATTATATAAATCAATGTTCTATCATGTTCTATCTTTTAGGGGATTGCCATATACAAAAAATATCCAAAAATGGAGCTTTGCCTCTTGGCAGGCATTGGAAGAATTCACCTGATCATATTCTTGGGCACTGCAAACTGCTGAAAAGGCTGATATGCTGTCGGCGCAAAGCGTCCTCCTCATTCAATTGCTTTTTGTCACTTTTGTCATACCACAAGCAGTGCAGGCCCATTTGTTGACTCGCAAAACCACGGATACCCATAGGATATGTTTTGAAATACGGCAATATATCATGTACATTCCACCTAAACGAAGATAGGCACGTGCAATAGGGTGGGTTGCTGGCAATCACCAGCCCCGCCATGGCCTCGTTTTCACTTTCTTCCTCTGAGCCTCACTGGTTGGGTGACCCGAAGAAATGCACCCTGCGATTCTGCATTCATCCTGCCATTTTTTTAATCATCCAACCCCTAGCAATCCAAGATGGCTGGGAAAATCTTCACCAAAATCATTGTAGTTAGAAAATTAGAAACTTCAGATGTCCAGGGAAATCCATGGAGACTTCCACCGAGCTTCCATGGTCACCGCTGAGCACCCGGGCTCTCACTGGCATCCGCGGCGAAGCTGGAACTGCTTGAGTTTTCCGCGGTCTGCATGCTGGGAGGGTGGCCATGCCCGAAGTGAAATAGATCCAAAATAAATGAGGGAACTGACTCCCTAATGTCAACCCCCTGACCCCACATCAAGACCCTCCCCCAGTTTATTTAATCAATATGGAGGGCCGAGGGTTTACAAAATAATTGGTAATATATTTCCCGGAAGTAAATGATACCCCCCAAATGAGTACTACTACGGCTTTGGACACATCCTCTGTTGATATTAGACCATTTTTGGCATCTCCCCACATCAAAAACCGAAGAAACCACCCGCAAAACACATCCGTCCTGGGGAGCAGTGCCAGGCTTCAGCAAGATGTTGTTCCGCAACTTGGCCTCAGTGGATGATCCTGGAAGATGGGCACCGAAGTTGGCCACCCTGAAACAACACCTGGTCAAATCGGGGTACCCAAAAATGGATGGTTTACAATGGAAAATCCCAAACAAAAATGGATGATTGGGGGGTACCCAAATTTTAGGAAACCTCCAAATTGGAACTAGCCTCTGGTCATCGAATCCAGCAGCTTGCTATGGAAAACCATGGATTTTTTTTTTCCATAGATCTTGGTAGATCATCTACCAAACGGATCATTTTCCGTTATTATTGGATGAGGAATTTCAGCGAGCAACCAGGGCACCCCTGAGGATTTCTTTGACATGCCCACAAACAGTAAAAAATCAGTATCAACAGGAGATGGGTAAATCTAGGCCCAATGGGACGACAGATTTTAGTAGATGTTAAACAATATATATACATATATATATATATACATATATATATATACATATATATATATACATATATACATATATATATATATATACATATATATATATATACTGTAATAATCTTATACAGAACACTTCAGAACACACATATTGGTCATCTAATTAGTGAGGTATCCAATTTTGACCTGGAAGACTTGCAGCAGATCCTGGGAATCCCAAACCAGATCTGCCATATGAGGTGCCTGCATGATGGAACCTGACCCGAGTGCCATCCAAGCATAGCATATCCAGCTCAACATAGCTGTGACACAGCTTGACTATATCTATTGTACATGTATATATATATATACATATAGACAAAGAGCATCAATATTCAATATCCAAACATATCAAAGTAAATTGTAGTATCCAAGTAAACTATATTATATCCATAGAATTGCCATAGATACCCATAGTCAATGCCTTTTCGTTCCATGCCATCTTCCACCGCACAGAAAGCATCAAAACCCTTTGCCCGCTGAACTGCGCACTGAATCGTCGCTGCTTGGCGGAAAAGCTGCTGGCGATCGCTTCACCTTGTGACACATGGCCGCATAAGAACATGAAAATTGCAAGGTCACATTTTTTTTCATCCCAATCACATATGTTCATGTCATGGGGAATCTACGGAAATATGATGATTGACCATGATTCATCATGGTTGTATAACCCTGATTCACCAGCCAACCTCACCAAAATCTGCGGTTGTTCATGGTTGTTCAAAGTTTGGAACACGGGAAGGTCCTGAAATCATGGACCAAGCCACGGGTAGTTTCCACCTGTTCTTTCGTAGCCTGCGGACCGAGGCTTTGGGATGCTGCTTGCGCAATGCGCTGAAATCAGCATTTGGTTTAAACTCAACATATTTGGAACCAGAAGTCCAGAAGTCTTGACGGCTTCCATAAATGGGGATTATTCAGAATGGATGGTTGATATGGAAAAAATCCATTGAAACTGGCCATTTATGATCATCTAAATGATATTCCATGGTATTCCCCATTTTCAGACAATCCCAACTTGTTGTGAGTCGCAAACTCCGAGTTCATCATCGTATTGTTTCCCCGGCGTTCGCGAGGTTCCGCCTTGATGCCAACACCTCGCAGGGTTCGGACGCAGGCCTCCACCTACCGTGACGAAAAAAAAAGGGCGGTGGGGGGGATGTCTATGGAACATCAATCAACATCAATCTATGTTTATGTTTATGGATGTCTATAGAACAAACAACATGTTTACCGTGTGGATGTTTATTGAACAAATGCGGTGCTTATGGATATTTATGGATGTTTGTGAAACGAATATACACTAATGGAAACCAGATTAAGATCCATTGCCCTTGCCAAAATGATGGGTTTATGGAACATCATCAATCCTGGAAACAAATCCAGTGGAAAAATCATGAAATAATACATTTGGTGCTTGGAACGTCAATCCTGGACAAATTTGGTTGCCTGAAATGATTCCGGTTGTGGCCAGTTTATGGTCAGTTTACACTAATTTCATGGAACATCATCAACATTAATCATTAATCTAAATCAAGCAAAATCCATCAACGTCCTGTGATCATGTCTAATCAATGACAATTTGTTGGGGTCCGTTTGAATTTCAGGGGTGTAGATTGTAGGCGCTCATGTCGGCTCGGGTGTGTCACACCAAAAAACAACTGCGTCACATTTCTTCGGTGACTGGCTACGCCTCCAGGTACTTTTCCCCGTGCGGCAGCGCGTTGTGAAAAGCAGTGGTCCATGCTGTCAACTCCTCCACTGGGTGTCATGGGGGTTTGACTTGGTCCATGTGTAGTAAGAAAGCTTCGGATTGGGACATGGCATGTTGATGTGGGACTTAGTTCCATATCATAAAAGCAATCAAACTATAGGAAGTACATACTTTACTGTGAGAATTAAATTGCGATCTCACAGGATAGCTGACTCCAAAAAATCCAAATTGGCCAGAGTTAGTAATTACAACTTACAACTACGTGAAAGCATACAAATAGGGGTTTCAATCAATCATCAATAGGAGGCACAGCGCCTCCTGTAGCCTGATAAAGATCAACCCCCAGCCTTCTGGGTGGGTGACTACAATGTGAGCCCGTGGGGGCGCCGGAAGCTCCAAAACTGGTTATATAATCTGACATGTTCCTCTTGGCATGCCACTGCAATTTATGCAACTTCAAGTGAAGCGTTCTGGCTCAGCAGCGACTTTGGGATTCTTGCATGATGTTCTCTTCGTCACACCTTGTTGGATCTTTGCCTACATGACAACCTTTGCAAGATCTCCTACCATGCTACCAACAATCGATATACAGCATATACATATAAAATATATTATATTATAATTCAAGTTTGAGCCTCATGGAAACCACCCCAACTTCCTCCAGGAAAAAAAAACAAAACAAAAACATGAAACACAGTAGTCGCTAGGTGGTGCAGCTGGGCTGAGTATCATGATGGGCACAACCATGGTGAGTTCACATCCATACACTGGGATATGACACCTATGAATAACTTACAGTATAAATATAGTGAATACTGAACATCTCTCTCTCTCTCTCTCTCGCTATGTATACATATATATATATATATATGTATTTCCAATATATATATATATATACCATGCATATTATATATACATATGTATCATATATGTGCAAACTGGACTATTAAGCACTTCTGTGGTGTATGGTGAACACCAAAAATTCAATTCAATGTCTGTGGATATATATATATACTGTCCATACATCAATACATAAGATATAGACAATCATCGTTATTTTTCATTATTATCTATTATATATTATATATCATTGTCATGATTATTAATACTATACCCTGTGGTTATTTAACATAGCATGGAAGCCATGGCCCATTTATAGATGATTGATTTCGTGATTTACCGAACTTAAAAATGGTGGCTTTCCATGGCTACGTTAAATAACCAGAGATAACCAGAGGGTATAATATATACACAGTATATCTCCACTGAGTTCACGAGTTCACTGCACACCTCCCGAAAACACCATGGTGGGACCGGACCTTCTCCTGGAACTTCCGCACCAACTTCCGCAACTCGACCGCGTCCAGGGTGCCGGACTCGTCCACGTCCACCTGGCCGAAAGACGCCACGGGCCCCGCGTCACGGAGTTCTCAGCCGCGACGGATGGTGGGCAGCTGGGAAATCTCCGTACCCAAAATGGAGGTTTTAAAGGGAAAAGCATAGGAAAATATAGGAACATCCCCTAAAAATGGAGGGTATGATGGAAAAATCCATAAATGAAAATACATCCGAGATTTTCCATATAAATGGGGAACTTTCCAGCAAACCATGTTTGCTTTCTTGCATGTTGTTGCTCTCAACATCTCTTTGGTGAATCTCGTGCATCTCTCTTTCAAATATCTGCTGAAGATATACATATCATTTATCGCTCTCAGGCATTTTGATGCATTTTCCCGTGAATTGTTCCAACTAAATCCTCCATTTGGTTCGGGGACTTCCCTATATTTTCCCACGATTGTTGTAATGTTGGTAAAACAATCATAACCCATTTGGGAATAGGATATACCACCTATTTATGGTGATTTCGGGGATTATTGTTTTACCAACATTATCCACCGAACGGTGGCCGTCACGACATCCCGAGGCCTCAGAGACAAGCATCAGCTGAACGTTGAAGCCGGAGGCGTAGCCCATCCAGCGAAGGACCTGGCGTCCGGGGCCCGGGATGGAACGATGACATGCTGATCGAAAAGGAGCCCCTGTAAATGGCTGGATGTTCAAGATATATGTCAATTCATGAAGTATCTAATATGAATACAATATATAGCACATATATATATATATATGTATGTATATATACGTATACATATAAATATGTATATATATATATATATGAAGATTGGATTTGAAATTCTTGAAAGTTATATGGCAACCTGGCGAAGGAAAAATATATTGTTACCAAATTGTTTGACACCCTTTTCTTTGATGATCAAGAATTTGTTTAGCCATTGTACCAGTTCTGACCACTTCACCCACTATTTTGAGTCGAACCACAGCTTTCACCGATGAAATTGACTGCCACATTGGAGGAGGCGAAACTGTGGTGAAGACAATGAGAACTTTCCCCTGAAATATCGCAATACCACAATAACAGCATGTGCGGAAACTGCTGGCACTCTTTTAAGTGACCATGATACATGCTGCAATGGGCATGGGTCAAAATTGGATACTGTCCAAAGTAAAGCATGGTTCGGTTTATTGCAAAACATCTAACATGGCCAAATTTAGCTGGCTGTGCTCCCCAACATCAGATATTGGAATCAGCAAAGAATCTCCAGGTGCCTTGCCGACGTCCTTGGTGTCGATCTCCCCATACCCTGCCGTCTTCGGCAGATAAACATGGCACTTGGATGCGGGGTGGAACTGGGGTCTATGGATTCGTCTCTAGATCTGCACCCTGGTAAATTGACACCATGGGTAAACACAGGATTGACATGAAAAGATGGCAACATATGGCAACTGTAGCTTTGCAGCTGCCTTCAAAGTAGAAATCTGCCTGAGCGCCACAGCTTTTAACGTCTCTTGAGTCTTGAGTATTGCATAAGTAAGTATGACTTGATGAGATTCTGGCAATGTAGTAGTCTTTCAATAGAAAGGAACATGTGTAGCACAATCCCCTGCAGCACGGTAAGGGTTCAAACCACAACAAGTTGCCATTTATCTGATCCAGAAATATTCTTATCTATGGCGTTGCCTCTACTCCGATTTTTTGAAGCGTGCCTACTTCCAATAGGTCGGTGACCGATGTCAATCTTTACTTTCCATTTAATTATTGATTTCGGGCAATTCTTCCCACCAACATTTTCTCCACAGATCCAGTCTACATCCAGGTATCAAGTTGTGCTGGGCCTGTTTTGTCGTACTTCTTGAGCGCTGCTTCGAGCTCCATTATCTGCAGAACAAATCGGGGTTGAGCTGAAGTAGGCATCCACAAACCGGATCGGTTTGTGGATTTTGAATGGTTGAAGTAGGGACTGACTTCATAGGTAGATCATGTACTAGTAGTATCTAGGAGAGAAATGAAGATCATATTCACAGAAGTCTGAAGTCTGCGAAATCACCAGCAGGGCATGGCTGAGCGGATTGGCCTGGCATCGGGCGAGGCCCTCTCGTTGACGGTACACCTACCGGGACCAACGGCTGCCCCTGGGTGACTTGGCTGACCGAAAACACAGCGGACGGCAGGGCGCAAGGCACCTCCAGGAAACCGAAAAAGCTGGACAAAGTGATGGTCTTTGGAATATCATCCAAACCCATCTCCTCAGCAACCACAAAGCTTGGCGCATCTTGGCGCCATGGCTGGTTGTGATCACAAGTTCGGATCTAGGAGGATATGAAAGATGGCCCAACCTTCAGCTGCTCCCGTCAGAAGCTTGCTGTATTTTTCTGTGCAAACCAAAGAAAGAAAGAAAGAAAGAAAGAAATAAAGAAAGAAAGAAGCAAATATAGCAGGCATGCCATAGGCAGTTGTTTCTGACCATGTTAGGATACGGATCAGTGTCACCTACTTTGACTTGAAAACTCTCTGACTTCTTGGTTTGGCTTTCATGGAAAAAATACAGCGTCGGGCTGTATCCAACTGACTTGTTGGTTGCTCCCAACAAAGAAAGAAACTGTTCAGCAACTTTACATCGTCCTCTGAAGAAACCTGGCAACATCAGCTTCAGGTTGTAGCTAAGTCCCTGACATTGGTCCTGAGACAAACAAACATTGACCATGCAATACCATACGTCAAGGTCATGACTGGTCGGTGTTCTAATTTCCAAGAAACACAATGGTCGCTTGAGATAATCATTCCAAATTTGGGTCGGAAATAAATGATATGTGTATGATGTGGGTAAAACAATAATAAACCACCCATTTTGGAATGGTCTATACCACCTATCTATGGTGAAATTGGGGATGGTTGACAGTATTATTGTTATACCAACATTACACACATACATACATGAAACCAAACAGAACTGGTAAAAACAAATCAGCCCCTTAAGACTCTGTTGCTTGGCACGCTACTGTATATCCTTGACTGGAAGAGCTGAGGCTGGAACCCGTGGCTACCTCGCGCAGTGAGATGGAAGAGGGTGCTCTTCAAGTTCTTGACTATGATTGGCTATAGGATGCTATATTAGGCTATATTGATAGGGATCAAAACATGATCAAAAACAAACCGTCCTCAGATTTTCACATCACTTCACATCATTTCCGGAAACTGACCATGCCAGCAGCTACCCTTCAGCTACTCCCCGCAGCTCCCCGCGTTCAGTCCGCGACTGTGGGCACTGTCTCGACGACTTGACGCCGCCGACGCGCGACCTTTCGACAAGGCCGGCCAAGCCGGTGGGCGGCGAAGCTTGGGATCTCACAGACAAACCTTATCTGAACATATCTGCCAGTGAGAAAAACAAACATGTGGATATTCAATGCAATTATAATCTGATTAATCAATGAGATATAATGATACAATATCATACAATCATAGTGATCTCACTGATAAATCTGGGGTTTATCTGGCAAACATTCAGGATTTAATTTCATTGAACATGTTCGCTGCCTTACTGCCAAACACGAAAAGCAGTGAAACGGTGTGGCAGTGGGCATGCGATCAACAAACATGAGTCAATACTAAGTCCATCCTCGTGTCTTTTCAGTCTCGTTTGCAGTGGTTTTCTTGTTCAGAGCCTGCTGCATCTGGAGATTTCATGAGATTTCAGGATGAACAAAATGTGGTTGTCAAATTGTCACTGACAGTTTCAGCTGTTGTATTCATCCAGTCTGAGCTCTTCTTCCTCGTGTCCCCAAGGACAACACGGCTGCTTCCAACTGTGGCCATTGTGAACACGCTGGTTCGCCTCAAAAGGGACACCATCCCTGGCAGTTCTGGGTTGGACACACCAAAAAACTTCCAGAGCATGGTTCCCAAATATTCCCCAAAAACTTAAATCCTGCTGACATTTCAATAGGTTCAGATTTTGTGAGAATCATTGTTTCCATGAGATGCCAACATTCCTCGGGGTCACGCCAACATCAACCCATGGGGTCCAAACATGCCAAAGAAACATGAACAGAACACCACCAGGACAAAGGTGTTGTGTCCACTGTGGGAAATACTCCGCGATCTTTTCTGTAGCTGGAAGACTGAAGACTCTGAAAGACCACCGTTTTTGCAGCTCGTTGCCATCACAGTTGATTCGCTAAAAACTGCGCCTGCTCCCCATGCTTTGGAAGCTTTGCCTCGCCGCTGGCGTTGCTTTTCCATGACCAAACGGTGAACAATTGCCTAATCCAGATCTTTATCGACAACTGTATATTATAAACATATTGTGCATTTATAAATTATAGAGAGAGAATTTTTTATATCTACATTGCTTATCACCCATGTATATGACCATATTTGCATTAGAACTATCAAAAATCAATTCCGATGTAAGAGTGGCTTTAATATGCGCATCTATAGAAATGTGCTCATGGCTACATACATCAGGCGCGGTCAAAAGAAATAGAGACATGACATAATGATCTGGCAGATTTTCTGTGATACACCAACCTGATATAATGACTTTGGGACCCCAACCATCCTTCCAGTAACATCACAGTGAGGCTGCCAGAAACAAAATGTCGAACACTTCGGGTTTTCGACCGAAACGACTTGGGTTTGTCTGAAAATCAGATAGCCACAGAAGTTGAAAATCGAGTACCCCCCAAACTTGCAGGTTTCTTAAAACATGCTGGCCCCACTTCAGCTTCGCACTTCTGCCAGAAACGCCTTTCTAGAGGCAGACAATTGCAGCAGCCTCCGTCGGGCTTTGCGTCCACGACATCGTCCTCTTAGAGATCCCTATACGGATGGGAGATTGGGTGTTGCCTTGGAAAAAGAAAGGCAGAAATATGCGAAGGGACCGTGGACGATGGCATGGTCCAGCCCGTGTTGCAACGGTGGAAGGCCAACAAACTACTCTGCGTAAGTCCCGAGCAGCTCCGACCAGCATATCCTTTCGGGACTGGAAAGCGGAATGGCTTTAGAAGGCTAGCCATCAAGATTTCTTTGATCTGGGGGGATGATGTGCCTGAGTTTTCTGATGTTTTTGAGAGTAGCCCACAAAAGTAGAAACATCTGAGCAGGACAGCAACGAGTGCGCAGTCTCGCGAAGCGGAAGAGGTTCCCTCTTCAAACACTGGTGGTTTGTTTGCGAATCCCAGTTCCGGAACCCCTAAAGGGAAAAATCGTCGGAAGGGAATGTCTTGGGGATACGTTGGATTGCCCTTTTGACTTAAGGGGAAGATGTTGAGAGATTGAAATCACAACTGGTTGTGATGGTGGATGTTCTAGGGAATATGTTTGGGATGTGATTTCACAAACCACATGTACCTGGGACGAAGTAGCTTTGTTGGCCCATTGGCCCCGGAACAGATAAAGAAACGTGTTGAGGTCAAGCTCAGGGATCTAATAGGGAGCATGAACAAAGACCCTTTGCTGCAGCAAAGAATTCGGGCATGGCTGCATCACAATACTGTCAGGAAGGTGAGCAAGAGTAAAATCCCTGAATCTCCACTAATGCGGTGGAGATGGATTCTCAACTGCCAGCCTTCCTCTGGCAATGAGAATGCTGATGATTGGTCCAGCCCAGGTTTTCAAGCGAAGACTAGGCTTGTGATCATTAGATTTGAAAGCCCAGGCGTACATGCTGTCACCAATGATGACAATACTTTGACAAACCACTGTAGGATGACGGTTTTGCATGCCGTGGCTGCCAACCATTGGGAATTGCTCTCCTTTGATGCAAGTACTGCTTTTCTCTAAAAAAGGAAACGGACGCACCTTGGGTATTCATGTTCCGCCCGAACTTCAAGAAGCCCTTCAAACTTCGGGGGCAGATCAATGTGCTCTGGATGGTGACACCTATGGGGCGATAGACGCTTCCTATCTTTGGTTCTGTGAATGTTGGGATGAGCTTCTTCCTCTGGATCCATGTGTTTTCGGCCTTTACTCTGAGCTTCCGGATGGTAAATCGACGCAACAGATGTCTGGGCATACATGTGGATGATGGCGTAGCAGGAGGTGACTAGGTCTTTCACAAAGTGCTTCAAACAGTGGAGGCCCGGCTCAAATTCGGAGCTTTTGAAGGAAGGGAATTTAAGTATACAGGGATCAATCTCAAACAGTGGGATGATTGCACTATTGAATATGGTCAGATTTTTTACTTCGGTAAGATTTCCCTTGTCGTCATTGACGAAACTCGAAGACCCCAAGTACTGTATATATCTTCTTCCCTCAATGAGACCGAAAACAGTGCCCTCCAAACCACCGTGGCAGCATTGCAGCAAGCTGTACATACCCGATCCGACCTTTGCCTTTGCGCATAGGTTGGCGAACTGCATTCGGCAATCGATCATGCCACGGTTGCAGATTTACTCGCTGCCAACGAGGTGTTATTCGAAGCAAAACAATTGTTTCTTTGATCCAGGCGCTTTGATGGTTCTTCCGATTTCTCCTGATTTGGCGTCTTTTTGTGCTTTTTCCGATACCTTTCATGTTGAATATAGGCCCAATAGGCAACACGGTGCTCATCAGGGAACTTTGGTTTTGTCACTATTCCTGACTTGTTGGAACACAAAAAATCGGTTGTTGCACCGCTGGCAGGGACCAGCTTTTTGCAATACGGCGGACCGCTTGATGTGAGAGTTCTGTGGGCATGGGTGCACAATCCCTCGGCCAATCCTGAGAAATCCTGGATCACGAAAAGCTGTTGTCACGGACTGCAAGTCTGCTTTTGATTTGTTGACTAGGACGGCATTGCCACAGTGCTTTGACGTCCCACCGCAATAGAATGTCTCTTGATCATGGACCGTCTTAGAGGTGGGTTTCTTCACAAGCCATGCTGTCTGACTGCTTGACCATAACCATGGATTCTCAGGTCTGGAATCAGAGAAGTATGTTGTTAGGGATGAGGGTCATGTGTCGAAAGATCGGTTGGATCGCTGTCAGCGTTCAGAAGAGGTCAAGCAACAAGCCTCTGGAAAAGTCTCTGATCCACCTGTTCCAGATGGAATAGCTTCGTCAGTGCATGACTTTTGGAAGTGGGGCGCGAATGGTGACCTGATTCGTGTGCATCGAAAACCCGGAGAGAACAAGTTCACGCCTATTGGGGTTCTGGGTTGTCCAGTTGACATCCGCAAGTTAAGTGCCCGAAGAGTCACTAGACTGCGGAAAATTGGGTTGAATCTGACATAGGGTTGGTCCGGTGCACGTGCGTATCAAAGTGTCGGTTTTTCTTGGACGGGATCAACCTGCTTCTTTCTGAGGAGCAGTGAAGAGTGAAATGCTAGAGTTTATCATCAGAGAGAGGGTGTGTGAAACTTCCAGGTTTGCTTCCTGCGTGTTCCTCAAAACTGTGGCTATTCGCCGGTCGCCGTGGAGGGAGGGTTCAAGGAGTCATCGATGGCACGGCAACGAAGGGGACCTGGGACAGAGGTTGGCAATCCATCATTTCAATATCTCAAAGGGGTTGAGATTGACAACATAAGTAAATATCTTAAATACGTTCGTATGTGTCATGTGTAAAATTCTATGTATATTATATATGTACAAAAATGCACATGTGGATACAACATGCATATCAGGCAAAGGATGCATGGATTACCATGGATTACCTACAGTAGGCATGCATGCTGGTCCCATGAATCGGAAATGTGGATCGGAGAATTATTCCAACATGTTCCAATGCTACAGTCCCCAAAAAGCCGCGCCGTATAATTCTCAACAAATCAAGCCTTCAACATACATGTATCAATATGATATCTCCATAGCTTTGATGGTTCAAACCCCATCACTACCTGGTGGCTCATCCTACTAAGTACATAGGCTACATCCCTGGTTACCAGCGGGACAAGCAGGGGGTCCACTTACAAACTAGGGATGAGCCACCAAGCAATAGTTTTCAGTAATTCACGTGTCACGGGCATTCGACCAACCTCACCAAGGTTGGTGCCCCCCGATCAATGTTTGAGAGTGAATCTTAACCAGCAACAACCACATAAGGCTCATCTGGGTGTGGTTGATTTTTCGTGATGTTGCAAAGCCGACAATAAACTCCGACTCCACGTCCTGAAGGTTCAGACACCCAAAAAAATGTAAAATATGGTTTACCCTGCGGTAGTCAAACATGGCAATCGAAAATTCGGAATTTCGTTCGATCATTGTCCCATATTGTCCCAATACCGGGGATTACCCAGCCGTGTTTGATCACTGGACAATACTCCCATCCGCCTAAAAAAACAGCTATAGAACCTGTCTTTTTCCGACAAAGAACAGCTTACTGGGCTTGGGATTGATGTCCCAAAACTTTGGGTATTTTGGTTGGATCACTTGAAAAAAGTCGCCGTTGGAGAAATATCCCAGTAGTTGGGTGATGTAAAAAAAATAAGACATATGTGAAAGTCCTTCAAAGCGGCCCATGACTATATGGCAATGTAGTTAGCATCCTGGGTGAACATGGAAATAAACGATATCTACTGTAGCTGGTGGTTTCGAACCCACCAAAAAATAGCAAAGTCATTGGGGGATTACCATCCCATTTCTTTGGCGGAGAAAAACCACACAAATATGGGGTTCTACATGATTGGACGAACGAAGTTTAAGAACAAATGGAATATATTAGATTTGTATAGAAGGATTTATCCATCAAGAGTAAACGGGCCGAGATGGCCAATACGCTGAAAGTCATCATCTCTTCAATGAAAGACCCTGGGTTACCCGAAAATCTCATGCGTACAGCGTCAGTATCAGGTTCCCTACCTTCTCGCCGTGCTTGACTTGATGGGCTGAGTGCCTCAGGGGCCATGGGGCGCGATAGAACTGGGGATACCCTCTGGTAATGTAACATAGCTATTGAAAATGGCCATTTATAATGGACTTTCCCATTAAAAATGGTGAATTTCCATAGCTATGTTAGTTTACCAGCGGGTATACAATGTTCCAAACAAGCACACGGATCAGGCACAGAAGATAACGACAACGACAACATCCAAAGATGTGGATTGAATGGATGGAACTACGGGGACATGGGAATCCTTAGCAAGCTTTGCTGTGCTCCAACAAAGCAAGCTTGGTGGTTTCAACTCATGGCAAGTACCTACTGGATCTTACTGGTCAACTGTGATCATCTTGCCATCCGAAGATGGAAAGAAATACATCTCTGTAGTTTGCAAATGGCATGCTGGTATCGCCATTTTGATGGATTTTGCCGAATTTGGGAGTTGACCTGAGGTTCCGTAGACAGCGAAGGACAGCAAAGTCACACATCCCTATCCGAGGTGGGATAGCCCTCAAATCCAGTGGCTTATGTTGGACATAGTCTCCACCCACTACCAGTTGGCAGTGGGGTAATGAAGGTTGATAGGAAGCAACTTGTAAAGAGATGACAGTCCGAAAAAGGTCATTGGCAACGTGGGTGAAGGCTATGTCAAAGGTCTACCATCATTTTCTCCATAGAAACGACTGTATCAGACAATACTATCTTGGCTTATAACCCATGTTGAGATATACCCAAATATGCGGGGATTCATCTGATTTCGCGCTGGGCGAGCCAGACCATGATGTAGCTCCACTGCCTCCGAACAGCGCTGGTATCACCACAGCCTAGTAGATCTGGGGATCTAACCCCACCAAAAAAGATAGAACACTTATTTGAACCAGCAACCATGGGTGCATGATGTCATCAACAAAATACACATCCAGCCTCTGCCGGGTTCACACGGATAACACCAGCATCCTGCGAGATGTGTCTGCTGCGTCCACCACTTATCCCAAAGCTATTAGTCCTTGGAGATGATGACCCCCTAAATATGGCTGAGAATCACCAAGAAGTACCACTTTGCATACCAAAAAACGCAACTTTGCTGTGGGAGTACCAAATGTGAAGTGAACCACAGGCAGTGTCTTATGTCCTTGCTCTTGTGTAGCCCAATTCTTGATGGTTGGTCATCATTTGTCCGTTGAAATTGCCATCACTTGGAGTTACACAGCCTTGATTTGAATATACTTGGACAAACCCATACATTCTATCATTGGTTATAAAAACATAACATTCAATCCCCATTCCACTACCACTATATATATATATAATATTAGATATACATATGATATACATATGATATACATATATACATATATATATCCCCTATCCCCAGTGTATACCTATATTATATCAACAATTCATGGCTTAGATCATAGCTCCCTCCTCCGCTGCATCTCGGATCGCTTGTGCGTTGGGGATGTAGCCCAGGGTCCTGAGGCGATGGCCGACAGGGCGATGGTGGGATATTCGACCATATACCCTGTGGTTATGACTGACATAGCCATGGAAAATGGATGAAAATGGCTAATTTTGGATGATTTTCCCAGCTAGAAACCTCCATTTATAGTGGATTTTCCATGGCTATGTTAAATGGTTGGATATCTTTATAGATGATTGATGGTGATTTACCTATCAAAGATGGTGGTTTTCCATGGCTACCCTCTGGTATTGCCTAACAGCTTGCTATTGAACATGGCCATAGAAAGTTCGTGGATTTTCCCATACAAGAATGGTGATGTTCCATCGTTATGTTAGTTTACCAGAGGGTATGTTAAATAACCAGATGGTATTTATTCTAATCAATTACATTGTTTTACATTGTTTTACTATATGGAGGTTTCCTAAAAGGTGGCCACCCCCAAATCCATTTTACTATTGACACCTATGGTATCCTATGGTTTGGGGAATCCCTCATTTTGAGAACCCCCCCATACTTTAATGGGACAACGGACAACCGTTGATAATCAGTAAGCATCGGAATATCCACATGTTTGAAAACAAAGAATGAACATCAATAGACAACGAGCAGAGCCCTGCATAAGGCCTGAGGACGCGGTCCAACTGCTTTTGCATGTACCTTGGAATTCAAGCGCTTGGAACCCGAGTGAAACAATGTAAAACCCGTCAGGAATCCAGCCAGTTTGACTTTGGAACCGAAGACATATATTTTACACTGATGTGCATTGTCAGAAGCATCGCAAATCGGATTGGTGTTGCTCATCTTCTTGCATTTACATGTCCAGTGGTGGAACAAATTGACAGTCAACAAAACTGGTCTGATCTTTGAAGATGAGCTTTTGCCAATACCCTCTGGCAATTTAACGCTTTGCTATTGAAAATGGCCATAGAAAGTTCGTGGATTTTCCCTTTAAACGTGGTGATTTTCGATAGCAAACTTTTTTTTTACCAGAGGGTATTCCTGCAATTTATTCCCCCCGGTGAAATCCACGAAACAACCAACAGCAGGCAGGTTTTCTGTTTGGAAAATGATCTATAGATGTTGGATCTTCCAAATCGTTCTCCCAAAAAATATCTCCCAATCCCAATGATTTTCCACTCATATTCCATCAAGATCATCCAAGTATCCCAGAAATTCTTGAGAAATCCCCATGATTTTTCTTCAAAGATTCCAAGATATTCCAAGTATCTCAATCCGAATGATTATCCAGTCATAGTCCATATCCCAGTAATCCATGATTTCACTTTAAATTTCCCACAATTCACTCATCGCCAAGTAGCACGTTCCCCCCTGCATTTCGCCGTTGCTTGGCCAAGGCCTTCTTGACCAAGGTGATCTGCGCAGCGCCGAAGCTGGCTGAATTAGACAGGTTCATGGGGAGATGATGATAATATATATATATATACACTTTAGAAGTATATGGAATCATACAGATATATGTACCATTGTTTATCTATATATAAAACATATATATATATATACATAAATGTATGCAGTGTTATACAACCAAGAAATGGGTTATCAATAGTTACCATGCAACAACTCCTGGTGCTACTCACGGCTGAACATGGCCACGGCTGCCCAGCGCCTCGCGCTCCTTGACCTTTCGCATGAAGGCAAAGAACTCGTGCTCTTCCAGTTGACCTTTGCCTCAACATGGACCATTAAAAATACCCACATCCCATCTCATTGTACTTGTTGGTTGAAAACGGTTTCCCTACTATGGATTATCATAACCCCCAGTAACTTTGGTAGTATAACCCCCTACAATAGCCAATCAACCAGGGTATTCTTGATGCCTCAACATGGCCTGTCCCAGTGGAACCGGAACGCATGAGTTGGTGCAAATGCTGCATTCAGCTGTGGGAAATATATGAAGGGATCCACCAACCCTGCACTTTGATCAATTTTGTCTCAAGGATCGCCAAGTTGAATCATCTGCTGTGGTTAGGTATAGTGGACAGTAGGTATAAATCCAACCAAACATACGTGCAAATGTGTGTATATATACATATATAAGCACAATAGATATCAATAATTCACATGATATAATCTATATACACTACATGATATGATATGATATGATACGCCATGTATATCACATTCTATCACATCATACGATGTCTACAGCCAGGGCCGCCAGGCCTCCAATGTCGCAGCTGTTGCTGATGTCTGCCACCTCCTTTCAGACAGGACTGGCATCCCTGTGAGACGAAATCGGTAACCGAAACACGTTTCAATCAACGGGAACCAAACATCCCCTGGGTGGAACAAAACGCAGGTTACAATGATGGATATGATTTGGTACTGGGGTTTATCCCAAACGTTATACTGTAACGAAAGTAATACTACTAAAAAAATGCTACTAATAACAATCATAGTGATGAGAACACAAATAACGATAATGTTTTTGACACCTGTGTAATGTGGTAAACCAATGTCATAAACCTAACATTTGGGGATGAATTTTACCATCCATTTCTGGCTATATTGGGGATTCAAATTTATTGGGTCTACCACATCAATCCATTTTTTTGAAGCTTTTTTGGGCCAATTCACGGAGAAAAACAGCTTTAGAATCAGGGGATGGAATGGAGTACACCGTATGCCTTATTTTGAGGTACAGTAAGCTCAGATTCATTCATATTCACCATCATGGGAACCACGCATGTAGACGGCTTTTAAAACATCGTCTGATATGTCTGATCACACCCATTTCTGGGGTATCTAATGAGCTGACTGAGATCATTCCTGATTTGGGACATAACGGACATGCATGGAAATGCCATATCCACATACTCTGGGGATGAACTTATTTGAGAACAATCATGTATTGAAGACCCATTCCCAAATGATTGGTTAAGTTTGAGAGGCGTCCACACTGTGCTTTGCCGTATTGAGGCATTTAATTCTTTGGGTGTCCGCTTTTGAGTCTTCACAGTGTGTGTTTCGCACCTCTGGGCTGATTGCGAAGCCAAGCCAGGCCATGGCTTTGTGCAATTCGCCAGTGTCCAGAAAGCCACCCCTGGTGCCAGTGCGCAACAATGTGAGGCAACGTTTAATATAACCACTAACTGGCTGTTCCTCATAAGCTAAAAGTGTAGTGAAAATGCAACTACAAGTTCTTGGGTGTGTTGATGGGCAGTGGGGTCACCAGAAAACTATATCTGACCAACAAAACCAACCCCCCAAAAGGTCTCCAAGAGTGGCTGTCGGGACCAGGACGTTGCCTGTCCAAGTCGAATCTTCGAAAGACCTCCTTCAGCTTCATGATTTCGCGGGAGGAGAAGCCCTGGCTGATCAAAAGTTCATCTCACTTTGGCAAAAATGTGATGAGTTGGATCGTCTAAAAAATGACAATTGTCTTGGATATTCCAAACCGTTCACCATCAGCACTGTTGGGCTCCAAGTATCTTTTCAAGATAAATCTAGAGTGCTAAAGTGGATATTGGCCGAACACCTGAGGCAAATCTCTTTGGAATCATGTTCAAGGAAACTTAACGCTACATTTTCTTACATTTGCCTGGGCTTGGGGCCTTCTGTGAGAACCCCCAGCCAGACCAAATTCGAGGGTCCTTTGTCACTTTGTCTATTGTCTTGGCATTGGCTGTCAAAACATGCAATGCACATATGAAATGTAGATTCCAGATATTCATAAACAAACACTAACAATACTAATAAATAAAGATGATGAACACAATAAAAATAAGTGAACAATTGAACAATTATATACATACATATGTGCATGCCTACGGAAATCATCATACTGATTCAGATGATAAACAACACAATGTGACTATAAGACTACAGTAACAGCAATATGTCCTAATGCTACTACATCACGGCTACCAATACATAACTATACTCTTGTAGAGAATCTACGGAATAGCCCAAATGATGCCAGATCTTGCCAGGTCTTTCCTACCCTCAAAACCCCAAAGCTTTGGCCAAGCTGTCGCTCCCGAACCTCGTTGACATGAATGATTTCAATCACACGCCTGCGGCGTTGGCATGTCTTCGTGGTGCCCGTGGTGCCACAAAAAGTTGGATTGGCCGTGGCGTCTGAAAATGGAGGATCAACCCCCCCCGTTGTGGCAAGTTTATGCAATTTTCACAGGGACAATATGGGGACAATGATGATTCATGGAGGATTCATCAGTGGATGACCATTTTCATGTTGCAGTTCGATCATTCACCAGTGGATGGCCGCCATGACGAGGAGCCACCTGAATTCATCCAAGGTCAGATGCGAGGAATCCACAGGAGCCACCTGGGGATGGTGATGTCACAGCTGACGTGGTCAGATTGCGATGATCTTTGCAGTGTCGTAAATGAATCTAAGTGATATATCTCCACTTATCATGGATTGTTGCAGTCAACATGTGTCATTCCTATGGGTTTGATCTTGTACTAATAATACCAATGAAGACAATATTCAACACAGTCATGATTGCTTCTGCTGGTGTATGCAATCCCGCCTTCATGTTCTACGTTTCTGATCTTATCCAAAAAATACACCAACAAAAAAACGGAGAGTTCATCTTCCCAATCCTTGGGGCCAATCAAAGCACTGAAGCATACTGAAACCATCAAAATCCATGAAGCACATGAAGGCCATCGACGCATTTCTTGGCTCTATTTGGCCCCCGAAAAGGTGTCCCGTATTCATATGAAACACCCCCCCAAATGGTAAAAGGTAGGGGATGAAATGACATCTTTGGGACCATAAAATGGGGGGAACCCCAGTGACTTGACCCGATGTCCACCTCGACTAAGATCTCCTTCAGTACCTCCGCTGTTTCGGCGCTGAAACAGAAGACCCAAACAATCAAACAGGATGGCTCGGGGTTGGCTGAAAATGGGGCGATCCCCAAGTGATGGCTTTTCATAGGGAACATGATGAACCACCAATGGATGTAGTCATTTTGTGATTCTTACGCCTATTTTGTGGGACAAAACCATATCTGCGCAAGCACCTGATCTTTTTGGGTAAGAAAATGTAAGAATTTCAACAAAGTGAATACCGACAACCGAACTTTTCATTTTAATTTCAGGCTTTGTCGCTTAGCTTCCAAAAAAAAGTTCAATTGACCGACGCGAGGTTGGCCCTTAAAAGGCTGCTTCAACACCCTGGTCCGCATCTGATCACTTCAAGGTAGTTGGTAGTTTGTAGATGCTCACCCCTCAAAACGTCATTCTTTTGAGATACCCTCTGCTAAATTAACATAGACCCTGGCAGATAGGGATTGGAAGATTAGTTTCCTCTAAAAATAGCTATTCTCAGGGTCTATGTTAATATACCAGATGGTAACTTATATTTTTTTTTTCAAGGTTTTGAATGGTTTTGATCCATCACCAGCGAACTGATCCCAACCCAGCGATCAAAACTGGTCCCCAGCCTGGTCCAGTGCCGTGATGCCGCAGTTCTCCAAGAGAGCCGCCAACTCATCGGACTGACCGAGCCGAGGCAGATTGGGATTGGGATCATTTTTTTTGTGATAACAGAACATGGATAAAAACATGAAAACCATATATATATATATATATAAACCACATCCCTGAGCATATCGATAATCCATGATAATCCCGGTTAAAAAACACTGACTCACTGGGAATCTAGTCATCTCCAGCACCTCCAGGTGACCGTTGCCATCCACGTCAAAGTGCCGGAAGACGGTGATGAAGACGTCGTACTGCTTGGCCTCGAGCGGATGGGGTTGTCCAAACATGGAGCATGCCCAAGAACTGCATTTTAGTAGGGAACATATGGGAACCATATGGAGTCATATGGAAAAATAACATGAAACATCTGGGAAAATGACGATTGACTGGATCTGGGGGCAGACCATTTTCAGACACAACCAAATCTCTCGTAATGGTTGAGGTGAAACCGCAGTGACTGAGTGGTACATCTTATACTATCTTGTACTCTGCTGAACGAACTTGGCAATGGAAAGTCCGCCAAAATTATATGTGCCATGGTCAAACTAATGGGGTATTGGATTCTATCATCAATAGGGATTCCCCCAACTAATATACAAAAAAAGGGCCCATGAACAGGGACAGGGACGACCATCCCCTCTAAATGGGGAACATACACCATGCAACTTGACCATGGCATGGTGAGGAGTTCCCGTTCGCCTCGTAGTTCTGCAGAAATCGCATAAACTCATCGCAGTCCAGGGTAGTGTACCTCGTCACCAAGTCGCCATCCATGGCATGAAATGCAGTGATTTCAACAGAACTTGCAACAGATCTGCCTAAAACATCAGCCATAACAAAGGTGCTTACTTCAATGTCGCTGATGTGGCTGATGGGTATCAATAGAGTGTCATTTTGTGCTGCATCCGTTTCTCTTGAAAGCTGGAACGACTTTGCAGCATCTCTTTCCTGAAAAGGCACCAAATTTCAAATCCCGCAAAGGAGAATTGATACAGTAATATACACCCAGCCATGATTGGTGTATTTACCACCCACCCAGTGTGGTTCAGAGGAAAATGAGAGGCAAGGAAGATTGAAGTCCATGCTTGGTTGCTTCATGGACATCATTATGGTTGATGGGTTGATGGTTAGGTATTGTTTCCCGTTTGATGGGTGGTGGATATATCATATTGATGATACTACAAACTACAAACAGCGATGTACCATTTTGATGAGTGATGGTATAAACATATGTAACCCCACCCTCATCAAAGGTGGGGCCAACCAGCCATTATCTGTTGGTTCACGTGGTGATGTCTGCAACCACCTGGACGGAATTGGAATGGCAGATTCCTCCAAGTGCTAAAGTGAAACATGCATCAAGAATTCTAAATTGATCAAATTGCATCCGACCAGGCATTTGGTCGATTCATACTTTTCGCAATAGTCCCATTCTTTTTCACAAAAAGAAGAGCTTCTGTTCAAAGCTTCACAGAAGCTGAAATGCTTCTGATGCAGCTTGCCATCTTGCCTGCTTGGAAATAAGTGTTATGTGGTTCAAACCCGCTCGAGATACAGCAGGGTAGTCAAGAGAATACAGTTGACCGTCTCCAGTTTTATTGAGGTCTTATCGACGAAAAAAAATAGGGAAACAAGCAGGAAAGCAACATGATACAGGAAGGGGGCCCATAGTTAGCTAACTTGGTTTGCAACTATAACAACTTGGATTTATGATGGATGTATATACATATATATATATATACACATGTATGTATATATATATATATATACATGTGTATGTATGTATATACACACATATATATATATATATATATGTATGTATGTATTATGGATATTTCATATGTATCTACAGTTGGGTGCGGTTGTAAACCAACTTAGCCAACTAGCTGGGGCCCAGCCCTGCCTCGTCGAGCCATTCTTGCCGGTGGATGGTGAAGCCTTGGTCGACTTCTCATGAACCAAAGGAAACCAATTGGGATATCGTTGGTTTACCCTCTGGTAAACTAACATAGCTATGGAAAATCACAATTTTTCCTGGGAAAAAGAACTACACATGGATGATTTTCTATACCCTCTGGTAATGACTAACAGTTTGCTATTGAAACTGGCCATAGAAAGTTCGTGGATTTTCCCATTAATAGCATGGTGTTTTTCCTATAGTTATGTTAGTTTACCAGAGGGTATCGTTGGTTTATCTAAAAACCACTGGCTTCTCAAACTGGCTTATAACCTTCATCTAGTCCAATGGTTTATCTAAATTCCAAGGGTTTTGAATCCAATCATATCCAATGGCTATTTCCCCCAATGGTTATCTCCTCTATTCCTCTTTCCTGATGGTTTTGTCAAACTCCAATGGTTTATCTGAGAACAGGTTTGTCTGAACATATTTGTTTTTAAAAACCGTCTGTTAAAACATGGGTTGTTTATCATACTGTTCCCCACTAAAACGACCTTCTTATGTGTATACCTCTATGACCCACTTACCCGTTTTTGGACAAACCCATACCACTAATTGTCTCGGGGATACTAGCGTATAGATGTGGATATTAGTAGTAATCATTAATGCTACTGTAATATTGTTTCTTTTGGCAAATCTCAAACCATAAACCCTCCCCAATGACTTAGGTAGGATTTCAGCCATCCTTAATTGATCCTCATTGTAGGTCTATTATCGGGCTTACCTAGCTTAGCACATATTGCTCTAGTACTTCTATAAATTACTTACTTGATCTTACTTGTATGAAAGAGGATAAATGGAACTGAAACTATGCCGAGATTTTCATTCGAGAACAGTATCTCTAGGAGATTCAGTCCCTGTGATTGGCAGCGGTAGATGGATATCTGTTCGTTCTGAAGCCTGAAGCAACATGGGCCCGTATGACACATGTCACATGTGTTCGCACGTGGCTGGCATTTCAAATCATCCAAAAAACCATATTTGATCAGGCTTCATCATTCCAATTTACAGCAGGAAGGGAACATCAACCTACCTTGAAACCATCAATCAACCAAAAGAATGGGTTACCATCCGACATCCGACATTCAAAATCGCAACAAGACCAACATTGCCAACAGATGCCAATAGGAATGGGAAAATCATCCATAATTGATCGTGTCTGGATATACATCAAATGTTTTTTGTTGAACATAGGATACTCCCAAGTTACCCTCTGTTAAACTAACATAACTATGGAAAATCACCATTTTTAAAGGTAAATCCACTATAAATGACAATTTTCAATAGCAAACTGTTAGTCATTACCAGAGGGTAATTGTCATCACAACAAGCAAGTGTTGTGCACATCACCCTAAATCCCTCGAGCCCAGGGCCAGCCAGTTCAATGGCTTGCATCAAGAGCTCCTTATGGACCTGCCGGCCGGGGCATCCGTGAAACCTCGGCTGGTTCAGCTACTCTGGTGTTGAGGAAAACAGGGATATACCCTCTGCTTATTTAAGGATTTGCGAACTGGAAAATCACCATTTTTAATAGGTAAACCATCATGAATCATCTATAAATGGGCAATTTTCCATAGCTGTGGTAGAAATACTGTACATTAACCCCATCAGAAAGATGGAACAAATCAAATTGATCACTTTTTAGAGTAGGAACACGTAGGAACTTACTTTTCTGTTTGGGGGCTGCTGCAATTGGGGAGATAACCATATCAACCATCAACTAGTGCGGAATTTCAAGCTGTTTCTTCCCTCCAGATTGCCAAAACAGATTGGATCCCATTCGCTGTGCTGGAAACATGTTCAATACTTTAAAAGGGGATTCAACCAGCCCCGGTAACGGGTTGGGATCCCCAAAATCAATATATAAGGATTTGTGAAGGCTTATCAACCACCAACAGCCACCAGTAATAATGATTTATTACCCATCTATTCTTGCAACATGCCATCTATTCTTGCAACATGCTCAAGACTACAACCACTTCTATGTGCTGCTGCTCCAAAATAATCAGAACACAACATGAATTTCACTATCCTTGCAACAAACTTTAGCAAGACTTTGGTTAGGTCCACAACCTGTTGTTGCACATGCATTGCAGCCTCCTAAAGTCAACAGGGCAGTTCTCCCCAGTTCGGGAAAACAAAATGAAAACGCTTGGATTCTACGAATTCTACATGACAAGCACGCTTCATTTGAAGTACCATACATATATCATATATTACTATGGTCAAAATCGATACCTGCAGAATTGGATGGTGCCACGAATTGCTAGAAATGGCAATCTATTGCTGAGCGAAGCAAATACACAATCCTCATCAAGTGAAGAGGTGTTTCGGCATGGCAACACAGCTCCCCACTGTTTTGGGATCCATCCCAAAGTCCAACCTCCCCTTGGTTCTGCAAACGTTGAAACGCAGACTCCCACCTGCTGGCCGTGGCATGACCTGGCCCCGGACCTGGTGGATTTTGTTGGTTGAGCCAAGTTTTTTATTATGCCATGTCTGATTTCATTCTGAAAGTCTCATAATCCTTCACAATTCTCAGTGACACTAGGTTTACTAGGTGATGAAATCCCTCAAACTACTCCACAAGCTCCCACATCACATCCCTTTCTAACTTGAAATAGTCCCCGTTTGTCCTATGTGGCAACAGATTACACAAATTTACCACAATCGCTTTTCAGCAAGAGCTGTCCCTGTTTGAGTACGGATACATTACCCCAAAATGTACACACACACACTCTATCTCTCTATGCAATATATATATATATAAATACATACATACATAATTCATAATCATATAAATTATATAATATAAATATACATAGTTATGTAGTTATCCATATCATCTTGATATGATACTATATCATGTAACATTGTGTACAATATCTATATATATAGATATAGATATTGCAAAATCCGGTAAGGCTTCCCCCAACTAGAGGGCTGGCGTTCCAGAGCTGACCCCAAGCCCCAACCCTGCACCTCTTCCACTGCCGCGCTTTGGCGACCTCCCAAAGTTGCCATTGAGATGTGGACAACTTTGTTGTATCATCCATTGGAATCTGGGGTAGCCCATTTTCAGACAAACCCAACCATCATCATAGCATGTCATAGCTATTGCAGGGGAACACCTACACAACAGGTCATAGCGACTCGACTTCAGTTCGTCACTAACATCATAGAACCGCAGTGGGCGGCGGAACACTGAATTAGAACCACCTGACAAGTCCATTGACCATTGACCATGGAACAGGATCCGTTAGCGCAATGATTTCCCCAATCGTTTTTAGACAACCTGCAAGAAAGTTTTAATGGCCTCAAACCAGTTTTCGAAGATCACCTCTCAACTGGGATGATCGAAAAAAGGAGATGGAAAGCAGCACGCTTCAGCTTCAACCCTTTCCCTGTCCACGATGCGTAACCCACACCCTTCATGGGCCTCCGCATTGTGTGGGCTGATGATTGCCCTGAGGTGCGAAACAGGGCTGCGACAGGTCACAGCACAACCAGGGGGTGCTACTGTACCGGCCACAACAGGTAGCTATCCGACCAAAAATTGTGCCTACAAACATAGTGCTAATAACCAACAACAAAGAGGAAACTGCGACTGAACATACCGTTGGAGGAGGAGTTCCTGAGGAAGGCAATGGCTCAGGCTCAACCAATCCCCACCATGTGCATCTGGGAGTCCAGACATTGGTACGGCCTTCCAAGGAGGATTGGCTCACATTTCTCCAGAGAAATATATAGATTTTAGATGATTTTGGGAACCATACAGTTGGGATTTCAACACATGTTTCTGTTGATTCTGTTCTGCACAACAATCGCTACATGTAGACCAGCACTCATGGACAAGTCCAAGGTCCTTGTCCAAACGTGTGACAAGTTCCAGTTCTCCCATTCTTGCAATGCTTCCAATCAAGAAGTGGGCCTCCTGACTTCCCAGAGATAGAATTGTCTTTTCACTTATTCTTGGATTCTCCCAGTATGGCTCGCAAATGTTGGTCTACAGCCCAAATGATGATTTCTCTCTCTCTCTCTCTGGCTGAAAGGCACTCGGAGCGCGCACAGCTTTTCTCATCCCAAAGCATGTCTCTTCCGTGCGCAGAAGATGATCAGGGCGATCAAAAGCAGACATAGCCCCGCCAATGTGATGAAAACCCAGGGAGCAACGCCTCAGAGGGCAGAAGCTGGTGCTTCCCCAGTTGATAAGGTGTGGGCATACATGTAGGCAATAAGCATTAGAAATAAAGATTTGATGCTGCAAGTGAAACATGGATTACATATACCGGAGATTTCACATAGTTATGGAACCCTGAATATTTGTAGATACGATATATAGATATATATATATAGTCTATGATGATTTACCCATAAAAAATAGTGATTTTCCAGGCTACGTTAAATAACCAGAGGGTATAGATATTGGATCAAACAGCAAAGACAATTGAGGATGGCCTTGCGCTACTAAACAAATCCCCTTGCCACTTGCCCCCAGATACCTCCGGTCTTGAAAATTATTAGCGACGGCAAAACTACATCGTGCATAGTTTGGAATTGTCACTTCTTGGAACCCAAGATTAGCAATTCTACCTCTGCACCACTGAACAAATAGAGCATCTTGGTGATTTGAGAACTGTACCATGAAGCAAACACCCCAACTTTTGAATTGGCACCGGCCAAACACTTTGGGCCCCTTTGACTCGTTCGTCAAAGGGTACACTGTACACTTTCATACGTATCAAAAATCAACATCACGATTCTACACAAAGGCTCCGATATATTGGAGCGAGGGTATGACAACCAAAACCACTTCCTCCTCCATGGAAAAAAAGGGTTTGGAGAGGACACTTCAATTTTCAATTCTATAATTACCCTCTGGTTATTTAACATAGCTACTAGTATTGAAAATGGATGAAAATGGCCTATTTATAGTGGGTTTTCCCATTAAAAATGGTGATTTCCCATAGTTATGTAAACGATTACCAGAGGGTAATCATGATTCTATACTGGAACCTGGCAACGGGATCTAAGAGTCAACAAAAAAACATCTAGACGATGACCGAAGAACTGCAGGTAAGCACATGGGTGGAGTCTGACTCATTGGAAGCCTATCCCATGTCTGTCAACCCCAAAATGCCTGCCGAAACCAACAGGCTTCAATAGAACATGCCCACCATCCTGATACCATATCTACCCTGCTCAAAATTTGGTATATGGGGTTATGGCAACGATTGTGGACATCCCACCACCGATTCCCCATTTGATGGGTCTGTTACTTCGAATTAACAGGGGGGGATGACGATGATGACGATGACCATCCCCTTGGAAAAATAAACCATGTAACTTGCAGAAGAAAGACACCTGCGCGACCAAGCTGCGACAATAGCCAAAAGTTCTGGCGAAGGGTTCCACTGCGTCAGGAATCTTCCAGACGTAGGAATTGGTGGCACAGGTGAGCAGCGGAGAGTGCTGGCAGTGGCAAAGCGCCTCAGTTCTGCTGGGTCGTCTTGCTCTGGAATCGGCGTTGCTCAGTGCATCTTGGAAAATCTGAGACTGAAGATTGCCTAAGGATGCTTAAGATAGGTTACAGTATGATTGGATCAAATCGATTAAGATTGGTT
This sequence comes from Symbiodinium sp. clade C Y103, assembly GCA_003297045.1. Classification (NCBI taxonomy): domain Eukaryota; class Dinophyceae; order Suessiales; family Symbiodiniaceae; genus Cladocopium; species Cladocopium sp. clade C. The sequence continues at coordinate 48,280 of BGPT01000849.1, read as the reverse complement.
CTTTTGTGTTTCTAAGAGGCACAGCCATATAACGGTGCCTCTTTGTGGCAAGAGATGACGACCCCCGACCCCCGGGCTGCCTTGATGTTGCATCCCAGGCCATAGGTAAAACTCTGGGTGTAGGGGTCATCGAAATGCAGAGATCCCAGGTCCGCAGGGCAGTGACCCCAGATCCTGAGCCAGCAAGATTTACAAACATGGCAATGGGAAATCCCCTATACATATCTATAAAATTCTATAAATGATTAATTTAAGTGTAAATGATTTTGCATGGCCATTTAAGTGTTGAACATCATCTAGCAATGGCGAAATTTCATGAATCATGATGTTTTTTTTTCCATAGTTTTTCCATGACCGGGTCGATTGTCAGAGTGACCGCTGAACCTGACAAGGAAGCCTGCAATCCAGACCGTGGTCCGTAGTTGTCATTCATCATGTTTGATCATCTCAGAAGTACCACCTTGGAGACCTGGAAGTGAAGGCTAAGGCTATTGATTTTCAAGAAATGCGAGGAGAAATCTGAAGACCATCCACTTCGATCTCATCAGGTCTTATTGACCATCTACATCCATCTACTATTGGGGGGCCCACCTTTGGGGGGGTTGGTTGAATCCCCATGAAGAACAACCCAGGGATATGCTGATCCTGGATGCTGCTCTACCGATGCAAACTGCAGCAATTCTCAGCCGAGACTTAAGTCCAACCCAACCGCGTCGAAGGTAGTGTCGAACTCTAACATGGGGGTAACTTGTGGTAATTTGGCATCCACAATATCAACAATACCCAAAGATGGCCCATGCAAAATCACTGGCTGCGATGAGGATTGGGGGGTCCAAATCGGGGTAACCTGCGCAGAAGAATTTCGACCAGTTTCGCAGTGTAGACTTTGATGTCCTCTTTCACTGCTTCGAATTTATCCTTCCTCAGCACACCGGGCTTCACTATCCAGCGGGTTGGGTGTTTGGATGTTCAAGTTGGGGGTCAGGCCATTGAGCATTCCCAAACTGGAGAATTAGCACAACTTCTCCCACACCTTGTTGGAGGCTCCAAAACTGAGCCCAACTCAACCTTTGATCCCCTTTGATCCCGCAGATCTTGGCAGCTCCAAGCTTCAGACTGAGGGGGGCAGATTCCACCGCCTCCTTCAGAGTTGGTGGACCATGACCGATGCGAACGCCACAGCATGGTGTCAACAGCCACAGCAGCGTAGTGCCGAAGGCACCAGGGCAACCCACCGAGATGGCAACGGTGCGTTGGGCAAACGACGGCATTGCGACGAGAGGTGCAGATGAAAACACATAGAAAACTACTGGGAGCATGGACCTATCCACCACATAAATCACTATAATTGAATCATATTGAAACAAATGTTTCGAGTGACATTTTGCTCATTACAGCCATATTTTAATGGAAACCCTGAATGCTGATCACCAGTGAAACGTCCTGAGAGTGATGGACTGCACGATCTGCCTGGGATTTCCACGGCCATGAACTCTGCTCGTCTCAATGCAGGGCTGCGGGCCAATCGGCCGCTGCAAAAAAAACATGCGCAAGAATTGGAGTTTTCTGCGGGGAACAACTCTCCGTCATCACTTTAACAACCCTGAATCTTCTCTGCTTGCTGCTTTTAACTCAGCTGAACAAATTAAACCTAATGGGGATCATGATTCCATTGTTAGGGATGGAACATGAACAAGACTTGAGACCACCCTGAAGATTCTGCTGTTTCATGACGGGACTCTGTTAAATAAATGTGTTGTTGTTTCCTTTTCCGTAGTCTTTGTCACTTGCCACTGCATGCTCCAGCCATAAATGACCCTATAATCAGAGCTTAGGATCAAGAAACTATGGAATGGCATTTTTTGGGCAAACCAAAGCAAGCCCTGGAGGGTGCTGTACCCAAGTTAACCCATGTATATAAAGTCACCTCCAATTGTCAAAACATATCCTCCTCAAAACTCCTTCAAATGGAGACCACATCTGCCAAAGCGAAAAACTGACAAGTGAATCGATTGAATAGAAGTGCTGACCCTTAAACATCCTAAACCAGTCTAAAATCTAAACCATAGACTGCTCCTACAACTGATTTCTTCCTGAATTTTGCCCGTGCCTGTCTGTCCACAGCCTCCATATCCAACCGCACCCTGCGGCGCTAGTGCTTAAGGGGTAGCTGGCAAACATCTGGAGAAGTCACCATCCCACATCAGATTCAAGATGATTCAAGATGATTTTGGATGATTTAAGATATGTCAAGATGATTTGAGATCATTTGAGATGATTCAAGCATTACAAGTCAAGTCCAAGGCAATTCTTGAGATCCCCTTTGCCAACATTTGTGTGTAGTCAGGTCATTTTGAGGTTGCTATGAGTATTGTATGTATCCAGAAAGAAAATGGGTTGGTGGAATATGCCTCTTCGCAGTACTTCACGGTCGATGTTGCTGTTGCTTTTGACGTGCCCCAGCACAGTCACCTCAATAGTTCTAAGAATGAGACTGCTGGAGATTAGTTGAAAGCTATTCCCAAGACACTCTGCACTGTTTGGAGCTTCTTTTTCAATAGTCAGGTTTGCATCCGTACCTCTATGGCTACAGCCAGCCAAACAACAAGAAAAGGATCAGCAGCTGGTGTCTGGCATTTCCAGTTTTTCTTGTTTCAGACTTTTTGTTTGTGAGTTCTGCGATGTTGCAAGATATTACAAGCATCAACAGGATGATGATATCGGTCTAAGGGTCAAGATTGGATTCAAACAGATGGGAGTTTCTTAAAATGGGGGGTATGCCAAAATGGTTGGTTTATCATGGAAAATCCATGGAAAATCCCAAGAAAACATGGATGATTGAGGGGATCCCCCATTTATGGAAACAAATTTTAACCAACGTTGCCTGTGGCGCCCCAGCCGCCGGCCTTGCCTCGGCATAGTCAAGGTGGGACTGTCCGGAGCTGCAGGTTCCAGCAGGCCTGAAGGGTAGGTTCTTCAATGGAGGTGACCTGTCTGGTTAAAGAAATAGTGGGGGACATCCATGTTTCAGATCAGCAATTCCAAACACAGAAAACTCAGAAAAGCCTGGTACCTTGGACTTTATTACTATTTCTGTACTCTCTTAAGTGTCTATGCCCAACAAATCATGAGATATAGCTTTAGGCTAGACTAGATTTCTGGATCTTGAACGACGCACTCCTGGACCTGATGGATCGCAGCCCTTACGAAGATACCATATAGAGAGTACATACAGTGTTCATGTCATTGCATGCCAAACTTAGGAGTTGATCAGTTGATGTGTTGCTTAGCCAAGATCAGACGTCAGCGATGCCAAATTTTGTGCGGGAAAAACCGCATTCTACGCAGTCCTTCATTTCTGCCCCAAACACTGAGCCAGCAAGCTGCCACTAACGAGTCAATCTACCTGGGTTGGATTCCACCATCAACCAACTAGATTGTGTTTGACATTTCTGATATTTTATGGTGCATTCTCACAAAATCCACACCCAAAACCCACCATTCCTGCTTCACATCATTTGAATTATACGACATTATATATATATATATATATAGATAGAGATTAGACTCGACTATCCTATACCGATATATATATATATATATATTTATTACTCATATGACTATACCTTTCAACAAATCCATCTCTTTTTACATATTTGCTTTGGGTCTATAATGACCTCTTTATGCCCCTAAGATCTCCTTCGTACTCCCCAAGGCACCACCCATCTGTCGCGGGCGTCCGATGGCACCCGTCCGGTGGTCACCTGGCGGCTCCTCCGGCGTCACCAGCTTCGGGGCTGAGATCTGGCGACAGAAGAGCTCCTGGTGGCCGCGAAAGGCCAGAAGGACTTGCTCTATGTCGGATCGATATGATATGTATGTATATATATATATACATACATATATATATATAAACATATATAAATATACATATATAAATATACATATATAAATATACATGTATAAATATACATATACATATATATATATATATACATAGATATATATGTTATCATATGATATCATATGTTATCATTATTATATTTTTTTGTTTTTAATCATTATCTTATTGTGTATGTGTATATATATATATATGTATATGTATGTGATAGACATATACATGCATAATCATATATATATATATGTATATATGTGCATGTGATAAACAAACATGTATATATCATATTGTATCATTATATTTATTCATATAATATGTGTATATATGTATATATATATATATACGTATATATGTATATATGTATATGCATATATGTATATATGTGTATATGTATATATATATATGTATCTATAATAGTATGTATGTGTATTCATACTGTATATACTCATAGACATCCGGTTTCATGCAGAATGTGACAAATAAAAAGACCGAATTCCCTTTTACATCTCTTACAATCCACTTGGTCAATGCATTGGGTGCCTGTTTCTTTGCTGCCTGGGATCGTTGACTGGCTGTCCAACTAAAAAACACTGTTTAATTCTTTTGCATATATCATGAACAGGTGTGGTTGTTTGTCATCAACATCACATTCTTTATCATGGCTAATCTTAACTCAGCAAACAAGTCATCATAGGCCGTGATAGCTAGGCTGGCTATGACACATTCTCACCTTCAGAGCTAACTGCATCAGCCTACATCAACCATTCCCCAAGGCCCCTTGGGCCATGTGTTTTCGATGGATCTCTCGCCAACGTCCTGCGGTGAAAGGAACTGGTCAGGAGTCCTTGGCTCGCTGCGGTGGGAAGGTCGAGTCCCCATGGGATCAGATGGGTAGACTCGGGTGTCAACATGCCGGGACGCTGGGAAATGCCTGCACTAAATGACTAGATAAATAGAAGTTTTAATAGGACAAATATATATATATATATATCCGTTGCCATGTTTGACTACCGGAGGGTAAGATTATATTTATTTCGTATGAAATATGAATGGTACGGATTCAATATTTGGAGCCCTTGGGACCCACAGGCTTTAGTCACTCTGAGTTTTAACCACCCTCAAATATGTCAAATATCCACTCTCAATGACATCAAACCGGTCAAACCGATGAAGGAAACTAATGGTTTGACGCATATCAAATATCAGCCTGATAATTTCTGTTTCTACAACAACCAATAGCACCCCTTGTGCCTTGAAAATCACAAAGCCTGCGCTGGACCATCAATGTCATATTTGACCAAATTTGAATGAGTGAGAACATGCCAACTGTTGAGAATGGAAGGAGCTTGATTCTTTTGATTCATCGGTGCATACCCAGTGATTGCATCCAGTGGAAACTTTGTTGATGGGTACTGAACCTGGAATGGGTAGATCAAAAGGTAAATTGAATACTTGTACCTGTGCGATTCCATCGCAATCATGTACTCATTTCGCAAATATCTTACATCATATTGCTACCATCTTCATGCTTATCACTGACCTGTTGTTCATGATCTGCTCATTCTTTGTGGATCCCACCATCAACAGGGCCCGGACGCCATGTCTTCGTGGCATAGGTCGTCCTCTTCCGAAGGCATCGGCCGGCCCTCGCAAGGCATGGCATAGCAGAAAGCGCTTGCGGTGATCAAAACCTGTTCTCTTCCCAAGACTGGGAATATCATTCAGTACAAATATCATCAAATATCAGCTTCACTGGTGGGAAATGGGCAAGACCATGTCGGACCTTTTCAATCTGCTCCGGTTGCATCCAAGCACGTACCTGAGATTGGGCACTTACGACTGGGACCCCATCCTACTCGGGGTCGGGTCACAGCTGGTTTTCAATGGTTTCATCTGTGGTTTTCATGGTCCAACAAATGCACTGAATGAACCAAGGGAACGTGAACTACCACAATAAGAGTAAGTACCTCACCGTGCGCAGTCTTGACCGAGCAAACACTTTGAAGTGAACCCTCTGCTTCTTGTTGAATCTTGATTGCTGGCTGTCTTCCCATTTCGCATTAGTTGTAGGTCTAAAACAAGCTGGCTATGTACACCAAAAGATGCGTTTCTTTGAAAATAGGGTACCGCTTTATATCCGCAGGTTCAACAATATTTTTCCCAATCGGCCATCGGAAGGGTATCCCCATTTTCAGGCAAACCCAAATATCATATCAAGTTGGTTATGTATCCTCAGATCCCAAGTAAATCCCATTTTCCCATGTTTCCCATAGACAAGCACATATGGTGCTGCTTCATCCATCATATTCCGTAGTTGGGGCCCGGGGGCTGACGTTCAACAGGTTCAGTCGCAATGTGCGCAGCGCAGGGGCGCAAAGCTGATCCAGCCTCGAGTGGCAAGCGCGATTCGCAGCCACCAGGGTTGGCATGTGGGAACATCTACTCGTGTGTTCTTTTGTGGTGATTTGTGGTAAGGTCTATGGTAAGGTTTATGGTAAGGTTTATGGTAGGTAGTTGATGGTACTAATAATTGAGGTTTGTGGTGTATAAGGTTTATGGTAAGGTGTATGGTTGTTCTTGTTGTTATGGTGATTTAAATTAAATGTGAGGTTTAGTTTTCACCAACAAGAAGAGTGTGATTTCATCAACATTTTCGAAGATTCACTCTCTAAGCATGGGGAGATTGTAGGAACATGTGAAGATTTACCTTTCAAATATCAATAGTTTTACTTATATATTGAGCAAAAAAACATGGGAACATGTACCCCCCCAAAAAAGGGGGATACTAACCCGGCCCCGGACAAAAAATGGATTTGACGAAGCAACATGGGAAGTCTGCCAGTGTTGGGACTGTCCACTGAGGTGGGGGCACCTTTGTATGGACAAAGGTGGGGAGAACATCGATATAAGTTACCCTCTGGTAAACTAACATAACTATGGAAAATCACAATTTTTAATGGGAAAATCCACTATAAATCACCATTTTCAATGGCTATGTTAGTTCACCAGAGGGTAAAACATGAAATTCACCTACAACATTGGGCTTCTCAACAACATGAACTAGATTTGATGTATATATATGTATATAATATCCATCAAATCATCATCAGGTATAGTGGAATCTAGGGGGGAGTCTCCAATTTCGGAATCCGGCCAGGGTCATTTTTCCTAAAGGCACAGAAAAACATAGAAAAACGCAAGTTTTGAGAATAGACGTTTCAGTATTCGCACTGTCCTCATCTTAATAAATGAACAACAAGAAATTGAACAGACATCAAAGGGATCAGAACCTTGCTATCTATGCCTATGCCAAGGCGAAGTGGAGATATTATAAGCAATATATATATATATAATCATATATATATATATACACATACATAATATACAATCAAAATTCATCATGTGTTACCCCACACACACACACACATGATTACCACATATTATATATATATATATCATTCCTTGCGTTTAAGATTGTTTGGGCAACCAATCACCCTCACAGGTGGATCTTCACTTTTGGAAAAAAGTCACATGGGGATGAACCTGATCACATGTCATGGATTTTTCATGATTTTTCTCAGCCAGCATTGCCACCAGCCATGATATCTTTGGCTTACCTTGGTCGTTGACTTGGTCTTCCAAATGCATCATCCCTAAAATCGATAACTTGATCTTGGATCTCTTCCAAAAATCTAGGCAGCTCCGTTTTATGCAAACAGTGGACGGAATTGACTGATGGTCAACCGCAATCGATTGAACTTATAGCGTCTAAAAACATTGGATGGTTGGATTGATACCAACAATGACCCATTTTGCTGGTCCATCAGCACCGCATGTCTGCATCATATCCCATGGGCTAAGGGCTAAAGAACATGCCCATACTTATCAGTCAACATGCTTGATCCCCTTTCACTCTCAATTTTTCTTGCCAATGGCAGATTTCATCGCCACAATCATCCATTCATAGTCATTCATATCAAACACCCCAAAAAATCATGGTGGGTTTGTCTGCAAATGGTGTATACCCCCAAAACTTGATGCGTCATCATCATTTTGCCTCTTAAAATGGCTATCTCAAAAAACCTCCATTTTCAGCCAGGCCCATGGGGTGGTTCGTAAGAACTGGGGGATGGGATTCCTCCCCCAGCTGCGATCCTCAACTGGGATCGCAACTTCTCTTTGGCGCCGCGAGCGCGTTGTTTCCGCGTCAACTTTGGCATCCGCCGGTCCGTCCTGCGACCATCTGTGGTCCAGGCACCTAGGTGCGATAGTTTCGGGCACAACTCTGTGATGGATGATCATGAGACATGTGGGGGGTTCCTAAAATGAGGGTACCCAAAAATGGATGGTTTATAATGGAAAATCCCAAACTAAAATGGATGATTTGGGGGTACCCCTATTTTAGGAAACCTCCATGTCAACATATCGCAGGACATTTCTAGGGAGAGATCTCTGTTTGAGGACCTCAACACCAATGGCCACAAGTCTTCCAATCCCCTCCTGCATTGTGAACATCCAGAACTGGGGCCAGAACTTCTACGTGAAGCACAGCTGGCAGGCCGAACAGCAAGGCTGTTCACCCCTGACGGGCTACGCCATGGGGAGGCTCGCCATTGGCTTTTCTGACCAGTTTGTACCCTTACCAGAGTTTGGAACGGCAAAAAGCACTGAGGAATCAAAGTGAATCAAAAGGAAATTGAAACGCCCAGTCCCAACTGCAATAAGTGTGGTTTCACCCTTCTCCGCTCTTACAAAGCAAGTACAGAGACGTAAGGGCATGCAACTCAGTTGATCCTGGAACTCCCAACTTCACACTTCCAAAATAATCATCCAACATCTGTGAACAGAAGAGTTTTTTCTTTCATGATTTTAAGTCCTAAAGATCTGAAATAGCTATGGATTAAACAAAACAATCGATTCCGGGAGGGTCAGTGGCACCAAAATCCACATCCAGTTTCCGCCGCCTAAACTCCGTCGCCATGGGGACAAACTTCGCCTGATGCAAAACTAAACGTGAGATCAATCTTTGGCCATGAACTACAGGTAACAAATGGCATCAAGTAGCCAATTTTTGTGCATATTATATCATATTATCTGAATACACATCAAACAAGAAAACATATGCTGCTTCCCCAATATCAATCCTGATGCACCTTTCTGAAGATAAAGATAGATGACCTGTTTTGACAGTTGAGAAACACTGATTCTTCGCGCATCATAGTTCTCTCCTACGTCCTCTGACAATCAAATCCGAACCTAACCTGGATCAAAAACTATACCATAGACATCTGGGGATTTTCCAAAATTTAGGTACCCCCAAATCATCCAATTTAGCCGAATCATAAACCATCCATTTTTGGAGATCTCCCATCTTGGGAAACCTCCATCTCTGTAGTTCACCTGTCAAGCCTAAGTGGATGACCCTCGAACACACCAGCGCCCAACGGTGACATCACACCTCACATCTTTGGGCGCGGAGCAAGGGCCTAAGTCTTGGCACAGTCTGCTTGCGGCGCATCATGGGCAGAACGACCAGAGGAAATTGAAATAGATCAAGCCCTGCGAATCGCAGATGATTCGCAACATGATTCGCAACCTCTTTTTGACATCACTTCCAACTGGGGTTTGTGAAATTGGCATTTATAGTTGATTTTCCCATTAAAAAAAGTGTGATTTCCCATAGTGATGTTGGTTTACCAGAGGGTATATCCCAGCTTTTTGGGGATGGCTGATTTTTGCGTTTACCACATCAATTGCCACATTCACCAGGGGGTCCCCCACGTGAGCCAGGGCATGAACTTGGTACTTCAGGTCCCACCTGGCAGGTGGACACCTGTGAGGGTGCCCCAAGTTATGGCCATTTTCATAGGCAAGAGGATGATCACCTATGACAAAAAAAATATCCGCCGACCCCGGCCTTCGCCAAGGCCGGGGCGGCGCCTGGGACCACCGGAGGTGTGGAACCTGCTCTGTCACAGCCATGGCCCTCACATTGTCTATCTCTGTCTTTCAGCAATTTGCCACGCCTCCAAGCTTCCAACTTTCCGCCCTCGCAGCCGTTGCCACGGCCATTTGTTTTTAAGGGCGTCAAGCCTGCCGTTTGCCCGCCCGCAAATGTGTCCGCAGTCCCCCGCAAACCCTTCCGCCCGCAAACGTCTCCGCAGGCCCCCCCAAGCCAAGCCCTTCCAAGGCAGCTCTCGCAGCCGTTGCCACGGCCATCTGTTTTTAAGGCCATTCAAGCCTGCCGTTTGCCCGCCCGCAAATGTGTCCGCAGTCCCCCGCAAGCCTTGCCGCCCGCAAACGTCTCCGCAGGCCCCCTCAAGCCAAGCCCTTCCAAAGCAGCTCTCGCAGCCGTTGCCACGGCCATCTGTTTTTAAGGGCATTCAAGCCTGCCGTTTCCCAGCCGTTGCCGCGGCCATCTGTTTTTAAGGGCGTTCAAGCCTGCCGTTTGCCCGCCCGCAAATGTGTCCGCAGTCCCCCGCAAGCCTGTCCAAGGCGCTCAAGCCCGCTCGCAAACGTCTCCGCAAGTTCTCCAAGGCAGCTTTCGCAGCCGTTGCCACGGCCATCTGTTTTTAAGGGCGTTCAGGCCTGCCGTTTGCCCGCCCGCAAATGTTTCCGCAGTCCCCCGCAAGCCTTTCCGCCCGCAAACGTCTCCGCAGGCCCCCTCAAGCCAAGCCTTTCCAAGGCAGCTCTCGCAGCCGTTGCCACGGCCANTCCGCAGTCCCCCGCAAGCCTTTCCGCCCGCAAACGTCTCCGCAGGCCCCCTCAAGCCAAGCCTTTCCAAGGCAGCTCTCGCAGCCGTTGCCACGGCCATCTGTTTTTAAAGGCATTCAAGCCTGCCGTTTGCCCGCCCGCAAATGTCTCCGCAAGCTTCTGCAAGCCTTTCCACGGCAGCTGTGCTGATCATGCACAACAAATTGCACATATCATTTACTCTGAAATCATTATATACAAGACTGACAAGACAAAGGTGNTGCAAGCCTTTCCACGGCAGCTGTGCTGATCATGCACAACAAATTGCACATATCATTTACTCTGAAATCATTATATACAAGACTGACAAGACAAAGGTGTCAGATTGCTCGCAGTCTAGTCTGCATACTGCAAACAACAAACTAACTTCTCTGCTTTTCGCATC
>BGPT01000849.1:13998-28591 GCA_003297045.1 Symbiodinium sp. clade C Y103 | reverse complement strand
CCTGCCTTTTGGTCAGCTCTCCCCCCAAACCCCTTAAGCTCACTTTCGTTCGTAATAATAACTTCAGCCTAGCCTGCCGGCTGGCTTTCGTAATATATATATATATATATATTATAGACATTTGGGACATGATCACTCATCACTTCTTAAAATCCCGATAGGACGAACTACTCATGGTGAAAATCCCCCAGTTCCCATGACATCCGCCGCGCCTGGGTTTCCTTCTGCTCCAGGCGCAGGCGCTGCTCCTCTGCCCAGCTCGCCTCCTCCAAGGCAGCGATCTTCCGGCGCAGCTCCTGCCCGAGGCCATGGTTTTTGTTGGGGAAAATGAGGATTACCCTCTGGTAAAGTAACATAGCTATGGAAAATCACAATCTTTCATGGGAAAATCCACTATAAATGGCCATGTTCAATAGCTATGTTAGTTTACTGGAGGGTAAACTCATTAGATTTTGGGATACCCCTAGGTTTTAAAACCCATGTTTGTTGGGGATAATGAGGACATAACTATAACCAAGAAATGTCTGGGTGAATCCATAAAACTTGCGTAGTACTTGGAGTGCTATATTTGTTCCCATCCAGGTTAATCAATATGGTATGGTAAGCCACGAAAAAGAGATAGAACATGCTATAAATGTATCACTATCTAGGATTGGATGGTACTGGAGATAGAACATGCTATAAATGTATCACTATCTAGGATTGGATGGTACTGTCTTTTGGGGTTGCTATAATGATATGATATAATGTGGTGACTTGTTGTGATGGTTATCCAAATCATTCCGATTCTTTGCTTTTTCATGGACTGTAGTTAGCAGTAAAAGGGCATCATATTCACGATTTTTGTGTTTTTGGTGCGTCTCAAAGCGGTTTTAGATTATGCACTTTCTTGGACTCAAATACGGCTGGCTGCAAAATCCCCAGTTTTCAGCGGAAGATAATTTACACATGTGGGGCACATTACCATTGACCAAAGGGTAGTAGTTGGGAATCATACCTCCAGCCAATGTGGTAAACCTGGTAAACCTAATGGAAGGCCATCCCTTTTGGATGGCGTTCAAAACCATACCCAAAACAAGGTTTTAAACCTTGCAATTGCATCAGATTATTCCCTAAGAATCATTGGGTTTAAACCTTCCACAATGATTTGTAATTGGTAGTATACATGAAAATTCCTGATGATGAAATCCAACAATATCCATATCAAACAATAGCCACTATTGGTTCTATCACGTTATCCTCATGCAATGTTGGTCAAATCCCATGTTACTCGTGTTTTTTTCTATGTTCAGGATGCAAGAGATTTCATTATCAACATCCGTTGACATGCATTGATATCCATTCATAGCGGTATCGTGGCCAATCTTGGATAAGAAAAACTGAGCAACCAATATCTAAACATGCCCATTTGTGGCAAGAGATTAAGGTACCAAACTGCGCATCCAAACAGGTTTGTCTGAAAATAGGATATCCCCAAATTTCATAATTATCATTTTCCATTTAAAAACGAAAACCGCAATTTGGGTATACCCCGTTTTCAGACACACTTAAATTATCATGTTGGTTGTTGCTATATATACCACTACATCCCCATATCCCCATGAACGATCCATTTTCAGACACCCAATTCGGGAGCACCCGCCTCGAAGTGCCGTGGCGGCTTCTCCGTGGCACCCTGAGTGTCCACGTGAAGCTCCAGTGAGGCTTCCACGTCCTGAGTGGGTAAAACTGTAAAACACCAACTTGGTTTATTGTTATGTATTATGATAAAAAAGGAGAACTGGGCATGATTTGCTTATGTTTATTATTGGCTCTACCAACTAGTCAACTATATTGGTCATGCTCAGGTTGCGAAAAACATCTGGAGTGCACCTTTTCAGTAGTTGCTGGGTCCCACCGCGGAAGGCCCGGAAGGGGCAACGGGACGAACTGGCGAGACAGGGAGGCAAAGATGTTGAGAGTTCCTAGGGGACCAATGGGGACCATCATTTTGTTTCACAGCAGAGGGCACTTTTTTTCTAGCTGCGTACTGAGTACGGTATCTGAGAACCATAACCTGAGTAAACCGTAAACCATACAATCATTAGCCATGTAGTCTTTTGCTATCCATTTGTTTCAGACACTGTCAGAATATGTATCCACTGGGATACTCGGTGGATCAAGCATGTCATGGTTGAACATGATTGAAGATGATTGTCATCATGCTTGACCAGTAAAAGATATATAAGATAGATTGAAGATGTATATCATTGATGATTGAACAACATATTTATATATATATATATACATATATATATATATACAATCTGCATATATATATATATCAATCAAGGATATAAGATACAAAGGCAACAAAGCCCAGGCAGCCAACGGCTGCCACCTTTTGAACCAACCGGGAACCGTTCCCGGGCTTCCCGCCTCGGTGCCGCCGGTTCTCCAGCTGCAGGCGCTGCAAATTCTCCCGAAGTCGCCGGGAGCCTTCCTGGCGGCATATCTCGTCATCTCTCGTACGGAAAGAAATCAGGAAAATATGTGGCATTATGTGACTAGGTTGATCTGTGTTGATGGGCCTCTGGGCCTAACATGCCCTAACCAGAATGGTGTTTGAAAACATCATATCCAAGAAAAGGATAAAATGTTGACGGTTGATCAGCTAATCATCGCAGTTTTTTTGTTCTAAAATTGGCAGGAAACCGCTCCGTCTTTTTCCGTATCAGGTACATATCCGACCCCATCTCGGTACGTTAAACCACCATGTTGGTTAGATCCCCATCTTGGTTAAAAGCTACACGTTCCACTCGGTTCCACCATTCTAAAACGACCGGGAAAGTTCGGAATGTTGGCCTCCAGTAGTCTGGCGCCCTTCGGCATCTCGATGGAGATTGTCTCAGGGCCTCCAAGGTGGTACGTGACTTTTCACCTGATGTGACTTACAGCGGTTAGTAGTTTTCGTATCGAAAGTGAAATCGAATATGCAGCAGATTCGCCCTTTCTTGGAATCCTTGTTTGGCAACTGGAATCTTGTTTTCGTAAATTAGACCATTCTCTGTTCAATTGGTTGTCTTTGGAAATCTTGAGAATTGCTTGGCTGAGTTGCCACAGTTGGAATCCATTTAGAAATGGGATACTCCCAGCCAGGGAATTTTGAAAAGAAGTTACTGTAATCACCCATAATCACCAGATATTAACTGAAACGGTCATCCAAGTGAATGTTGTGGGGTGTCGACAGCGCTTGGACAAAAAATGACCTGTGCACCGGCAAAAAAAATGGAATGGGCTTGGTGAAGTCGACTTCAAGGCTTGATTGATTCTCCCTCCAAAAGATCCCTCTCTTGCAAAAATTTGGTGTTAATTGCTGCTCCTTGATATTCAACCACAATACAAGTACAAACTTTGCAGGCAATTTGGGATGTCAATCTGTCAAAAAAAAATGGTGTGCGACGCGGTGCGACCTGGGCTTTCAACGCGCTCGACTCCAGGATCACAAACCTGTTCCACCTGACAAGAGGATAATTGAGCAGCGAAAATTGGCTGAGGATAGCGGAAAAAGAGGTTGCATGTGTATAATGTGCTACCAACTAGCTGAAGTATTGAGTTTCCAGCTGTATTTAGGAATCTGCAAAGATTTATCTTTTGGCACATGGAAACATGGATCCAGACCAGACCGAATTCTTAACATGGAAGCTGCGAGGCTCCCATTTCCTGCAGTTCTCCGTAGAACGGTCCACACCTCAACTTGTGGATCAGGCTCCAGCAACACATCTCCTGGTAAGGGCCCAGTCATTTGGCGAGATAGTCTAGTGGTGATTTTTGTAGAGGGGCAACTGAAAATGTTCATCTAGCAGCGAAGGGTTTATCCCTGGTGTTTCTGGGGGGTGTTTGATGTTTCTAGCCATTTAACTAGCAGCTCCGAGTCCTGAAGCAGGCGAAGCCTGGCATCAAGATATGCGAAAAAATCTCAGCTCCACAGGACCTCTGTTCAGCTGCATCCCCACCTCCAAGGAGAGTGGGGCTGATGGCTGCTTGATATTCACAGCTATACCTGGGAGCAACGGCCTTCTGATGCCTTCTGCCACATGTCAAAATGGCCCACTTTTGTCCACTCATGCAGCACTTCTTTCTTGTCCAGGGTGGAACTCCGCAGCACCCAACATCTTTCGCCAATCTGGGTGCGAATGCTCCATCTAAGCTTGGAGCATAGGCCAGTCCCGCGCAGCAAAGACGTCTGCAGCGCCCCAAAGCTATGGCAACAGAACACATCAAGAGACAGTGGAAAAGTCCAGCCTCAAGAGACGGTGGTAGAACAAGTACATAATATAAAATCATATGTGATATATCATATCAATCAAGACATGAACAACCAGAAGAGGTGCTGCCACCCATGGCTTCAAGATGTTCCCCTCAACAGAAATCATGGGCCCATGGGCCTGGGTGACACCTTCTCCAATTCCGCCCTCTTGTCTCGGAGACATGACGGGGCTGGTCTCATCCGGACCCAACCTCGAAAATGGGCTCTCAGAGACAAGTAGGGGTTCAACAAAATGGCGGAAATTGATTGGCTTCCTTGAACTCTGGGTCATTGCTATCTAGACTTGCTCATGAGCATGTCATTGTCTTGATCCCTATGCCCTCAATGGAAGCAGTTGCTTTTGGGACCATCAAAACGGCTAGAAAGCAAGAGCCAACCTGTTCCTTTACCAGAAGTGCGTCCAAACGAACACGTCCACAAGAAACAATTGCGGATGCTTTTCTAGTAATCATCAACCTGCATAACATATTTTTTGTCATTAGATATCAATCAACGTCAATTATTCAATCTGGACATGTTCCACTGAATGTGATCTTGCAGCACTTGCAACCGGCCCTTAGCTTCCAAACACGGCTGCGGGTGCCGTCTTGGAAAGTTCTGGCCCTTCATTGCGACCAGGGGATGCCAGCCTCAGTCCAGTGACATCGCTCGTGCTCTTGCGCATGCTGTTCAAGGAGTATGAGGATGGAAGAACCAATAGACCGATGCAACACCGCTTACAGCATCATACAACATCTTTCTATGCAGCCCTTCGCAAAATGAGCCTGAAAATGTACAGTACAAATGGAGCCAAACATTTTGGTGACTTTTGATATAAACTGTCTGATCTTTCGGATAAATCATTCTGAGCCGTGCCGAAGATGACCAAGGTGTCAACCGGTGTCAACCTTCCATTTCACGTTGCCTCTGCTGTGCCCTCCCACGCAGTTTCAGCAGACAGCGCGCTGGACTTCCAACGACGAACGCTGGGCAACTCCTATCAAAAGCAGAGGGGAGGAGAAAGGTGGGTCCGTCTCGTTTTTGTTCAGGGGAATCTGGATTTTACCCACATCGATCAGGATTTGAAAAAAACTTGCAGTTTGTTTGAGCAATCTCCAACAAGAATCAGCAGCTCAAGAAATATGTTTGTTTTTCATCCCCTGACCCGTACGTCCGCTTTAAAGTGAACCTTCTAGCAAAGATCTTCGGCCCCATATGACCTTATGGACCTGGACCAGATTTCTCCTCTGCTGAAACCGGTGCGTGGAAGCTCCCCGGCGCCTCAACAGCTTTGTTGACAGAGGGCAAAGGCTGCTTGACAGGTCAGTTGAGCTGCAGGATCCATCCAGATGGGTGGATGTGCAAAGTGCATAGGTTCTTGTTGATAAAGACCAGCCATTGCTGTTGGGAACCCTCTGACCCATGTCGCTGCTTCGTTGGGTCATCGGAAATAGAGTAATTCTGAGTATCCCCTTGAAAATGTGGCCAAAGGATCCTTCCAAAAAAATGAAAAGGCACCCATCGGTTTATCCCCAGCTATGCCCTCCCTGCGGCTATCAGCCTCTGGCAGTGGACGGTGCCTCAAGGACCAGTGGGTCGAATTGTGAGGTCCGAAGGTCCCCAGCGGACGGCTCCCAGGGTTTCATCATGGTTCCGCATGGTTTATGCATGGTTCAACTTTCAGCGCCTCTTTCTTTGGGCACCACACGGCTTTGGCTTGGGTGGCCGCGAGGGGCCAGCAGAAGTGGGCCGTACTGAAGGTGCCTGGGTCCATGCAATAGCTTGATGTGAAGAAAGCAATATTGTGATGGAGATGGCAACCCAAAACCGCAACAAAACCAGGGTCATGGTTAGCATTACACCATCCAATTTCAGGGGTTCAACAATTTGCAGCCATAGGCTATAGGCGGATAAGCTTCCAGGATTCTGTTCATTCAAACAACGATTTTTCCACGGGTATCAATTCCCGTTTCTCTTTCAGGAGTTCAGCGCATGTTGTACGTACCCGCTGCTGCAAATTCCATAACACACCCTGCATGAGTAGGTCAAGAGGCGACCCTTGGCAGTTGAGAGCTGCGGAAGCGAAATCTTTGAATCGAGCACTGATTGAATCAAGACCAATGCTGAGGCAGCCTCTTTGTGCCATCTGTCAGCCGAGTCCGAATTTCTCAGCATCTTTCAGCTGATTCCATCACTGGTTCCCCAACTTCCTGGGATATCTGAAGATCTGGTCTTTCCGATTGCTATCGACCAACAGCTGCACGGCTCACATCGCCTCATCGTTCGGCACCTGCTCTGTGGCAGCCATATCGCAATCTATACACTTGGTGTCGATGTGTACTGAGCCCTCTTTACAGAATGCAGCACATGAAATTGGAGCGTATTCCATCCCGGGCTGGATCCGGCTGGTCTGTCTCAACGATTTCAGTCAAAGAGCCAACATCCGTCCGATTGATTTGAGGCCTCGGTGCCTTGTCTTGAGGCGTTGCCCTCCAGCTGTAGGTGAGTCCGCTCCATCCTAAGGAACAACGAGAACGGAAGGATCCCAACGGCCCAATAGCCTCTGAAACCTTCGATGAACCCTTGCCTTGCGCTTGTGAAACCTGAGAAATCTCGAATCGAACTTTTGAACCGTGACCTTCCAACTCAGTCTGGAGCCCGGGAATTGGCTGGGTAAAGACATACAAAAGCACCCAACACGCCCCTGAGCCTTCAAATCATTCAGATCATGTTAACTCATCTTCTACACTGTTTAAAGCAAGGTGGAATTGTCACCCTGTGCCCACTCTTTTGGGAGATCTGAAAGTTACTCATAGATTGTTGCAACTTGCGATTTAATCAGTTTTGGAATTGAACGTGCCTTCGCTCAACGAAGTTAACATGCAGGTATATGCTGGTATGTGTCAAGATTATCAACCCCTGAATGGTTTTATGGTGTTTTAAAGTAAATCCATACAGGTCGCATCCCCAACAGCAAAAGCCCAGCAAAGTGTGACAGGAGCCAATGAACACCTGTCAAGTTTCAACCCCACCATCCCGCCTTTATCTGGGCTGAGACCCCTAAGCCATCGCTGGGGGCAAAACCGAAACATGAACGAAACATTCATGAGCTATGGCAGCTATGGGTACAATTTGATGAGTCGATACCCCAATGGCTTGACCGCCAAGGCCGATGATATCAGCCATTGCCCCTCCTGACGCTGGTGATCATCCGTCAGAGTTTTCAGAGGACTGGCCTGGCGCTCACGGTAAATCCATGTAGTTTCTTCATGATGAAACTCTTGCAAAAATTTGGATCACTTCACTACCTTCAGAGATATATAAATGATTTTGTGTTTGAGTTTTTGCCAAGATGTACCCGTTTGAATAACTTCTTTCGCTGATCCTTGCGGCGATTTGTAGTTCTGCCACTGTTTGATGCCCTTAAAATATGCGCCTTCTTTGCCGGTACGTCTTCTACACGAAGCCGCTACAGCCTTGCGCTTGGGACCCTCACCACTATGACATGAAGTGTGGAAATGAATCAGAAGATTAAATGTGGCAATCCTTGCACTTCTTATTTGCCCTCCAAGCAGCCTTATTGTCTTCCTTTGCCTCAAGAAGAAGCGCATGCAGTGGGTCAGCAAGGGTTCTGGACAAGAGTTGTCATGCTTCCAATGAGGTGGGGCGAGGTTCCTGAGCCTTTGTTTGTTAGATCAGGATGTTTCTACGAACCCAGCAAATTGTTGTCGCAAGTCAGTACCAAGAGGTGCAAAAACCAGAAAAAAGGCCACCCAAGCTTCACATCAAGCATCATCAACGTGAGGTGTGTCTGATGAATCGATCTCCTTTGATTTTGTCACTTGCCCGCAGCAGCCAACCCCAACATTTCATCTCTGTCAAGTAGCCTGCCCCGAAGTGGCCTCCATCTTCTCTGCAAGGACCTCTCCAGGCAATATGATCAGCACCCAACAGCCATGAGGGTACTAGGAATCCGTCCCAAAAGTGTTGAGTATTAAACCTGCATCACTGATCTTCGAGGTTGCAATAGGTTACATTTTTTCACAACCCGCTCATGACAGATCATTGAGGCTTCACTGCTGGCCTCCTGTACCTTCGCTTCGTGCTCATCTCGCAAAGTCTCCAGGTTCCTTGGTGGCCAGGCACCGTGGAACCCCCGGGTCACAGGAAAAGTCCCAAGAAAGAAGAAGGCACATGGGATTCCGGTCTCGGAAACTTCAAAGAAAACTTCAAAGGAAAGCAATGATGCATGATTTGAGGATGATGTCCACGTGTTGAATGGTACGATCCAAGAAAAGTCAACGAAGAAAGCGGGAAGGTGAGGGAACATGACATGGAACATGACATCCAGGAGTATTGCCAGGTTGGTCAACCTACAGTTTTTGCTAGGAATGTTCATCCAACACCAAGTGGCTTGGCTAGGCCCCACAGGCCCAACACGCCAGCGCCAAAGAAGAGACCTGGTCATCACCAGTCACCAGCCATGACGGACATGACGCTGCAGCCGTGGTCCCAATGCTGTTGAGAGTCTGATATAGATCACCTTCACCCAGGTACCATAAGGTCCCTCCAACCAGCTGTTGAAGGCCTCGGAGGCCTTCCTTGGCTGAATACGAGTGGCTGGTAGTCATGGATCTTCGTCCCCAAAAAAAAACCAATGGTGCCACAAGGGTAAACAGACATATGTGCAAATATGTATGTGTGTATATATATATATATATGCAAAAATGGTTTTGCCTGAAAATAGAGTACCCCAAAATACCCCAAAATCCAGTGGTTTTCGTTCTGATTTTCCTCACTAAAATGAGCCATTGAGGGGTAAAGCCCATTATCAAAGACACCCACTTGGGCCCAGATTCAGCAAAGCTCTGATCATCCACGCAGCGCAGAAACCATGGCAGACACGAAGCAGAACCGTCGAGTCACTCACCGAACTAAGCCAGCTGCTTCTGTTATGGGAGAAAATGAAAATGGGCATTGAAATAGTGGATTTTCCCATTAAAAAATGTGATTTTCCATAATTACAACTGATTTGGTAAATTCATACCCAAAAACTGATCATGTCAAACGAAAGCCTGACCTTTGCTTCAGAAACGATTTTTTTCACACCTTCTGAACAATCTCACAGCTTGCGTTGCAAGTGGTTCTCATGCCAATAATACCTGCACCTCTCAAGATTTATATATAACCATACTCACTCCTTAAGACTTTGTGACCCAGAGGTATGCCAAATCATTTTTCATTTGCACACTGGGTTTGGTGGCATCTTGATCCCAAAAAACATGAGGGCAGCACCTTGGCTGTAGCTGTCAGCTTCGGACGAGCCACTGGGCTGGCCTCACCATCGAAAGGGGATTGACGTTTCATTGATTTTGGAGAATTTGGGTTCAATCAACCCATCAATTTTTGTGGAGAAATGTCTAGCAATTTCGGGCTGGATTCCCTGGAGTTGACATGTTTTAAGACATCTCCAGCTGAGGGGAGACCTCTTATGCATTGCGACAGAAAGTGTTCATGATTCCCACACAGTGCCTCTGGTGTTTGAAGGCCCAACCTGAATCGATGGTGGCCCAATCCAGAACCAGGCTTCACAAGTTCAATGCAATTTCTAGAGCTACTTCTCTACAAAGACTGCAGGATTTATCCAGGTTTGACTGAGAATTGGCTACAGTATGGTACAGTACCTCCAAAATTGATATATCATATGTATATATATATATACATATGTATATATATATATATATATACATCTTTGATCATCACTTTCCCGCGGAAAAAAACACATCAAAAAGCCGCCAGAGCTCAACCCATCGACCCTGCGGCCCCGAGGCCCCGTCTTCTCACAGAGCTCCCGCTCCATCTCCAAGCGGCGCTGCTCTCGTGCTGCCTGTCATAACGATGTTTTGCTTGGATACAGTGTAGTACAGGGAAATCATATGAAGTCATAATAGGAAATCATGATATAATGTTAGCAAAGCAATAATAGACCAAGAATAAACCATTCATATCTTGATGGTTGTATCACCCATTTGTGGTAAATGTGGGGATGGTTTACTGTTGCTTTACTCAAAAATGTAGTATGCAGAGTTGTACCATGACAACTTCACCCCGCGCACCGCTGTCACTTCAGCTGAAGACAGTCCCACTGGGTCTGCCTGGCGAGCTGCAGCTTGGCGATATCAAGCCCACCAAAACATAGGAGTATTTACTGGGTTTCGTTCAAGGAAAATTCTACAGGAAGTCTGCTTTTTTAGAAGGGACATTGCACAAGACCCTCACTATTGCCCCCAAGTCAGAATACCCATGAAGGCCGCAGCTGCAAAGCAGTCGAACTAACTTGGCAAATGGGGAAACTACAAAATGAATGAAGGGTTGCCAAGAAATGAGGAGTGCCAAAAGAAGTGACAAAGTCCCACTTTGGCCCGGGCCCTTCACTCCAGCCTCCACAACTGCCTTTCCGGAAGTTTGCATGTGGCCTCGAATGGCGGTAAAAGATGCACTGATCCACAAGAGCCATGAATTCACTTGAATTCTCGCATTTTCCCATGGTCTTCCCACGGCTGGGGAAACTTGTGACGGAACTCGCGGGTCGACCCCACCTTCTCCATGC
The DNA here is from genome assembly GCA_003297045.1 of Symbiodinium sp. clade C Y103. Lineage (NCBI taxonomy): Eukaryota > Dinophyceae > Suessiales > Symbiodiniaceae > Cladocopium > Cladocopium sp. clade C. Next base: position 17,693 of record BGPT01000849.1, on the reverse strand, counting down.
GGGCGAGGAGAGACCAGCAGCGACACTGGCACTCTACGTCGGTTCGCCTCCCGACCTTCCAGGGCTCTCCACACAGGACACAGCAGGGGAAACCAATGGGTCAATGACAGCCTGATCCACCGACCGTTTTGGGGCAACCTGAGACGCCACAGCCCCCGACCCAAAGCGCAATCTGGGTTTCTGACCATTTGCTCGAAAGCTCGATGCAAAGGTCCTCGATTGCTGGATAAACATCAGGAAAATGAGAAAGTCAGTGCATCCAGCAATTTGCACGCACATATAACATGTATATATATATATATATATATTATTTCTTGGAGATTACATCGAAAGACATGGAGTCGGAGACCAGTGGTCATTGAGGCCCCAGGCGCTCTTGGCACACGCGGAGGCAGAATTACCTTTGCACGCAAGGATGGCTGCCGGTGATGGCCACATGGAGGTTTTGTAAAATGGGCCATCCCCAAAACCATGGGTTTCAATACCGGGTTTCAATACCAAAATTATCAAAAATTGTGGATGATTTGGGGGTACCCCCATTTTAGGAAACCTCCATCTATTGAATGAACATCTGCAAAAATTGAAGGCAGCGCCTCAACCATCGCACCATGAAGTCCCACCACACAGGCAGGCTCCCGGTGCAGTCATCACGGCAGGGGACTCCTATGAAAAGGTCTTGACTATTCAGTGGAGTGATGTACTGTATGTATATATATATATATATACATATGTATATATATATATATATTACTGCATATACAACACATCTGCATAAAATGTACATAAATCCGTGTTGTATTCTACTGAAGCTTCTGATTCTGTTGGATTTTGGCATGACTGCCATGTGCGAGGTGATATAGGCGTTCCTCAAACTCACTGGCTGAAGTCTGAAGTTTTCCCGTGACATAGACAATATTCCAACATATAGCACAGATTGTCATAGGATGTCGAACCCCCTTCCATCTGATGATCTTAACAGGTGAATCCTCATCCTACCGCTGGGGTTCCATCAAGCTCTCAGGCTTGAGCCAGGCAAGGCAAATTGAATGGGTTCTGGCGATCTCAAACACACATTTCCCAAACACAACTGTTCCGGACATTGGACGATCCTGGCGACCTTGACTTTTTACTCGCAAGAGCTGGTCCGGAAACGATCGGAGGAGGCCTTGTGGATGCAAAGCCTTCGCGGCAGGCGTCACACAAAATCCCCGCACCACATGGAATGGCACAGATATAGGGTATGGGGGAAGTCAAGAGCTTGCTACATCTGTGAACACATCAAGATTGGGTGGATTATATATATTACAATATTTCTCGGTAGGTTTTCCAGGATGTTTTGTTTTGACCATATCCCAAAAATCAATTCAGGAATCATGCATCAATCTCACAAAAGAACTCACGACCACACCGGGCCTAAGACCCGTGGCCAAATTGGAGGCCAAGGTCCACAGACAGAAGTTGAAGGCCAGGAAACCTGCCACGATACCAAGTGCATTGAAGCTTGATGAACCATGAACCTATATGTACATTGTCAAACAAAAAAAACCTTTGCCAACAGCCACAGCTATTCTTCTGTCTAAACATCCCTTTGACCCTCCAATCCCACCCCCACTTCAGACGTATTGGGATCACAAAACGCATGGTTTCCGGGCCCCTGAGCGGCCTGGAGCGCTTCTCTGAAAATTTGGGCCCAAGTATTGGCCACACATCTCTAGCCTTGGCAGCCACCAGGTCTCATCTTGCGAAGCTCTTCAGGAAACTGACCAAAACTGACCAATTCCCCACCCATGGGAGCCTGGTGATCAACTGGTGAGAGTGAGCCAAGGAGCAACGGTCCACACAGGAAGATCGCCTCCCAGGAGGTCTTGCCAAGTCCTGCGCTGTTTCAACGCCACCCTGGAACTGATGAGGTCCGACCTGCCGTTCCCACCCACGATCCTACCAAGGCTGGATGCGCCAAGAAACGCGCCAGCAAGCTGGCCCCTGCACAACACTGACGGCAGAGAAACGGACCACTTGGGCAAAAATATGTACTGTATATATACTATGACATATAATTCCGACTTCACCTGAAGTCCAATATCGATTTAGAAGTCAGAAGAAAAGAATCTATCTAACGGTTGAAAATCCAAGATTGTACAAGGATAGGAAGCATCCAAAGCGTGGGTACAGGAGTGTTGCATCCAGTTGCTGGCCCTTAAAGAATATCTCTCTGCCTCCATGACTGACTGCGGAAATTTTGCCATTTTCGATTATTTGGGTGTGTCTGAAAACAGAGGATACCCCAATTCACGGCCGATTCACTTGGCAAAACCATGATTAACCCATGGATTTTAGGGGTTTGCCATGGTTTTTCCCCTGAATTTTCGGATACCAAACCCATTTCCATCAGCATCTCCCGCCAAGTTTTTGCTGTGGACTTTGTGGATCCCGGCCTGCAGACCCTAGCGTCAATGCCAGACCTAGACTGCCCAGCTTTGCAGCCTGGAAGCCTTGCAGGGACCTCGGGTGATCATTGTTGGATGATCGTCAGGACGGGTGGCTTGATGATGCTTGATGTATATTTTTTGTAGCCGTGTGTAGAATATATATATATATATATATATCTATCCGCCGACCCCGGCCTTAGCCAAGGCAGGGGCGGCGCCTGGGACCACCGCAGGTGTGGAACTCATCTTTCTCAGTGGTCTTTTGGCCTTACCTTTTTTCCAGGAGCTTCTAGGGGCTTCTGGGGAGCCATTCAAGCCACAGCCGTTGTTTTTTAGAGGGTTCAAAGATGCCATTTGGCAGGCCTTAAACCCTTAAAATGTCTTGCAGAGGCTTCCAGGAACTTCTGGGGAGCCATTCAAGCCACAGCCGTTGTTTTTTACAGGGTTCAAAGATGCCATTTGGCAGCCCTTAAAACCCTTCAAACCCTTAAAAAATGTCTCGCAGAGGCTTTCAGGAGCTTTTGGGGAGCCATTCAAACCACAGCCGTTGTTTTTTAGATGGTTCAAAGATGCCATTTGGCAGGCCTTAANTGGGGAGCCATTCAAGCCACAGCCGTTGTTTTTTAGAGCGTTCAAAGATGCCATTTGGCAGCCCTTAAAGGCTTAAAACGCTTAAAATGTCTCGCAGAGGCTTCCAGGAGCTTCTAGAAGCCATTCAAGCCACAGCCGTTGTTTCTTAGAGCGTTCAAAGATGCCATTTGGCAGGCCTTAAACCCTTAAAACCCTCAAAAAATGTCTCGCAGAGGCTTCCAGGAGCTTTTGGGGAGCCATTCAAGCCACAGCCGTTGTTTCTTACGCTTAAAATGTCTCGCAGAGCCTTCCAGGAGCTTCTGGAAAGCCATTCAAGCCACAGCCGTTGTTTTTTCGAGGGTTCAAAGATGCCATTTGGCAGGCCTTAAACCCTTCAAACCCTTAAAAAATGTCTCGCAGAGGCTTTCAGGAGCTTCTGGGGAGCCATTCAAGCCACAGCCGTTGTTTTTTAGAGGGTTCAAAGATGCCATTTGGNAAATGTCTCGCAGAGGCTTTCAGGAGCTTCTGGGGAGCCATTCAAGCCACAGCCGTTGTTTTTTAGAGGGTTCAAAGATGCCATTTGGCAGGCCTTAAAGGCTTAAAACCCTTAACATGTCTCGCAGAGGCTTCCAGGAGCTTTTGGGGAGCCATTCAAGCCACAGCCGTTGTTTTTTAGAGCGTTCAAAGATGCCATTT
>BGPT01000849.1:0-13112 GCA_003297045.1 Symbiodinium sp. clade C Y103 | reverse complement strand
CAGAGGCTTCCAGGAGCTTTTGGGGAGCCATTCAAGCCACAGCCGTTGTTTTTTAGAGCGTTCAAAGATGCCATTTGGCAGCCCTTAAAGGCTTAAAACCCTTAAGATGTCTCGCAGAGGCTTCCAGGAGCTTTTGGGGAGCCATTCAAGCCACAGCCGTTGTTTTTTAGAGGGTTCAAAGATGCCATTTGGCAGGCCTTAAACCCTTAAAACCCTTNGCAGAGGCTTCCAGGAGCTTTTGGGGAGCCATTCAAGCCACAGCTGTTGTTTCTTAGAGCGTTCAAAGATGCCATTTGGCAGGCCTTAAACCCTTAAAACCCTAAAAAAATGTCTCGCATAGGCTTTCAGGAGAGCCATTCAAGCCACAGCCGTTGTTTTTTAGAGGGCTCAAAGATGCCATTTGGCAGGCCTTAAACCCTTAAAAAATGTCTCGCAGAGGCTTTCAGGAGCTTCTGGGGAGCCATTCAAGCCACAGCTTCCAGAAGCNTGTCTCGCAGAGGCTTTCAGGAGCTTCTGGGGAGCCATTCAAGCCACAGCTTCCAGAAGCTTCTGGGGAGCCATTCAAGCCACAGCCTTTGTTTTTTAGGGCGTTCAAAGATGCCATTTGGCAGGCCTTAAGCCCTTAAAACCCTTGAAAAATGTCTCGCAGAGGCTTCCAGGAGCTTTTGGGGAGCCATTCAAGCCACAGCTGTTGTTTCTTAGAGCGTTCAAAGATGCCNGCAGAGGCTTCCAGGAGCTTTTGGGGAGCCATTCAAGCCACAGCTGTTGTTTCTTAGAGCGTTCAAAGATGCCATTTGGCAGGCCTTAAACCCTTAAAATGTCTCGCAGGGGCTTCCACGAGCTTCTGGGGAGCCATTCAAGCCACAGCCTTTGTTTTTTAGAGCTTCAAAGCTGCCATTTGGCAGGCCTTAAACCCTTAAAATGTTTCGCAGAGGCTTCCAGGAGCTTCTGGGGAGCCTAAGTTCGGTGTCGGAAACAAAAAAAGAAACTGCTGAGTTGTCAACCCAAACATGCATGTGGGCTAGCCTCAAAAATCATCCCAGGAGAAGAACTATCCGCCAACCCCGGCCCCTCCCCCTTGAAGGGGGTCGGCGGCACCAGGGCGCTAGCCCATTCTATAATATTATTATTATTATTACACTATGGATAGTATGTGTGCACGTACGTAATGGTAGAAAAGGAAATTAGTATGTCTGGTAGGAAGCTGGAGAAACAATTACTTGCCGGAATCCAACCGCTTCTCTGTTGAATGAGTCCTACCGCGAAGACTAATTTTTGTTGCACCATCAGTTTCCCCGCCCACAGCACACAATCGGCGTCACAGAGAGGCTCGATGGGTAGCAACAGCACCAACACCAGAATCACGCAGAGAACATCTGCTGCACCTGGAACAGTGTGCAGGTGGAGGTCAAGATTTTGTGGCCTCCAAACAGAGGAAGAAACCAGTGGAACCACTTGAGTGTGACTGAAAATGGGGTATCTCCCAGAAAATTGCCATGTTATCATGGGGAAAATGATGATGAATCAGTGGATTTGTGGGTTTCCCACCATTTTCAGACAAGCCTAACTGGAGAATCAAGGAAACACCCTTCAACACTGGGACGCTGGTGGAGGAAAATAATTGGCAAGCTCTTTTGGATGGCCTTTTTGTCTGCAGAAACAAATATGTAATGATTAATAAAGCCAAAACTATAAATCATCACCCAGTATTGCCAGAAAATTGTGCAAGAAAAACATCCCCACATGCTAGGTTTTTGGCATTGGTTTGACCACATTAGCAGAGTTGATCTAAAGACAGTATGTCTTAATTCTGTTGAGATCGTCAACTTGTGCAATAACCACGAAAACACTCCAATGTGGCATCAGGAAATGGGAGAATCCTGATAGTTCCAGGAAAGAATTCAAACGAAACTCCTGAAGCCAACCAGCAATGCATCCCTGTGTTGCATGCCCCTGTTCCAGCCTCCTTGCCAACTGGCAAAAGGTTTCCTAGCCACACATGCACCTGGCCATAGATGATGGTATCCACGATGGAAGCAAGCGCTAAGAACCTGGATTCCACCTCTTCAAATAGTGTTACTCTTGCAGTTGCCAAGTGGTTTTGCCCACATTCGACGCCGGTTTGTTGACAGTTGGTACTCTGGTGACTCTGATGATACCGACTCAAAGCTGAAACACTTTCCTCCTGGCCGGATGGTCTTCAGTGTCCGAACATTCTCCCAAATTCGTGCGAATTCCTTCTTCACAGACATGCACTCAATCCTGCTTGGCCACTCCACTGCGACTCTGAGAATCTAAATTTGAGATTTCTTGGGCCTTGGGTATCGGTACGTGTTTCATGTATTCAGATTCCCAACCGACCATCTCCACGTAAGCAGACCTAGCAGGATATCCACCAACTTCGCCAGGGGCCATGTCCAAACCAGCTCGCGAGCAGCCGGTGTCGCAGCAGAGAATAGGAAGATGTAGCCACTGGGGATGAGTGCGGCAAACCAAACCAGGAGAGTGAACCTAAGTTGCGAACAAAACACCCCAAAAGGGTCACATTTCTTCACTGGAGATGAATTCATAGAGAAGAGGGAGCAAGTCGGGACATCATGGAAAATGAAATCATCTAAAATTCTAGGCCCAAGGTCTTCACTGCAGTCATCGAACCAGTATATATGTTCCTTGAAGTTCCTTTGATTTGTTGGCATCGGTTGAATGAACATGGCCTGCACTCACAGCAATGAGATGCCTTGCCTCTCGGTTGAAGCTTCAGTCTATGAGTCTACCATCACTTTTACCATACCCATCTATAGCCCCAGTGTATGCGGACACTTTGCTTGGGTCATCTTTTCTGGAATCGGAATAGCTGCTTTGTGCATCTAGTAATAGTCGAATCCAAGCACTCTTCTTCAAGCTGGTCCTCTTATCCATCTTATCCCTCAAGAGTGACAAACCCCGAGATCGATCGTTGAGTCACTGCCAAAGCCGTCCTTGCCGATCCAGCGTCAACAGCCCACGTTCCAGGGAGCTGCAAGTGACAGCCAGCAGCGCAGCAAACAGAGCAGAGGCAACCGATGAATATGGAAGTGGACAGCCATCCTTGGTGCACCGCCATCAGTGCATGCACAATATCACTGAGCTTGGCAAACAATGAAGCTGACACTCCGATGAATTGGATGAATCTGCAGATATTCTGTCACACGTCATCCAGTAAGGGCGCGCTACCTGCAACTGGGATGTCACCAACCCACATCGACTCGCAACAGAAGTGCCACCTGTCTTGCTCCCAAGACACTGGATCCCACCAAGGAAGCAGGAGCAGCTGGCAACCAACAGCTTTGTTCCTGGCCATGCGCATCATTTTAGAAGATCCGGAGAAGCAACTTGAACCTGGGGACTTCAGGTGTGTCTATCATCAAACTCCGAGAGCTCATGCAGGAGAGAAGACCTCGAGTCATTCGGAGGTCCCCAAGTTGAGACCTACCATTGGGCTCATCCTCTATCCATAGAATCTGTTGTTTCTAATGGAGCTACACACAGATCACTGGATTGCAGCTTCATCCCACGCAAGCTACAAATCAAAAATCAAAAAAGTCGGAAGTCCTATGCCTTTTGTGCTCCATCTCAAGAAATGATGAATAAGCCGATAAACCCTAACCAAGTGGGATTTGGCAACTTAGTCACTTCTTGCTTGCAGGTTGTGATCAAGGCCTGAGGGTCATCAGCAAATGTCATGAAGCTTTCAAGGCCATCAACGGCGTCAATCAGAAGTATACACTGCAAACACCATTGAATTTCATAAGAATTGAGAGGGCCATGCTCAAAACCCTGTCGCTTAGTACTGGTTGGCTAAGAAAGCTTGTAGGAATCCCCTTGAGCATCACAACTGGACATCGCTCAGGAAACCCCGCTCCATGTCACACCGGCACCATCGGAGCGCAGCAGCGCTATGGTCATCCCCACGGCAGCAGCCAAGATGCCACGAAGGGACTGGAAACAGCCTCACCAGTCGCAACCAGTCGCAGAAAAATCTGGGATCCCCAAATGGGCTGTGGCATTGTGGAAATGGAGCACTATGGGAGCACTCTACACTGTGTCAGTGGGATGATCAAGCCAAAAGACAGTCCTCAGTATAACTGGATGGAAACTGGCCATGGGTAGAAATCGGCAAGGGGTCGCTGTCGGTCAGTCCATGACCGTTAATGTTTCTCTGTCACGCCCTTGGCCGCTGAGGAGCCGACATTGAAACTCTTTGTTTGTGAACACACCATCAACAGCTTGCAATCATTGCTGGTACAAACTTTGAGATGAAAGCAACTCAAACATCCAGAAGTGCCCCAACCTTCAATAAACTGACCACCCAAAGATCCAAAAAGATTCATGGTCTGTTTGGGGATTGGCCAATGGCACAACCTGCATCTCTAGCGATGCCATGATGCCTTCATGTCCAGTGCGCAGCTGAACACCTGCAGAAAGCAGCAGCAACTCAACCGGCACCTCCAAAGCGCGCAGGCAAAGCGTGGAGCACCCATGGGGAGCTAATTCTTCACTTGGCAGCTTTAAACTGCGTGTTATGTAGATAGATTTATGGAAAACACAAAAAGTATGCATGTTATTTACAATCTATCTATATGTTCTTTCATTCCATAGTAAACACTGACATCACATTGTTACACCCAGAGTGGATGATAAGTGCATCTATCAAATGCCTCGGGTCGCCGGGTAAAGCCACTGATCGCACTGGCTGGGCGCACGTCGCCTGACGGTGAAACTGAGGTCATTTTTGGGGAACAGAAAATTGTGTGACCCAAAAAAAAAATGCATAACATTGCACAACAGGAATTCGATTCTAAGTATATAACCAGTTCTGAGAAAACACTGAATGGATTGGATGTCTCGAAACTTGATTGATGTTCAACTGAATGTTTCAGCAAATGCACGGAGGACTGGAGTATCGGATCAAAAGTGTCTCACTCTTCGACTGTTTTCACAGCGGAAACGCTTCCAAACTCGACAGTGCCTGTCGAAAAATGATTCCGAGCTACTTAAATCCACCATTTCAATTTGGATGCCTGGTATTAAAGCAATTGGCTCTTGGAATCTGGGTGTGGATACTCAACAAAAGAGTCCGGTGACCCTTTAGCATCCTGGCATCCTCTGCCATCCTCACCTAAGACTTGCGAGGACGTCATCCAAAGGGCTGCCAGACCCTGTGCACCCCACAGCGAGGCCAGCGAGGCCGCTGGCTCGCTCATTGGACTGATGTCATTTAGCAGTCAGGGCTGTGATGCAAACCCTTCCCGACATGTATGTATATGTCTAAATATATATATATATACATATATATATATATATATACATTGTACAGAAGATTTATTTTATATGTTCGTCATCATAAACAATATACATGATATCGCAATACGTGTACATAAGATTTTTCACTGTATCTATATATCAGTATATCCCAGAAAAGATCGGGCATCTCCATGTGGATGCTCTTCTATTTTCTTCTTTTGATCTTGTGGTACAATGGTTGCTGCAAAGTGACAAGGCATGATTTTTCAGTCTCTGCAGGAAACTACAGGCAGGACAGTTTCTGCATAGTCTTTGAGGACTGTTGTTGCTGGCTGGATAGGAAGATTCTCTGATGTTTTTGTTCAGCTCTACCACTGCAGACTGCAGTCATGTAGCATCCCTTTCATGGTAACCTCTGTGATTGAAGCTGCGAGGACATATTTGGACGCCTCAGCTGCATGTCAACACTGAATACTAGTTACACATCAAGACCAACGAACTTGACCCCACGAAGCTGAGTCTCGCGTTTCTCGGTGACATGACAGGAACATGACAAAGAGGTGTTGGAGCAGGCAAAAACGCTGTACTTTGCTGCTCGCTCATTTGCTTCCTCAGGTCTTTGATCGGGCTAGCAAGTGCCGCACACATGCGGCTCGCACGCATCTTTGGCCCGTTTCTGGAAAACATTGAATTGTCCTAATTGTTCGCTTATCGAAGAGAGACTCTCCAGAGTGGATCTGTCCACACAGTTGGTCCCTCTTCTGGAGCTTGGAGCAGTGACACAAAGAAACACCCAATGCTGGGGCCTGGTGGTTGTTGCACAGCTCAGTACAGGCGAGCTGTTTTCACTCGGCAGCTGTGTAACCTTCCACCCTCTGCTTGGAAAAACTGCCTTGTTGGCATCTTGGCAAGTAGGCAGTAACAAGTGAGTTTCTACATCTTTCCTGAGAATGCGGACCCAAAAAATTGAACGGTCTGCTTAGTCTGCTTCAATTCCAAAGCTCTGGCATCACTTCAGGCAATTCGTGGATCGAACCTTAGCTTCTCAGGAAGCAGTGCACCTCCTCACAGCACCTTTTCCAATCGCCAAAGCATTTAGCTTCCAAGGTCCTGTATTGCTAAAATTACCAGAATCCCTGAATCCTGAGTCTTTAGTTGGTACAATGCCATAACTCTTGGAACCCATTCTGAGTATCTTGGCATATCTTGAGAACCTGACAAATCATGAAGAACAATCAAGTTTCCATTTCAGCACGGTAGTAAGTCCATCATAGACACACCCGACCACCCGAGGCCATTCATCTCTGAGTTGCCAATGTGAAAATCTGCTTCCTGCAGGTGCAGCTGAGTCGATGTTCAGGCAATGCACAGCATATCAACAAGAACCATGCTGGAGAAGCAATCCAATGGGTGGCAAATTGAAGGGTTGTTCTTTGATCATGACTTGCGAAGAAAAAGAAGGCTGCGACGCATCCACCCACAAAATCCTGAGTGTTTGGAAAATGATTAGGGAGGGCCTTTAACAAGGCCCGGTTGAGAAATTGAGAAATCATCGGGGTCTATGAAATGGTCCTGGCTCAGAATTGCTGCCCATCTGTAATATATGTGCAGATATGTATGTGTAGAATATGTAATTACATATGTATGTAATTATATCTATAATATGTATGTATTAATATATGTCATGTATATACAAGCGAATAGTAAAAATCACCAGATTTGTGGTTCGGTTCTTCCAGGGGCCCCATACCCCTGTTGTCCCATCGGTCGACCCTGCCTCGCACTGCAATGGTGATCCATCTCTACCTCAAAAGGTGGCCCTGCCTGCTGTAAAATTCCAAGTTTTATACTTTACAATACAAGTTACTATCATATCATTGTTGAGTAGCATCCACGGCTTGTTGGCTACAATCCTCTTCTGGGACATTACCCTAATATGCAGTACTTCAGAGTTTCAAATTTGGCCCGCAAACACTGCCATGAATCTGCCAAAATGATCTTTCGAAGTTCAATGGACCGTATATCTGGATTCAATTTCCAAGACATGGATGGAACCATTTTGGAACCCTGTACTTGAATGTGCATCCCAGTTCAGTAGGAGGCTTACAATGATGGTTCGAACATATTAGAACCCAGTCATATATGATGGGATGTGTCCAGTTATTTAGGCCCTGTGAACCATATCCAACTGGGATCAACCTCCAGCTGTTGGTATCCCACGGTACCCCCCTGCCTTAGGCTTTTGCACCCGAGCCGCGACTTAAGTAGCCCACCAAGACTGCGCGCCAGCCCATCCGCTTCGCCGCGCGAATGTTTTTGAGACCTGGGTCGCTTGTGATGCCAAGGTGGGAGCTACCGTTGTCCATCTTTTCCGGGGCTCTCCCACATTCTATGGCGGACAAAAACCTTGGCCTCCATGCTATCATCACAAAGAAGGCAGTGCTCAGGCCTGTTGTCGGTGGCTGGACTGAACAAGTGAGGTTTGAGAAAGATCGGAACGAAGTGTGTATCATGTGTGTCATGGTAACATCTACGTACCACAAATCTCCCCTGAAATTTGCCGTGGAATCTCCATGATTTTGGGGTGCCGTGCCCAGCCTGGCAACACCAGCCCGTTGCATTGCCACATTGAAGCTGCTGGGGTGATGCTTTGTTTCCAGCCTGTGGATTTGCGACAGCATCCTCCATGAAATGTCCACAGAAACCCTGCTTCACAAAATTCGGATGCCCCGATACTCAATGGATTCTCATCACTTTCCCATTTAAAAGTGCTATTTTGGTGGGACAGGGGTACAGCACATGTTCAGAGACCCCCATTTCTGCAGACATCTTCCACTTCGCCTGCAGAGCCGTGTGTCAATGATCCCAGCCAGGTCTCTGCACGACAGCTTCAGCCGACACAGACAGCGCCGCACATGCCTATAGGATCGACCATCACAAGCACGGCCAAGGTGCGGTGGATTCCAAGGGTTTGTCTGAAAACGACGGGGATATCCCCAAATATTGCAATTCAAATTTCGGGCTACCCTATTTTCATACAACACCAAATGAGAATGTCCAAAATCAGGCACCCCCCCACAAAGCAGTTCCAGCTATTTATATCATTTGGATGATTCTTTGGGTCCAAATTTGGCATACCGCAGCATACCCAAATAGGGTGGTAAATGGGCGTCGTCAAAGAACAGCTTTCTAGAACAGCATACGACCCTTACCCAAAACGCCCCTGTGTGCCCCCCTTCATCGGGGGTCAAGAAGACATAATCGTCATTATGTGGTGAAAGCAAAGAACAAAATGCAACCGTGGTGAATTCTTCAGAAAAACTTCTATTGTCATCCCGCGGAGATTCCTGGCAGGTAGGCATGTCAATCCCGCTGCGCTTCTTGTTTTTACGCCACCTCAAAAAATCCTCATGGAGCTTCCGTTGAGCAGATATGAGTGCTCAACTTAGAAACTGTTCGTCGGAGAAAAAAGTGCCCGTGCAGCAACTACGTGGCAAGAAATCAAAAGGACACTTTTTGTAAGTGCGCTTAGTGTGCGGGATTGTGCGCTCGGAGATGCACCAAACACTGTTCGTTTACGCAAAACTGCTCGATCCTGGATCCTTCAAAAAGTGGTACGAAAAGCAGGTTGAGCACTTATTTTCGCTCGACTGAAGATCCAGGTTTAAATAGATCATCTCACAACAGACCTTACCACAAAAAAAACTCCCAAGAAAAACGAAGAAAAAAAATCCATCCACCTCAAACCACCATGAAACCACCATTTCCACCTGGTGATTCCCAGATAAAACTCCATGCGACTCTTCCGTGGAGGCGGTGAAAATCCAGGGCCGTTTTCGCAGCCGCCCCAGCAGCTGCGCTAGCCGCGGATCCGGAGTGATGTCCTGACACCGAGGGATGTGGCCATGGAAAACCTGCAGACTGCTTGGGAAACGGTGGGCAAATCGTGGATAAATGGCTGTTCATTTCCCCAACTATGGTATCATGATGGTCTTGAAATAGCCGAAAACGTCCATTTCACAACAAAGCCTTGCACTCTTCTAGGATCAATTGAATCAATTCTTTGTGCCAAGGTGTCAGGGATGTCTCCAACAAAGCAGATTTGGTTTTCCATGTCCAAGGAAGCACCTAATAGACATCATCTTGGTACAAGTAACTCCAGGTACAAGTAACTCCAACACTTTTGAAAGGAAGCAGTTGGCCTATGCGTTTGAAGGGTCACCCGATATGCCCCATGATTTTTTCTGATTTCATCGAGCCCGTTTAAAGAGAAGAATGCAACTGGCCAAGAAGCAGACAAATCAATGGCATGCACATCTTGCAAATACCTCAGAGCACGCTGGCTGAGTTTGGGTGTGGTCCGGTTTGGAAAGCTGCAGTAGATCAACCACACAAATTAAATCACTCAGAAGTCACTACTGGTGAGCCAGGACAAGGGACACTTCTGCACCATTTTCATCCAGGATTCCTTCAGCAAGAAGGCCTTTCAAAGCGGTCCCATGCTCTTCGTACCTCGGCGAAAGAGTGACCTACTCCGTATCATACCCTACACCCAAAAGTTTCAAAGAAAATCCAATAAAGGCTGGTGAATGGGATGAGGCAGGTATTTATCCTGGGTTCAAAATCTTGCTCTTCCACTTCCACCAATACACTGGGACACGGCAACTTTCTTTGATATGACACTGATCCCACCCCAATGTTTGCGTGTGTATCCAACGATGGCAAAAACATTGCAATTCAAGCAACAACAAGAACAATGTCAAAATTGACGTATCATAAGCAGGATGATCAGAATCATACCATCCCTCTAAGATAGAAAAGAAACCATTGTTTCATTGGTGATGAAAACATGTTTGTTCTATGAACGGAGATTCTGTTTTTGACACATTGTTGAGCATCTGTTTAACCCAGCATCAAAGCAAAAGCTTCCTCTTTGCTGACACCGAGGCGAGAAGTGTAGGCTGCAATGCTGTCCTGGGTCACGTGGCACTTAGGTTCGCGACAACAATACGCTGAACTCCAGCTTGCCGTGGCAAAACGATGAAAATAGCATCAATTAATAGCATCAATTATATAAGAGCATTGCCTTCTGAAATTTTCTGAATGGGCACCCAAAAACTACATCTGTATCATTCATGCGAAACAGATCCAAAAAAGTCATCAAAAAATCCACCAAACGATCTATGCCACACATTTCGTGCATGGTGGGTAGATATGCATCCCACCGAACCAAACCTGCCCATGGCACCGTCAGCTTCTCGGCAGTGGTCCAGTTGTTTTGGTAGAGGCAATCGTCACAATCCTTGGGACTGCATCTGCTCAGAGATCTGTTTGAGTACGATATGATGCTTGTCACAGTAGGCTCGGATTTTCTGAATGTGGATTGGTCTCCATTCTGCCATTTGCTTCTGCCTCCGACACCATTTGATTTGAAACGTTCAGCATTTTTTGTTCTCTCTTCATTTCAGTGTTTTCCCTTCGTGTCACTGAGTGCATCTTGTTCGAACAGATTGATCCATCCATGCAAACGAGGGGCTAAGAATAGCACTACATCTTCCGAAGCTCTGTCCTGTGTCGGCCACTCGAACACAGCTCAGCAAGGGGATGTCTCAGGTCCCATTGGGCCATCCATGCCTCGCCTTGGGAAGTCTCAAGTCTGCAATCTGCGGTATGGCAAAGGGAAGCCCCTGAAGCCTCAAATATCTGCCTCCGAAGAACGCTTTCGGAAATCGCCAGTAACCATGGACACAGTCTGCCACCAAGAAGACATCATATTACATGAGCATACATGAGCCATGTCAATGTCGAACGAATTGACTCGAGTTCAAAACTGGATGAGTTGATGTCCCATTTCCCTATGTGGGCCAGCAAAGTGTCAATGGCCTGCACAAACGCACAATAGGATCCGCAAACATTGCAAAGCACCGACCCGGTGCCACATTACCCGAGTTCTCTGCGATTGCAGTTCTCTGTCTAATCAATGGTCTGAGATGGTCCAAGACAGGTGAGTTGCTTAAACTAGGACTTTTCAGTGACTAACGTGCCCTGCACCCATGCGTTCACGAGGAGCTGCAGGCAGTTCTCTGCTCTAATGACAGGACAAGCAAAGTCTTCAACGTGTCTGCCGTCAAGAGTGCAGACTGGGCTGATTTATGCAGTAGAATGAGGTGCACATAAAGGGAAACAAACAGCAGCTGCCTGAGGTACCGCAACCCTACATCATTGAGCCCGATTTGCTATCACAATAGAAACGGATCATTACAGTAAGTCGAGATTTTTTAGTACACGTGAAAGGAAAACTGTCTCAACGGAGTTTGACACAGCCGATATCAAAGGCTTTAGGTCGAGCTTTTGTTTTCAATTTTCATCACCGTGCCAAGGCAAAAAGGATGCAGCCTGCTCTCAAGTCAGATTTGTCTTTCAATTATTTGCTTATATCATATCCTCCTTCATTGCAATTGCAATCCAAAGTACAAACTCAAAAACGCTCCAAAATTATCAAGTCTGCAGGACAAACTTGTCATTTCGGGCATATAGAGTTCAAAGACTGAGTTCTTTCAAGAACACGACCAAGTAAGGACACGAGTATGTATTTCTAGAGACAAACGCAAGGGAACCCCATAGCAATGTCAATTTCTGCCGCACAAAGTAGAGATCTGGAGACGAAGGTTCAAACACCCCAGCAGGGTTTTGAAGCCACAGCAACGACTGGGTCGTCAAAAGCTCTGAAAATCTCTGATGCATTCCGCAACTGCCAGCACTCTGGGCATGAGATCAAACTTCTGACTGAGCTGAGGATTTTTGAGAATTGCGAACACAGAGCTAATTCTGACTGTGGCGCACTCCGCAACTACGACCTGCTCGCCTCGCCACAAAGTTGGGCACTGCATGCTAGGGGGCATGGCCTGGAAAGGCCTTTGCCCAACTCACAGGTGCTACTGTGGCCTCCTATAAGCAGACATTTAGAAACTTCTTGGCCCTTGGAGGGCATTTCAAAATGCCGGAAATCTCACCATTTTGAGAAAATCCCCGGCCAGGGAAGGCGCCTCCCCTGTGTTCATCCGGGGAAGCTACCACCTTGCAGTGGCCAATACTTTGCCTGTATTAACAAATAGTACTGAGCTTCTAACTTTGACTTTGGGGATAAGAAAGACTCTTTGAAGACTCCCATACATCCACCTAAAAAAGCAGCATAGTTTTGGAATCTGCGCGGCCGAACTTGATTTTGGGGACTCCCCCAACCCTGTAGCAGACTGTAGCATTGTAGCCATTGTAGTCACTGCGGATGGCAGCTACCAGCTTCGCTCAGCTTCGCTGCTCACCTCACTGAAGTGTCGCTTGGGCTCAGCTGTTTGGACTGAAATCGACACGACCAGATGTCTGAAGTCAGGACTCACAGTGATTCAAATGTCAGGACTTGTGGGGTGACATGACTTCTCAGGGTTGGGAATGGTCTCACGAAGTGCTGATCATGTTGGCAATAGATAGATAGAGAAATAGATTCGATTAGATTAGATTAGATTAGATTAGATTAGATTAGATTAGATTAGATTAGATTAGATTAGATTAGATTGATCATGTATATATATATATATACATGTATATATGTATATATATATATATATATATATATATGTATGTATATATCCGCCGACCCCGGTCGACAGCAAGGGGGAGCGCGTCAGGGAAGAGAGGTTGCACAGCACGCAGCAGCATGGTTTCAGACGACGCGTTAGGGAGTTTTTGGGCTGCATTTTGTCGCCGTTCCGTCCTTCACTGCCACTGCGTTTCTCTGTCCGGGAGCCGCGTTTTGAGACTCGGAGCTAAGC
>BGPT01000848.1:99215-232828 GCA_003297045.1 Symbiodinium sp. clade C Y103 | reverse complement strand
GTGAATGGATCTTTATTTAGGGGGGTTGGATTTTGGGTACCCTCACTGGACCTTGTTGACCTTGTTGACCTTATGGGGGGGGGGGGTTTATTAATCCGGTGTTGACATTAATATAGTCAATATATGGTCCAGCGTTCCAACCCCCCTCCCCCCCCGGCAATGGTAATGGGTCAGTATATATATATATATATCCCCCATACCATGGGGGGGGTAGGAACACGGAACACGAGACCATATATATATATACATATATATATATATAGAGATGGGATATGATGGGATACTTAGCAACAGATTAGCAATCAATTTTCCCAATTATATAGGAATCTATGACATATACTATACTACATGATATTATATATATATAGGATAGACCAATTGGGGACTTTCCCCAGGGTTGTCAACCAGTTACCTTTGGACCTTCGGATGATCAGGGTGCAAACCTGATTGTGACTGTTGGGTCAATTCCCAGTCACCGGCACTGTTGGCATCCCCCTTCGAAAGAACGGTCACAGAGCCTATTTCTTGGTGACACACCAAGTTCTTTGGACATTTCCCTGCTATCCACTTGCCATTCACCAAGAATTTTGAGCCATTAACACTGACAGAAATTAGGGAACAGTCCTGATTTCAACTTATTCAACGGGCATGTCTACTGGAATGCAAGCCACTTACCAACCATTCACTAACCCTTTTCAGCGATTCCAGAATAGTTTGGTTGCAATCATCCAATAACACACATTGGAATAGTCCAAAGTTCACTGTTGAAATGTGGTGAAATCCTTGTTTTCGATGTTTACATCACCATCACTCGGCGAGTAAAATCCCGATGTTTGCTGCTCAGATGCCCTATTTTTTGGGGGGCAAACCACACTGTTTCTTGGTTCAGCCACCATAATTTCCCAGGAGAGCATGTGCAAAATCCTTCTGTTCTTCCATTATACTGGTTGGTTAAGAACGGGATTCCCCCATTGGATTATCATCATCCCCTGTATATTGGGTAGTATAATACCCGAACGATCATCAACCAACAGGGGTTTAGCAGCCACTGCTCATGTCCCAAGCGGAAGCGACGCGTTGTTGCACGACCTCTCCTTGGCTTCCTCCGCGTCAAGAGCCTCCTCGGCGCTCTCAATGTCTTCCGGAGCTGCCAACTCATCCTCCTGGCGCATGGACATGTGATGTCTGGGTGTGCATGCTGTCTACATATATGATTACATATATATATATATATATATATGATTGTAATTGATTGTATATGTATGTGCATATACATATGGAATGTCTATATATTATTGCGTATTGTGATATGATATGTATTCTGTATGTTTTAATGTGGTCTTGAATGCTATATGTACTATGTATCATCGTTTTTATTGTTGGTACTATTATTGTTACAATAGTTTTTATGTACATATTCGTCTTGAAAATGATTTTGAAACCACGTGTTTCTATGCACCCAGCTGGTCCGCCGCTGTCACCTCCTTGAGTGTTCCTTGTAGTTGGGCCTTGGCTGCGGACTGATGTCCCTGGCATCACCAGTAGGCAACGCGCCGTTTCAAACGGTACGAAACACGGATACGAACGGTATATGGTGTAGCCACAAAATGATAGAACAAAAATTTACCGCTAGCTTAGAAGGATTCTGCTTTTCTGATTTCTTGGAGGTTGCGTGAATCATGGAATGTCAATATGGGACGATGATGGGACATTGATCAGCAAATACTGGGATTGTTAAGCTAGCAATCGGCAAAATGGAGATATAAGCCACTGTGAATATCACCTCTTATGCCCTTGACATGGTTGCCCTATTGAGATCCCTTATACTCAAGATTCCCGCGAAATTCCCTGTCAACCAGTGGATGCCATGCTGGCTTCCACTATGGAGGGTCTTGAGGAGGGTCAACAGCATGGTTGACTAAGAACATCTAAGAACAATAGTCACTATATATCCCTATTAAAGACATCGCCCAGGACCGAAACCCCTGAATCTTGTTTTTGTTCATTTCGGCAGAACCTTTGATGTATTCCATATCAGCGGGGGCTGGTTGACTCAAAGTGACCATCCCCCCTGGTTGTTCGCCATAGTGAAGAACCCTGCAAGTGTGTTGCTCCAGTTGACATTTTAGCACAATTGTTTCTAGTCACTATCAAACAAATTACTAAATAGGATGATGACTGCAATGCAGTCAGTGTTCATATTCCAGTTTCGTCGACTTAAATCCATTCAAAATCAAAAAAAAAGTTGTATAGTTAAGTCAAATTGCAGTTCTTCTTGCTTCAAATACGTTCAAATCCACGTGGATGTTTCTTGACGTTGAGTCTCCACACCATTAGGCCGACATCATCCAGATCGTCGAACATGTCCTTCTCCTCCTGGAGAAGTCTCCGACAGAAACAGATACGGTGAAACGAATAGCTTCTGGTAATCAAATGTGGCTAGCTGCAAAATCCTCAATCGAAATTGTGGTTTGAATTGTGGTTTAAATGCCAAATTCATCTATGTTCATAGTGGATTTACCATGGATTTACCATTGCCATGGAGCTGATGACCGGAAAATCATCCCCACAATAGAGGTTTATGAAATTGGGTATACCCCTGGAAAGGGGATGATATAAAATACATGCCCCCCAAAAGGTTGGTTAGTGGGATGGTGACTATGGCATTGGGTTTATCGCATTAATCCCATCAAGAATGGATCCTAAATGAATAGATCCAATACCAAACCAGGGGTATTAGTAAGGAGTAAGGAGTATGGAATATATTCCACTCAAATATTAAGGGGATGGGATGGGATTATCATTTCTTAAAAAACACACTACCTCACATCACTCAACAGCCGGTGAAATATGGATGTTCATCCCGACCAAATCTATGGAAAATCACAAGTTTTCGCCCATCCCCAATAATATATGGGGATGGTCAAAATATGTCAAAATTGAGTACCCCAATAATTAGATCGGCAATACGAAACAGAGGCTGATGCGGTGCCATAGGGCTTGAATTTTGACCCATTCCCATATTTGAATTCCTCCGTTAATTGATCAAAACCAGTCACCCTTCGCCTCCCATCAGTCGGTTTACCAGATAAAACTATCACCAGTCAAAATGCTCTGCGGCAAAATATTGACAAGGCTAAAAGGCTTAAACCAACAAAAAGGTTCGATCACGTATACATATAAACTATGGCTTATATTATGCATATGGCATATGGATTTTCATATTTCACTGAGGTGCAAATGGATCAGAATTGTATTTGGATATAATGGATATGGCGTAATGGATATGGCGCAATGGATGGGTGCTGGATGTGTATGACAGCATCCAGTCAACAAACAGAATCATGGCCGATCTTAGATATCCCATCACAAAATGCTTTAGCTGGATTCATATGCATATCTCCATTCACATCCATTGATGCCAAGTCAGATTGAAGTACGTACTAAACTCCCTATCCAAGCATTGCCCAGCAAACTCCCCGGCAGAGCGGCGGCCGCCGCGGACATGTTTTTTTCGCTTGGAAGTTTTAAGATTTTCGCCTAAAAGAGGCACGCCTGCTGGTTGGTGATTCCAAGTCATAAAGGGAGTGAGCCGGTTGGTGTTCCCCTCAGGGGTGGAAAATCAAGGAAAATCAAGCATCTTGCAACCACCAACCAGGAAATCTGGTCAAATTGGGATACAATTCATCACGTCAATGCTTCATTGGAACGTGGAAAGAAGGGTACAGATTGCGTATTGTAGTTGATATACCCTGCGGTTATTCGATATAACCATCGAAAAAAATCATAGTTTAATAGTTAAATCATCTGCTCGCGGCTAATTTTCCATGGCTATGTTTCAGTACAGAAGGGTAGTATTCCTACCACAGCCCCCCACATGCAGGAACTGCAAGCCAGGCTTTGCTGAAGGATACGAGGTACTGGCATCAAAACCAGTCTATAGATGTCTATAGATGATTATTACTTATAGGTCCTTTTACAATATTAGATTCCCTTCCCTTCATATTCTATAGACTCCAAAATTAATATATTATCCAATTATCATATTAAACGATGATTTGAAAGCGCCATTTTATTTCCACATTAGGACTGGATGAATCAAGTCACCGGCTGGATTAAAATCCAGTCGCATCCAGTCTCTGGCCATTGTGAAGCAGTGGAATCCATGACCCAAGATGCTTGATCACTGAGAAACAATGACTTGGATGGCCAAAGAAATCTGGTTTTGGGTTTATGACTTATGACATCTTGTGACCATCAAGAATCCTCAAGCTCTATCTCGGGGGCCCTTCCTATGAATCAATATGAATCAAGCGTACTCAACTGTTGGCTTTTCTGCATCATAAAAGTTCCCAGTCCTGGTCCGGAGACCATCCCCAACAATCATCAGCTTGTGAACTTGCCAAACGAATCGTCACCTGTGTTATCTTGGTTATCTTGGCAGGGTTTCAAGACCCTTTGCCTTTTTTCGCCTCGAAATTTGACCAGCTGTATGGTAATAGGAAACTGGCTGGAGCGGAACCAACAGCATCCTCAACTGCTACCTGATGTCTCAAAACCTCATAATTATATAGGCATACCCAAACCAAGTGACCCAAGGACATATGGATGCATTTCAAGGGTTCAGGTAGTGGCTTTTGCGGACAAAAAAAACGCCTCATTTCAGTCGATCGGGGGGTCATGCTGTGCAACGATCCATCTTGGGGGATCCATAAGTTTGCCCTGTGGCATCACAAACAAAAAAAGGCTCTAAAAAACGGTCAAAACCTGAAAGACTGGCAATACATTCGGTTACCAACGCATGGAAATCAACTTGGGGCTGACCTTTTTCCCCAGCCAAAGTTGAGTCATGCTTCTTGTTGAGTCGCCTTTTTTGGATCACTGGGATTCTTCATCCAGCCATTCTCCTAACGGAAGGCCATCTGGCTTCGGGGCCGGGACCCGTCTGTGATCGAAATCACAGACCAAAAGAGGAATCCATCTGAGGTGTTCATCGTTTACGTCGAAAAATTCAGACAAATAGGTAATAGGATCAAATAAATATAGGTATCCATAGGTATCCATGATATGATTTAATATCTTGATACTGAACTGAAAAACCGGTCTCAAAGATATCAAACCTACATAAAAGGAAAATTGTCAGGAAATTCGGCAAGAAATCCGAGGTAACGAGGATGAGAAGCTACAACTGGGCATCAATGCTGCATTGGTGGATACAGGATATCCCCTGTTTGTTGGTTGGATGCCAACCTCTAGTTGTGTCATACCAAATAGGTTCTGTACGCTTGTTGCTCACTGCTTTCCCCCTGCATGTGTTTCCTGGTCTGTGATTGAGCCATACCATACTGGTACCCCCCCAAAAAAAATCTGGGAGTCAACTTGGATTGTCTTGGCACTTGCATGGCAAGAAGCAAAAATGCTGTTCATGCGTCACATTGAATAATTTCTGGAAAAAAAGGATCGTGCCTTGAGCCTTGAGTGTTACACTAATTATGAATAAAACCAACTCTATGCAATAAATAGGTTAATGCCAGGAAATACAATATCATCTTCTTGATAATACTGCATCCGCCCATGTCAGTTGATTTCAAGGCTCCATGTTGATTTGCTTCAGGAACCGATGTATAACATAGATATATCCAACCGATCATATATCAACATGCATGAAACATTGTATGTCCATTTGTTGACAGGTTTCTCTGATGGACAAATTCCAGATACACTCAGATGGCGGTCCTGCCAAAGCTGAATCGCAGGGCACGCGGTGTAGCTAGCGACAGTCGGACGGTGTTTCGCTACTTGAAATAACGGATGTCCACTTGGAGATGCCCTTTGAAGATGTAGATACAGCTTCAACCGATATGTACGTGTATATATATAACTATATAAATATCAATGGATCTGGGTATGGATATACATCTATAATATTTATATGGTATTTAAAATGACCTCATTTGAGGCCCTTACGATGTGCAGAGTTCGGGATCAAGACCTCCGAGCCATCACCTGCCTCGTGTATAGTTCAGATACTGATTTCTCAACAGACAATTCTTGTCTATAATTATAGTACCCAAATGTCTATGTACCCAAAATGTTTTCTATAATTTTTGGGTACATAGTTCAGATACTATAATTATAGATATAGATTTTTTGTGTACCCAAAAATGATCACAAGTTCTGAGAATCATGAGCCATCCCCAA
The DNA here is from genome assembly GCA_003297045.1 of Symbiodinium sp. clade C Y103. Lineage (NCBI taxonomy): Eukaryota > Dinophyceae > Suessiales > Symbiodiniaceae > Cladocopium > Cladocopium sp. clade C. The sequence goes on along the minus strand of BGPT01000848.1, from coordinate 226,627 downwards.
AAAACTAATCAGAAAATCGGTCACATTGACTCGACCATCCCACTTTCTTTTGGGGGGACCTAGGCCTGCTGGCATGATCGACAGACACTGGACCCGGTGATTTAATGGGGAAAATGGTGATTCAACAGGGGGAAAATGGTGATTAACAATCTCATTGTAGGGTACCGTGTGCACCATGACACATCTCTCAAAGATTCCCAGACATGTTCGGGGTTCTAAGGGTTCACCATGGTTCACCAATCATGTTGGTTGCAGCCTGATTTTGGGTGGGTTTGGCTGTTCGCCGCCCCAATTGGTTGGTTGCTACTAAAATTGCTTCTTATATCAGGAAAGATGGTTGCCTTTTCTCCTTCTGGCCACTTGGGTTTGTCTGAAAATAAAGGGGCCCAAACCCATTCATTGATCATATCTTCTGCTATTAAGATTGCCATTTTCAGACACACCCACTTACATCCTCAATTGCAAGGAACACTGGTTTCGGGGTGTCCATTTTGCCTTTCTGTCGCCAGCAGAAGTGACCCGCACGCACAACTCTGGGCCCGGCCAGAGACGGCAAGAATTCTTGCCCCGCCCAGGGTTTCCAACATCTTCCAACCAGCTGCATGTAGCAGTTCTGCACAGCTCTTGGACATGATATTTTCATACATTCAGGAAATTTAGGGGAACAAAAAGGGATCACAGACTGGTAAGTTGATATTTGCCTCAAACTGGCCATTGATCAAGCTATGAACCTACCCAAGATTAAACCACTGCCAAAGCCCTAAAGCTCCTGATGTTTTTAGGTAACACAGCTGTGGTTTTCTCAAATCTGACTGATCCACAATGAGGACATTTCCGTTACCGGGTTGGATTCGTGGAGGCTACTCCATCTAAAGAACAGCCCGTGAAGTGGGTCGATCCTCAATCTTCACTAAGACAATCAAGTGCAAAGGTCTGCAATTCCATTGACCCATTTTAGAGAACAGCTCGTGCAACTGGCACCGCCAGCGACATCCTCATGAACACGGTAAAGTGGAAGAGTCTAGTGCCTGAGCCTTCATAAACTTCAAAGGAATCTACATAGTCTCTTTTCTTGACCTTTCAACGACAAACACTGAACAAGAATCGAACATTTACCCATCTGATATTCAAACATTGGAATAACAACCGTCCATGTGCCAATGCTTTACAGTAATTTCGTGACAGTAGCTATTTTTTCAAGAGATTTCAAGAGGATCTACACCAGTACTTGTGTAGATTACCAGCTGTTGTCAGCCACTAAATCCACAACGTTCCGATTTGACGCCGGTTGTGTCGATCGCCAGGCTCCCTGGTCATCCCTGGGACTGCAACGCCGAGACTACCCAGACCAGGCCGTCTTCGGTCAGTGCATTTTTCGCGGGTTGCTCGAGACAGTGGTCGCGATTTGCATAAAGGTCGCGGTTGGTCGTGGGAACTCCACGTGTTCCCAGAGAAAGGATCCAGCTCAGCCAGATTGCTGGCTGTTTCAGAGAGCAACCCACATAAGAAATAACCCACAAATCAGGGACTTACTAACCTATTTCTACCTTAGACTACATCCAGTCTCAGAGAAACCACATTCCACCCGCGCGCAAGTTTGTCGTCGCTGCTCATTAGAAACATTCCTTCAAACACTTGCCTTTAAAATAATAGAACGAATGGCACGCATTTGCCCTGAATTCTGAAAAATAACATCTCCAAAATATTCTCACAGAGCTCACTCAGCTCACGGCACAAGCAATGGAGTTCAATGGTGTATCTGCTTCAACCACCAGGCCAGACGGCCGGCGAATGCCATGAGGTCATGCCAATAGACAGAGATCCCCATCCCGTGACCATCTGGGGAAATGACAAAAAACTTAAAATCTGGTCCCATTTTTGGAGAATCCTTCCCCTAGTCCTAACAGACATTCATTTATAGTATCTTATAGTGATGTGACCCAGCATCATTTGTTTTCTCTCTGGGAACATGTGTCCACTTGTGCACGATGACAGCGGGCATAGGCAGCGCTGTCCCCCGCTACAACCAACCCCATGGTCCTGCTTTGTACATTCAACATGGTGCTGGCCAAGGTATCCGATTCACGCCGATGCAATCATCAACTTAACTATGGCTAATCAATCAATCTTTAATACTACCTGCCCTCCAGCAAAATATCATATAGATATGGGAAACACACGAAAACCACGATTTGTAGATCAATTTCTTTTGGAAGCTGTGGGATGTCAACATCACGTGTCAATTCATTCACTGAAGAGTGACTAATAAACATATATATATATATATGTACATGTTTGTTGCTGCTGAGGTTTGCATTTCTCCGTATTTAGATCCATTTAGAACTAAGGAAATAGTCTAAACCCAGTATAACTTGTTATAGAACGGAGACTGGTCAGCATGAGATACTGGGGACGCAGTGATGGATACTTTAAGTGACGATTAAAAAACATCCCTGGAGCATCCTGGAGCATACCATGGTGTCTATTGCTCCAGGGTGCTGTTAGATAAAAATCTCACACTGCCTTTTGGGATGTGGTTTGGAATGTGCTTCAAATCCAGGTCGGGCACCGAAGAACCCTTGGATCATTGGTTTCTTCCCATTGGAATGGGGGCTTCCATGGTTGTTCGCCGAACGGCGAAGTCTATAGTAATAGTCACCATCAGCAGATAGAACTTGCCTCGCAGGAGCCACCCCCAAACCATTCCCAAATCAGTGCCAAAGTATCCCAAGATAAAATCATCATAGGCACAAAGGAGATAGCAAAGAAGCAAACATTTCTTCTGCCTATCAGTGGTATGCTTTTTTTCTCGCCAGGTTCTTCTTCAAGTCAAAGCCTGTCACAGTAATTAAGCATCGGCTGTCCTCAGATGCCTGCGGTTAAAAAAAAAGTTTTTAATTCCTCAAGCCCGGTGCGGGGAGCCGACATGGTGAGCCTGAATGCAAGTCGTGGAGAACGTGGATCTCTCGGCTGAATCTCAAGTCAAAGGCTGTGGCCCCTGGTCATTTACAATCCTACTAAAATGACATAATTCATGACAATTCACTACCCTACAACAAACAAAAACTGACAAAAGATAGTCGGATGGATGTTCTATGATGATTTTCCTGCAACAGTTTTCCCCACTCTTCAGGGATCTGCGTTGCGGAGATGTCCCATTTTGTCCAAGCTTAAGTTGATGGCTTTTTTAGGGCCTTTGGACAATAGAATTTCTGGATATTTCTGGTGGTTTCAAGCCATCCGAAATCAGGGATATCTTGGGATCTGAGCCTCACACCCATTGCGAACCGTTTCCCACATAAGGATGACCGAAATTGATGAAAATCTCTGGTTTTTCTAGGTCCTATTCAGAATCTGTCTTGCGGAGATGCGGAGATGGTCCCTCAAAAGCTCAGAGAATCATGAAACCGAATTGGTCACCAGCATGCCGCGCCAGGCGAGGATGGATTAAAAAGAGGACTGGTTTTCAGCGGCGCCCCATTCTCCCGGTCCGCTGTCCACGGCGGAGCCTGGTCGAAGAACAGGGCAGCTTCGAAGGGGTTCGCTCTTTCGGCCGGCGCGGTGAACGTTGCGAGCGTTTTCTTTATGGTCTCTGGTGTTGTTTTGGTAACGGATCCGTGGCAATCATCAGCCACGCGACGACGGGATTGCTGCTAGTGGCAGGTGCATTTCCTGTGGTGCTATACCATTGGTCCACCCTGTGCACGTTAGCTGGGATTGTGCAACACTTCTCGGAGAAGCAGCCTGGTTCCAAGTTGAGATGCTTCAAACGAGCCAATTGATATGGCAAGGAAGCAAAACGCTGTGTCGCTCATCATAAATAAATGTTGAATCCACAGAAAACCAACAGAAAGTTTAAATTGCGAAGTCTTTGCAAGTGTTCACAAACGGAATGGGTGAACGGTTTCCATTGGGAGTGGGTCAAAACATATCAAAACCCTGGTACCGTGGTTCGCATTCTAAAAGGCTCCAAAACGACCCTGGGGTGGCTACCTATACTCAGCCCAGATTTTCTGGTGAATTTGACTCGGCGAGTGTTGATCGGGTTGGCCCATTTAAAATGGGGGAGAAGAACTGTACAAGTTCTCTTCATACAAAATACACTACAAGTTCTCTTCATACAAATCCGGGCAACCTCCGTTGCACAACCCCAACTATTACTGGCTGTGTTCCACTGCCACTCCAATTTCAGACGCAGCTGGCGCAGACGCCATGGCAGAAAAGTGCCCATCTGGACCAGTTTCTGTTTTGCTGAGAGCTCAATGGAAATTGATTGTGAGTTGAACCCTTGGCTACCCGAACAGTATGTACGCATGCATGCACTTTCGTAGGTGTTTGCATAGACATATTATGTGTTTGTCCATGGTTTATTCACGAATGGGGGCACGGGCATGGGCCTCCAGACAGGCAATTTTATGGGGGAAGACGCACCCATTCGCAGACCTTGCTTGAGCGCTGGGCGTCAAAACTCACGACCCATACAAATCCTGTTTACACGCCATGTGGGAATCAGAAAAAATGCAAAACAACAACAAAATGTTGTGTTAATCAAATCGAAAGAGAAGAAACATGTTCGGCTTTCCACGGGTTCACATGTTTGTACCAACCCGCATAGAGTCCGCACTTTCAACGTGATGACGTCAGGGTCTGCATTTCATAGTTTACGTATGTTTGGGTCACTTGCTACGATTAATGATTGGGGCATATTCAATTACATAATATGTAATTCCAGTATATGTATTAATCTAATATGCTATGAATTATTGTATGCATATATGGGTATACATACAGTACATGTTATTACATGTAAGATCATGTATGTGAGTTTATGTGAGTTAAAAGCTGCCTGTTTGTTGTTGAATTTGTCCCTTGGGCGCCTTTTGGTCATACGACCCCACCATCAAGCGTCGTGGGGCTGGTTACATGAGGTTGTAATGATTTGATGAGGTCTTAATGGTACTACATGTCATATACGACTCACGGCTCCTCAACCATGGTAAGTTACACTGCGTTGCATCAATCCATGGTACCACAACAGTCATACCACTGGTCCATTTGGGCCATGGCATTGTCGGAGGCTTTGTGACAAACTGGAAGCGAGGTGCGCTGCATTGAGGGGCATCTTTGGTGAACTTCATGGGGGTAGATGCAAGCGACAAAAACACGAAAGAAGACCATCATGGAAAACTCTGTGTGACCCCCACTGTGGCATATATTCTCACATTTTATCTGACATTTATTCTGACATTCTTTCTGAAGATTTTGCTGACGTTCTGTCTGGCATAGTGTTGAAATAATACTACTAATTCCAATCCTCCTTTCAGGATTCCAAAATGTTCTGTGGTCCCAAAGATGTGGTTTCATCACCTACCCTTTTGCCATGGTTTCTGGCGGTGTTTAATATGAACGAAGGAATGGATTATTTATAGTGGCAAAATATCAGTGACACGTCCAACAATTCCATACAAAAAAAGTTAACGTTGGCTTGATTCGTCACCCCACGGCAGGCATGTAGAGAACCTTGAATATAAACAAATAGGTTAAACCTATGACATTTCTATCTATAACTTTATAAAGGTGGGTTTCCAGGAACGACATGGTCATGATCCCAACAGATACCACGAAATGAATCTAAATGAATCTAAATGATATCATGCCCACTGGCCTTTGTGCCATGATTTCGCCTCTTCTTCCATGTCATTTTGCCAAGCTCAACCCCTGGAGAGAACGACAACTCGTCGCACCATCCCTGGCTGGTCGCATTGTCCGACGCCCCAAGCGAGGTGCAACAGGATCGCCATCTAGACACGCGGATCCAGAGGTGAGCTGAATTTCGGTGGTGACGCCCCCCGCCAGGAGCCCATGAATGTCCTTGATCAATTGTCCCCTATTTTCATCACTAGATCTCCGATCAAAACTGAACTCTTCATCCACAAGCGACTCAAGTCCATGGCGCGTTCCCCAGCGTCCCGGTTTTACCCAAGTCCTCACCACCGACACGGGGCAACCGGTGTGGCCTTTACACTTTACACAACTCCGGAGGTTTCTGTGTCGGCACCCTGCTGCCAAGGGAAGTTCATTGCGTCGCGATGCACCAGTGCACAGTTTTTTGAGCTTCACAAGTTCTGCAGACAGGATATTCTGGTGACCCAGGGACCAGGATTAATAAATCTTCAGAAAAAAAAAGAGTGAAAAGTGATCCAATAATTCCAGTTTTTCGTGGAACCCGGTGAATCAAATGGATTTGGGTGTGTGAACCCGCGGTTGACCCAAAGTGATGACCTCAAATGGGACCCCCAATCAAAGCTAGCAAACAGCATCCCATACCATTGGCTTCGCCAAAACAAAACGCTGTTGAACACATAGAAACACCTCTATTTCGTGGTTTCCCAATAAGGGTGTCCTGCAATTTTTGCCTTGAATCGATCCATGAATCCGCCCCAGAGGTTTTTCAGCCCAGTATCTGGGCAGCCCTGCCATGGTGGATATATTGAAGGGGCAGCCGTGCTTCAAAGGATATCCATAATGTCAAATTAGGAGTAATAAATCAATTAACCACACCTGCAAGACCTTGCGGACCTTGTTGACCTACAGCGGGGAGGGATGGTGGGGGTTCTTAAACCGGCCTTGCCATTACAATATCCAAGAGGAAAAATGGAGGGGAGTGATACACCATGTCCCTTCTGGTCGTCAGGCCTGGCAACTCGACGTCGCAATGAAAAAGCCCTGATGCAACGCCGGACATCGTGGCTGTCCGCAACGTTGCGGTGTGTGTTTTCCGCTTTTCGACACCCTCCAACACCGATGCCTTCCAAGAATGGCATGCTCCATAAAGATTGGCCCAGGAAAAAATGGGTTTGGGACCTGAAAATGTTGGAAACACGCTAAATTCCATCAATTGGCTAATCATCATTTCCCTTTATTTGATGGACAAATTTGGAACCCATCCCCCATTCTCAGACCCATTTCAGTCCGTGAACAAATTTGAGAGCATGACATCTTAAAACATATATATATATACACGATTATAAGTCATTTTGTCAAAATCATAATGACCCTTAGCCTAACAACGTTTTGAATTGGTGATTCTGCCGAAACAGCAATCGTGGATGCAGACAGATTTTCTCTATCGGGTAGTATGATGGGCAGACCGTGCACTCTCGCATAAGCATAGCAAAACTGTAGATCGTTCGTTTCGAGGTGCATATAGACTTAGATACATAACAAACATCGTGAATATCTCAATTCACTACAGCCATCGTGCACTCGATCAAACCCAAACAACTCCACAAGAGGTTTTCAGATTTCATGGCTGTCGGTAAACATATTTGGAACTAGCCATGTACTGGGATGTGAAGATCATCCAGAAGCATGCCATTTCACCACCTTTCAGCAAGTCAGGAGCTTTTTTGGACTTGTGTTGTGATGAAGAAACATGTCAAATCCGGCCATAAACTTGGGTACCCTCTGGTAATTTAACAGTTTGCTATTGAAAATCCAACGCTGAAGATCCTGACTTGGAGTCCAGTGCTAGCGAGCCCACAACGCGCTAAAATAACAAACCACCAGGGTCCAGGAGGTTTGGGGCTGACTGGACGGATCATCCCACTAACTGGAAGAAGACTCATGATCCTGTGACTGAACGATACCATGGATATCTCCATATATCTCCAATCATGGGGGTGAATATAGGAGACTGACTTGGGAAAATGATCCTCCAAGCACCGAACTGCAAGGAGTGTCTAGGAACTTGCCCTCGAAAGTGGGGGATACAATGCCAGGTGGAAAGTTCAACCCATCGGAATCAACATCCCAGGTAGACACGGTGCGTGAACACCACCCATGTGGAGGAGAGACTTTCCTCCAACTATCACACTGTAGCCTGATTGAAACATGCGGCAGTGGGTCAAAGGTGGGGTAATGATTCGGGTAATGTCGGGTTTGCAGATTAATGGAGGTTGGATGAGGTTGGATGAGGTTGGGGTACATGGCAATGGCAAAAACATCAGGGTAGCAATGGCCCCCGAAAGGACTAACGACTCACTTGCGCACCCACTTCTTTCTCACCAACCCTCACAAAGTTGGTCATGTCGAATCCAAAACCATCCAATTTAATTTTTTGGGGCCAATAGTTTCGGATCCATACCCATGTGCTCATGAAAAAAATGGAGGGGTTGGTTTGCCACACCGTTCACCCCTATCTACTTATGGCTTACTGAAGCGGCTGTCTATTTTTAGTAATTAACATGGAGACTTACCCTTACTCCTCTTTTTGCATGAACCAGTGAGAAAAGAACACAGGTGTGACCCCACTTGTTTGAAACCTCTTGTTCTTGTCCCTAGCTCAGATTGATGATTTCCATGAATCCCTGATTCTTTCAGAAAAATCTTGAAGGATCTCAAGGTCAAGTCTGGCATGGAGAAGAACATCACCCAGCCCTGCTGGCTCCACTGGCGGTCGGAACTCATGCTTAAAAGTCCCCAGTGCTTGGTGCTTGTTGACGTTTCTTGCGAATAGCGTGATCCTTCTGGATGTTTTTGCAAAAGGACCCCTCCCTGGAATCTCTCTGGATAAGTCAGGAGGTATAATCAATCATGGTTCATTGTGGTTCATTCAATGATACTTTTCCTCAATCTGATTTAAGGACAAGAAAAACGGTCAGCGCAATATAGATTCTTAAATATATATATATATATATGGTCTATATATATATATATATGGTCTATATATGGAGAGGTCATTTGAGGTCTCCGGCAATGATCCATAGAATCTAGATGTCTTAACGGATTGAGGATTGAGGTATATTGAGGTTGCACTTTAACCACAAGCCAACTGAGCACGCATCTATGCCAGAAATGGGTCTGAATTCTCTAGGGCAGCCATTTAGCCCTGCGTCATCTTCCATGGCAGCGTCACATCTCACACTGTCAGCCGGGAAAGCAGCCCCAGATAGCCATGACTTCGGATGATCCAACCTACTTTCACAGCAGTGGGAAACGAAGATTAACCTACAAGCATCCATTTCTTCTCCGAAAATGGGTACATGTTCAGCAGCATCTTTTCATTGAATCTGTTGTTGGAAAACACTCAGGTCCTTTGGGGGTTCCAACTTTTTGTCCCGACCTGTGACCCTGGCCGCGGGGTATGCAACTCATCACTGCGGGTAACTAGGAATTGATTAGGGTTAACCAGTAGTTGTTCATCATTGTATCAGTGCATAAAAGGCTGGTCTATTGGGTCTGGAATTCTCACATGGACTCCTGTACACAAACAACATAGCCAAGAGCGCTGCGATGTCCTTCACAAACAAACATGACAAGGCTATGCAACATTTGCCCTCTCCACCACTTCCCAACGCTTCGAGATCAAGATATCAATCACAGTTCGCCAAAGGACCACAGGATCTTCATCAACATAGGGGCCGATCTGGTATATCATCTATCATCACTTGAACAGCGTTCAAAACCCTCTCTCGTCCCTCTGTACTGGTTGATTAATAGGGATTCCCACAATGGATTATGATAAATCAAACATATATATAAATATATATATATATATAAGGTTGTGGCTTGAGGGTGAATTCGGGATTAGTAGCCCCTCGCCTCCTACCTTAGCGGGCCCTGCCATTGGCCCTGCGGGTGCTGACCTCTGCTTCGTGACCTCGAACTTTGGCTCCTGCACCTTGTGCTCTTACCCCACAGTGCAGGGGGTAATCACCATCGCTTCTCTACTACCTGCACTTCGAAGGGCTCCGTGCACATCATTCTGGTGTATGTCATCAAGCTCGGGCTTCTTTAGCATCATTGTGTTCTTGGCGATTTTCTTCATCTTTGTGCCTGTGAACCACGACCAACTCTACCTGGAAGCGGCAGTTGCGAAGACAACGCGCAAAGGCGAGGAAGCGTTGGCACTTGCACAAGCGGGGACACATCTCCTTGAACTACGACCAGCTTCGAGCTATACATCACACCTTGAAAGTGCACCATTCCAAGGACCCTCACTTTTTGAGGAAGATCGAGATAGCGATGACGGGCAAAAAATTTCCACCTTGGAGATGCATCTATTGCAAAGTCATCAGCGGGGGACATGCAAGATGTTGTCATCGCTGTGGAAGTGCCTGGGCAGATGTCGCAGATGCATCCTTTGTCCCCAAAGTTGGACAAGGTCAACATCAAGGACAACCCCATGCGCAGGGACAACCACAGCCAAGCGATACCTCATGGAGGAATGCATCGAGGGGGAAAAGCCCAAGACAGAAGAATCGACCCAGGTCGCGCAAGAAGCACCAATGGACGGATCAAGCCGAGTATCAGAGCAACGCCTACTGGCAACAGCAGATGCCACAGCAGCAATCATGGGACAGCAAAGGCAAGGGCAAGGGCTATGTTCCTATGCAACAGGCCTCAGCACCACCGCCTCCACCACCAATGCTGATGGCTCCACCCATGCAGATGCCTTGGAATGCATCAGGGCAGATGGCGTTGCCGGTATTGCCTCCGACCTTGGATACTGCCTATGCCCCAGCAGCTCCGACCAGTTCAGTCGAGATGCCAATCAAGGAGGAACAAATTCAGGAGTTCAGGGCTCAGCAGAAGCTTCAGAAGATTGTGAAAGCTGCCAAGAAAGAAGATCACCTCTCTCCGGAGTTCCAAGCACTAGTTCACGAAGAACAGAAAAAAGACAACAAAGAATGTGGCAGAAACCTACATGCTGCTGTCACTGTTCTGGAGAAGGCCAAGGAGAAGGTCATCGAAATCGAAAGTGCACGGGCCCAACTGATGACTCAATGGAGAGTTTTTCTCCATCAATCCGTCACCAAGTGGCAAGAATACACGACGCAATTTCAGTCGTCAGAAACTGCTTTTCAAAGGCAGCTGCAAGAAGCCACTTGGAATGTCAAGAAGGCCCAAAAGAGATTCGAGGCAGCCAAGAAGAGAGCCGATGCTGGCACAGCCGAAGAAGATGTGCAGAGTATCTCAGACGAGGAGGTGGAAGAGATGGAAGCGGAAGAGCTTCCAAGAGACGAGAACGCTCAGAGGATTCAAGAGAATATGGAGCAAGTTGTCTCGAGTCTGACCACTCTCTCCGAAGCAGCGGACAAGCTAGAACCAAGAGTCAAACGTCCAAGGAAGGAAGACGAAGTCTCTGGAGCTGCTGCAAAGCCATCTTCTACAGCTATGCAGCCTTTTGGCAAGGCCGGTACTACGTGACAGAATCGTACGAGTACCACAGGCCCTTGCCTGAAAATGCGCCGCATGCAGTTTGCATGCATTGGGCGCATTCAATCCTTTTTGATGATAGCTTTCTCTCACCTTGGGAGGCTGTGGAGACTGCTACAGACTTAGCCTATGAGTTGGGGATCATCACGCCAATCAGAGCTGAATCCATCGTATTCCCAACAGGGTCGAGTTCCAAATCCAAATCTGTGAGCTTTGCTCCACAAGTTCAAGTTCATGCTGGATCAGACGCTGAAGAGAAGTTCCTGCCCCTCAGCGATCCTGACAGGCCCAGAGATTTTTCAACTATGAATCATGGTGAAGCACGCCCTGGAGGACAGTACAGTGGCATTGCTTCCCATCCTAATGCCAAGCAGTGTCCTGCTGGTGACACTGGTGGCTCACATTCAGGAGATCGAGGAATGAGGTCTGCATCCTCCACCCCAAGTCTGCATCACTTCTTGGATCGTCGACTACCTGACGAATTTCCTCCATACTTGCATCATCTGCAACATTTATGGCGAGAACGTGGAGATCGAGGAGAAGATGGTCTTTACAGGTTGCGCACATGGTATGTCCGTCATCCTGATGTTCCTCAATGCCGACGGCCCCGCATTGCAGAAATCGAAGGTGATGGCACGACATGGCATCGTGACATTCTTGAAGCCTGGAGGGATCAGCTCCAGAATCATGCACGACTTACCATTGCCGTCGCCTTCCCGGGCATTCGTATGCGCAATGAAGGCAGAGCAACTCAAGCCGATCTTCTTCTTGTACAAGGTGATCCTGACTTCTGTGGTGGTCTCACAACGGTCCATCCACCTAACGAGGGGGACGACTATGGCTACACCTGGGCAGTGGTCTATCCTCGGCATCTGAGTGGACTTGATATTGTGACAGGAGCTGATGCAACCACATGGATTGCCAACCATCAATGCGACATCTATCATGATTGGACGCAGATTCCCACAGATGCCACACCCAATCACTGGATGGTCAATGGGCACACTTTTGTTGTCATCTTCAACACACCTAGTGGAGCCTCAGCATCTTCTGCTCAGCCCTCATCTGCTCCTCAAGCTGAACGTCAGCCAGAAGAAGAGCCTGCTGACCTCAGTCATGAACAAGGAGAAGAAAGTCCACAGGTCAGTGATGCTAGTTTTGATGAAGAAAATCTACAAGGAATCGAAGCATACGGACTTCGTCAGCCCCAACATCACTGTTTTGTCAGATGGGCCACCTACAACAGTGTCCTCTTTGACTTGATCAACTCTTTGGGAATCAACAGAGATGAAGTTGTTGGATACCATTACCTACAAGCAACACCAGTTGGACAACATGATGCCGAAGAGAGTGTCATCCTTCAACGTGTTGGCGATGTACCTCTGGGTTCCGCAGATCAGCTTGTGTTGGTCGATGTCACATTGAGAGCCAAACACCCCACTGGCACGACCTACACCAGACAAGTCCACTTGCTGCCGAATTTTCTACGACGTGAAGGCCTTTTGGAACATCTACAACTTCGTGCTTATTGTGAATGGCAAGATGATCGGTGCACCGTCCACCACAACAATGCCTTGTGGAGTCATGGTGATCTTGCACCTCGACAAACTCGACATGGCACCTATTTACGAGTTGAAGTACCCGAACCCAAGGACTGTGACATCTCAACTGAAGACGCTATCCGCATTGCGATAGAGGGAGACACCACACTCAGCCCGCCTAGCAAAAGCAGAAGAATAGATGCCCCTGACAAGGGCGACATTCTCCCAGCAGCGGCACGAGGCTCCACTTTGGTGCAGACCGGTTTGAAGCTGAAACAGTGCAGTCTTCAACAAGGCATCCCTCCTCCCACTGTGATTCCCGCTTCATCGACGAGACCCACACGCAACGTGCCGGAACAACTTGATCCACATTCTTGGCTCCAGCCAGCCGGTATGACCTTTTTGGAACATGCATGTGCAGAGCATGAAGATGAGGGACCTGTAGTTTACTGGACAACTTGGTATCTACATGCAGTCCGCCATCGACGAACATCTGACTCTCGCATGTTGCGCCTAGATGTAGAACAAGACTTCTGGTACAATGATCTTTGTGAACTCTGGGCTGATGTTTTGGACCCTGCACTTCCAGGACGTGTCATTTTTGTCCAACCTACGCCGCCTCGAGCCACCCAACATGTTCAAGCAGGGCATTTGCTCTTTGTGCAAGGCTCAGATCCAGCCCGTCCAGTTCTTCTTTCTGGCCAATTCCAGAACGGTTTGCACACGCATCTTTGGCAGGTGGCGACCTTTGTTGACCCCTACGTCACTGGACGTGAGCTATGTCACCTTCTGGACACTTGGCGCTGGTGTGCTAGACAAATTTGCTACATCACTTGCGGCGGAGATCTAGTTGACGAAGACGCCTTCACTGACGTTCAAGAGGGTGACAGTATCGTAGTGTCGATCACTTCATGTCCCCGTCCGCATGATCAAGTTCACCTCATGCAACGTTCCATTCATCTTTCAGTGCGACCACACCGTGATCCTCAGTCGGGTCTGGACCTACCTCCCCAAGAACAGTGTAGATCAGGCGAATCAGCTGACTTCCAACCTCGGGCTGCTGCTACACCATCTTCATTGCCATCTCTGAGTAGCCAGTCTGAGTTTGTGAAAGCTCTGTATTCGTCCTGGTCTACATCTGCATTTTCTTGGGATGGAGAAGAACCATCATGTGTGATCCTAGCTTGGATGGTTGATCATTTATGGGTATGGCCACATTGTGATGTCCCACGACCTGTTCAGCTCCATGGAGACTACACGACTTGGGAAACCACCTTGCGCAATGCATGGCAAGACGAACTTTTTCCAGGGCTACCACTCGAATTCCATGTGGTTTACCCCAGACCACCGACCCCTGATCCCACAGTGGCTGCTCATGTAGTTCTCATTCAAAGACCTGAACCAGACCGAGTCACAAGTGTCGTGACGGCGTTTGACATGAGTCTTCCCAATTCGATGACGCAACAAAGGGCCATCACTACCCATGAACACATTCAACATGAACATGTCGTCATCACCATGGATCTTGCCCTACAATGTCTACTGCCTCACAGTCCTTCTCAATGTGAGACCTGGTATGGACATGTACAATTGCATCCAAATCAGCCAATTCCGGGACGCAGTGGATACGGTCTTGTTGTGCAAATGCAACCTCGACCTCAGGTCAGAGCCTCACTGGCAGCTGGTAGGACCACAGACGGCATGTCATTGCTCCAAACACGAGCACATGTATCGTCGCCACCAGTGGCCGTTGTTGAGTGGAAAGCTATACCACCCCATTGCAAGCTCGATGAGGAAAGTGTCATCACAGGACCATCCTATGAACAACCACTACAGGACATACCTGATGTAGAACGCCCTGGTCTTCGACTTGGTCAGCATGCTGAATGCATGGAACAGCTTCACACCATCTGGCACCATTACTCAGCTGTCGAACTAGAGGAAGAGGGCCGCGTTCTTTACATCTCAACCTGGTACTCCGACCCCACAAGATGGCCTCAATGCAGATCCTCCAGGCCTGTTCGGCTACTGCAAGATACCCACACCTGGGTTGATCGCATTGCAGAAGCATGGGATGACCGAGTCGATCCTGATGCCACCCTGCACATTTACATGCTGACGCCACAACCACGCCAAAACCTTTGGGATTCAAGTGTGCAACCTCATGTACTACTTGTCCAACATCCCCTTGTTGACGTGCGCAGCATTCATTTCTCAATCGTGGACGTTCTGCACATGTCCAGCGGAGTGCAACAACATGTTGGAGTCCTTCCAGCCCAACCTGATCGTGATCAAGTCTTACGTGCTCTACGCCTTTCTGATGTCTGCCAACCTCACAGTGAAGTCGACTGCATGGTCTGGTTTGGGGATTTTGAGCTCCGAGGGCAATATCAATTACCTCTACGTGATGGCAACTCCCTCATGGTCTTGTACAACAATTTGGCTGCTGAGGGAATTTTGCCGGAAGCCACTCGAGCAGTGAGTAGCACCGACCAACCTGCTGGAAATGCAGGATCATCTTCTCTTGAGCCTGGATCGGATGACTCCGTGTCACTTCTTCAGACCCAAACCCAACGGTTACGCAAGGTACTGCTCTTGGATGAGCTCATACCTTCGTCAACAAGCATCATTGAGCAGGAGCGCCTAACAGAAGTGCCGGTGGCTCATACACTTCGGCCCTGCTGTCCCCAGTCTACCCAAGCGGTGCGTGTCCACAATCTCTGGTCAACTGCACCGTCCCTGCCTTCTTTTGTGAAGATCTGTGCCAATGGAGGCAGTTTTGAAGTTCAAGAAGAATTGAAACTCTGGGGCCATGATTGCAAAGTACTCTGGTTTGAGCATTCAGCAGATGCCCTATGTATACACAACGAAGTACTCACCACCCTCCGGGACATCTGCATCTACTTCTCGGTGACCAAAGATCCAGTTGCTGGACCCTTTGTGAGGACCCACTGTGGTGGGAACACAAGTGACAAAGAACATATGCAGTTCTTGTACACAACCGGCTACTGGAGATCCGTCATCGTGGACAAACATTGGCTTCATCCGGAGGTGCAAGTGGTACTTTTTGATCAGTCCACTGGGATTGTAGCGCCAGATGTCCGCCGGACAAGACCTACACCCAATTGGCCAGCCCCCATGCCGCTTGGAGATTCTCTTCCCATGTTTGATCCACCTCCACATGTAGGACCCTCAGAGGCCGCTTGTAAACTTCAAATTGGCGTCACACGCCCTGACCTACACCAACTCTTCAACAGCTCAGTGGGCCTGCTCCATACCAACTTTGAGGACATCGGTCTGGATCAGGAACTCTTTGACTACCTCAGCAGTCTTCCCATCCTTACCGATCAGACACCTGACAGGTACCTTGTGTACGTCGATGGATCTTCTCAAGGTCATCAAAATCATCGACCTGTTGAATGGATTGATGAGCGGGGCATCCCAGATGCTTGGGCGATGATCGTCCTGGCTGAGATCTATGAGTCCGCCCACAGTTCAGCACAGCTTCTTTTGGTGGGTTGGACCGCTCAACAAGTTCGATATAGTGCGGAGAGTCGGTACTTTTTGGGAGCTTCACACACTGGTGCGACAGTTGCGGAACGTGAAGGACTCACCTGGGCTTTTCTCTGGCGCATCGGCATCAATAGTCGTACGCCTACCCTTTTTCGGAGTGACTCCCAACTGAGCTGTAACCAAGCTGTTGGTCGCATCGGAACAGATCATCTTGAAGACACCTTTTTGTGCCTCCGAGGCGCCTACCAATTATTGGAGACGGCTTTGCCGGATACTCATGTGGATGTGGAGCACATCTATGGACACAGTGGCGAGCCTTTCAATGACTTCAAAGCTGAAGCACATAAGAGCTTCTTTCTACCACGGCCTCCCTTGAATATGACTCTTTGGAGAGACAAGATCCCACATTTGTGGATGATTTTTGGTGAAGACTTTGGTTGCCCACCTTTTCTTCACGATCACTTTGATGCGGCACCACCTGATCTTCCCCCGCTCTCTCGAAAGACTTCCAGGGAAGCGCCAGCACCGACACCTGCAAAGAAGCACATCATCCAATTGCATCCAAGCTTCTGCACGGCGAATGTGTTGTCCATGTACTCACGTCCTGATGGTTTCGCAGGCAAACTTGGCTACTTGATTGAACAGTTCCAGGCTCATGCGTTGCTCTTTGGTGGCATTCAAGAAGCTCGCACTCCGTCTGGCAGCTGCCAACACAGACAAACACTGCGCTTCTGCTCTGGTGCAGTTCGAGGACAAGGCGGTGTTGAACTCTGGATTAACACCCAACAGCCTTACGGGTATGATGGTCGTAAACCACTACACCTTCAGGCCTCCCATGTGCAGATCATAGAGGCGAACCCCAGGCTTCTCTTGGCCAGAGTGACCGCACCTTTTCTCGATGTCCTTTTGGTGGTAGGACATGCACCACACAGTGGGCGCCCTGAAGCTGATAGACTCCACTGGTGGCAAGAGCTGACTCAACTTCTACGAGGACATGCTGGTCATGTCCCTTTGTTCGTCATGATCGATGCGAACGCAGCACCTGGTGATGCTGATGATCACACGGTCTTTGCTGATGGACTTGCCACCAGTCGATCCACACCATTGTGGAGAGCCTTCTTGGAAGACTTCAACTTGGCACTGCCGCAGACCACCGATCTTCATCAAGGCGGTCTGCACACCTGGACCAGCATTGATGGCTCTTCAGGCCATTGCTTGGACTATGTGGCGATACCCTCGGATTTCATGCCTTATTGCGCACATTCCCAGCTTTTGTCTGAATTTGACCTGGGCAACGACCAGATTGATCATGTTCCTCTCGCAGTTGAACTTCGCTGGTCCTTCTCCTCTATAAGGTCGCTTCCAGACAAGCTGCCGAGTACAAACCGTTTTGACCGCTCTTCAATCAGGAGTGCCGACCTGTCCTCTTTCTTGGCCGGCTGGAGACCGACTTCCTGGTCCACTGATGTCGAACATCAAATTGAAGATTTCAACTGTGCAGCATTGACGGACCTTTGCCGTCTGTGTCCACCAAAGAGAGGAGGTCCTAAGAAGTCCTTCATCACGCCAGAGATCTGGACTTTCCGTACTACCAAACTACAACTTCGACAGCGACTTCATGACCAGCGCATTGCTCAGGGCAGAGAACTCCTTCATCTTTGCTTTCGTGCATGGCGGCATGAGAATCCTGTGAACTTGCAACCCGCCTTGGACTTTGGGGTCACCTTGCGATGCCGCAACATACGCTGTTTTGTGGAGTACAGATGTATTTCCAAAAAACTCAAGTTGGCTCTCAAGGAGGCCAAGAAGGGAGCAGTGGCTACCCACATGCAGGCTCTGCCTGAGAATGCCTCTGCTTCCTCTATTCTTCACGCTCTTCGACCTCTTCTGGGTTCCAGTAACCTTCAAAAACAAGGCCTCGCCCCACTTCCTCAAGTACGACAATCGGATGGTTCGATTTGCTCGACTGCGGAAGAGGCACTTGACCGTTGGGTTGATTTTTTCTGCAGTATGGAAGGTGGCCAGCGCATTGATGCACAACAGCAGCGGCAATTGTGGATCACCAACCTGCAGAAACTACAAGCGAAGTCCTTTGACTATCAGGTTACTGATTTGCCTTCTCTGGCAGCTCTGGAAGCAGCATTCCGACAAGTCACTGTGGGGAAAGCCACTGGGCCTGACCATATCCCCGCTGAGATTTGCTGTGGCCAGCCTGCGAGAATGGCGAAGGGAGCTTTCCCCTTAATGCTGAAAACACTGCTGCACGGACAGGAACCCCTTCAGCACAAGGGGGGACGTCTTGTCCCTATTTGGAAGAGAAAGCTGGACAAGACCAGATGTGATGCGTATCGTTCCATCTTGATCTCGTCCCATGTGGGGAAGTGTGTTCACCGAGCCCTCAGGCTCCAGCAGGCCTCAGTCTATGAGTCCTATCTCAGACATCAGCAGATAGGAGGACAGCGAAAAGCACCAGTCAACCTCGGAGTACATGTAGCCAGGGCCTTCTTGAGAGCCAATGTCCTCCGACATCGTTCCGCGGCCTTCCTGTTTTTGGATTTGAGTGAAGCGTTTTATCGTGTCATTCGACCACTTGCAGTTGAGGGACATTGTACTGATGCAGACCTAGCCCGCATTGCCCAGCGCCTAGGGCTTGGCCCCTCAATCTTGGAGGATTTGAGAGCGCACCTGCGTGACCCCTGTGCTACAGAGAGGGCAGCTCTTCCTGCTCACCTGAGCAAAGCCATTCAAGCTTTGCACCTCGATACCCATTGGCGTCTTGGACCCCAAGCTGACCAATGCCGCACTACAGTAGGCACCCGACCAGGCGATGCGTTCGCAGATGTCATCTTTGGGTACCTTTGGTCGCGAGTTTTGACTGACTTCCAATCAGCTGTGGGCAATGACCTTGTCTTTGATTCTCACCCTGCAGATTCTGGCCCAGCGCTTTTTGGCCGAACAGTCCAGACTGAGGCTGCTCCCACGGTCTTCATGGGACCATGTTGGATGGACGATCTCTGCCTTGCTTTCAGCGCAGACACATGTGTACATCTACTGCACAAGGTCAAGCATGCCACAGGAGTCCTTCTTGACCATTGTCTAGCGCATGCGATGACGCCGAATTTGGCGCCTGGCAAGACTGAGGCTCTGTTTTCATTGAGGGGCACAGGTTCGAGAGCGCACAGGATTGAGCTCTATGGCCCTACCTCTAGTCGCAGCATGCACATTGTTGGAGAATACCATCCACATGAAGTGAGAGTAGTACCTCACTACACCCATCTTGGTTGCACCATCCACCATAGTGGTGATCTACGGGCTGAGATCAGAAGACGCCTGGGCCTGGCCCACAACGCCTTCAAGGAGCACAGAAAGATCCTCTTTCGCAACTCTGCTATTCAGTTCTCCAAAAAGGTTGAGCTCTTCCATTGCCTGGTTTTGAGCAAGTTTCTCTACGGCACTGAGTCGTGGGTCATTACCGATCAACACACCAAGACCCACTTGCACTCTGCTTTGATGAGATTGTTCCGCAGACTGTTGACTCATGGGGGCGATTGCCATCTTACAGATGAACAGATACTCTTTGAGACTGGGTTGCCCTCCCCAACAGAGCTCCTTCGCATCCAACGCCTACGATACTTGGGCACACTTCTTGCTTGTCGTGGGCTTGTTGATTGGGGACTTCTCAACAACGACCACTCCTGGATGACCCTTTTGGAAGATGACCTCCATTGGCTTTGGTTTCAATTACAAGGTGCTACCCACCTCAGGGATCCCAAGGACCACATTGAGGAATGGCTTTTCATCGCCCAGACTCATCGGAGCTATTGGAAACGACTCATACGTAGAGGCAGCCATCATGCTGTCCGCCAAAGAGCCAAAGAGCAGCGTTTGATTAGTTTTCACCGTGACTTCATTGCACATGCAGCAGCCCATGGTTTCAGTTTTCCTTCCGCACTCGGTGAGGAGCAACTTCCGGATGCTGAAGTTACCTTTGGATGCATGACATGCGGACTTCGATTTAAAAGCAGAGGAGGTGAAAGCGCACACATGAACAAGGTCCACCAGCAGGTCAATCCTGTGCGGACCCTTTTTCAAGGTACCCAATGTCAATGTTGCCTCAAGGAATATTTCACTGCTGCAAAGATGAAGGCGCATTTACTGAGATCACATCATTGCCGACAGCAACTCGTGGGTAGGGGAGTGCGCTTTGCTCCTCTTCCTGGCAGTGGTTCTACTGAGGACGCTGCCTTGACGTCTACACATGACAGATTGCTGCCGCCCCTTCGTGCCCTTGGACCTCTAGCTGAAGGAGCACCTCTCCGAGAGTTCGAGCACGTCAGCTGGACTTTGGTTGCAGATCTTTGCGATGCGATATTGGACATGCAGAACGTGGAGGAGCTCGGGCCTTGCATACGACGTGGCGCTACTTCCTTGCCTATTTCTTGGTCCCTGTGGGTGCCTACGCTGGATGCGCTGAGGGAGACCATCATCGACAACGAGCAGGACGAGGCCATTGTACGCATGGGCCTGCCGGACATCCTGAATGTCATTGCCACTCTTCAGCAGCCGAGTGCCTGGTCCTTCTTGACTGAAACCGCCAAACCCGTGCAGCACCTGGACCCTTCACTCACCCTGGAGACCTTGGAATGGCAATGCATGCAAGGGCAAGCTCCGCTACCAGCTACGGTGCCTCGCAGCTTCGGCAAGCACAGGATTGTCCTGCATGCCTTCTCAGGCAGAAGGCGAGTGGGAGACTTCCAATTCTACCTTGACCAGATGCTCGCTCACATGGATACAGGGGGGATCGTGGTACATACGGTTTCGCTGGACATCATCGTTGACAGCGTGCGTGGAGACATTTCCTCGGCTACGGTGAGAGCATTTTGGCTCAATGGCATTGAGAAAGGATGGATTCTAGCCATGCTAGCAGGGCCGCCCTGCGAAACTTGGTCCCGTGCAAGAGGAGTCCAAGTGGCTGACAGCACGGTCCACGCACCCCGCATCATCCGAACGGCTGCAGAGCTTTGGGGCATTGCCCATCTCCGCCTGCGAGAGTTGGAGCAGATCGACACTGGCAACCTGCTGCTTTGCTTTTCTGCGGAGGCTTTTCTTCGGCTGGCATGTGCAGGTGGCTTCGCAGTGATCGAGCACCCAAAGGAACCCGAAGAGGATGAATTAGCCTCTATTTGGCGACTTCCGATCTTTCAGCTGCTGTGCTCCTTGCCCCAAGTGGACCTCCTGCCCATGAGCCAAGGCCTACTAGGTGCTGCTTCAATGAAGCCGACCCACCTGATGGTCCTCAACATGCCTGGAATGGGCCGTGCGATAGTACGACATCAGATCACTAGCACGAATCCCAAAGGGGGATCCATCGGGCGCACTGCCAATGGGCAATGGGCCACCAGTAGCTTGAAAGAGTATCCTCCGGCCATGAGTCAAGCTCTGGCCGATCAATTTTGTCATGCCGTCATCTCCGCCCCTCTTTGTTCAGCCGAGGAGGAGATTGACGAAGAGTTCTTGTCGGTGTGTCAGGACATGACCGTGTCCACTTTCGGCACACACATCGGCAAGGACTACGCAGGTTAGAGACCGCGTACATAATTCATTGCTGGAGCCGCGACGCAAGTCCCAAAAGGCCGAGAGAAAAAATATATATATATATATATTCATTTAGTCATATATTTAGTCGTATAACCCATTCTAGCAATCAAACAGGAGAGTTTTTTTTCACAATGCTCACTTTTGTATTGGTTGTAGAGGTGGGTTAGTTCTTTTAATCAACCAACCAGTAGCAAAAGGACATCTATTATGAGTGGTTGATGGTTTCAACCACCTGAAAAATATGTTTTTCATCATGATCCCAAATTTTCGGATGAAAACCAAAGTCATTGAAACCACCCACCAGCGATCCTGTACATCCCCCAGTGGTTGAAGTAAATCAAACTGCTTCCCCATTGTTACCGACGAAATCTCCAGTTCACCTCGGAAATTCACTGGCCGCAAATGATCAATTCATGGTTTGAAAATCAGAAAACAGGCTGCTCCCAGCCGACAGCGAGAGCCACCCCACCTTCATGGTGGGCCCTTTCACCTGATCTTTCGCAGAGAGTCACGTGGCAGGGCTGCGGGTGGCTGCAGCGACCAGACTTCTTCTAGCCGTTGACCGAACGAACGAACCAGATCGACCTGTTGGAAATCATGAATCTTCGCGGAAGCTGAAAACTGAAACATGCCTGGAGATTGACACAGAGGGTAAACTAACATGGCTATGGAAAATCACCAGCTTTAATGGGAAAATCAACTATTTCTATGGCCATTTTCAATAGCAAACTGTTAATTTATCAGAGGGTATGCTTGTCGCATGTTGTGACTAGAGATCAACACCAACCTTGGTTCACCGGAGCTCCGGCGACCACGAAAAAGAGCTCGGCGCTTGGCGCAGAGTTGCGGCTTCAAAATCACAACCACCACAAAAAGCATATCTATCTTATGTTCATTTATATTCTAGGTATTATATCATATATAATCATATATACTATATGCGCACATGTCTCAATATGTACATGTAACAGACATATGTCATATATACAAAAAGATATGCCCCCCCCCCTGGGACCTACCTTTCCAGGAGAGCAGGGCCCATGGCAAGCAGGCAGCAACTTCACTATATGTATATATATATATGTGTATATTTGCATGTATGTATATATATATAACATGTATATATATATATGTAATAATATATATATATATATATATATGTATATTATGTATATATATATATATATTTGTATGTATGTATATATATATATATTTGTATATGTGTGTGTGTGTGTCTATGTGTTAACAATACCTAAATGTTTAATGAGATAGCCAAAGTAAATCTCTGTGCTAAGGCAGATCCCCGCTCTGACATCACGATAGAAATTTGCCAATGCAGGTGTTTATCTGTATTGATTGGATGGGTGGTGTTTAAAAGCTCAACTAAAGTTTGGGCTTTACAACATCATGGGAGATGCAAGCAATTGCAGTTGCAAAGGATTTGTTAAGGGTTCAAAGTTAACACCTCACAAACTGCTTGGGTTTCAGCCTATAACAATCCAGAATACACCAGCGTGATTGAGCCTACTTCCTCTGGTCCCTCGAACGGCCCCGTGGCGTGCCGCCATCGCTGCTCGTTGCTCGGACTGCTCAACTTCTTCGGGTGGTCTGGACGAGTCGGCAGAGACAGGAGTATTGGTTAGAATACCTTGGTTTTCAATGATAAATTAAGCATTTCAGGAGATGAAGCACCAAATGGATCCAAATGGTTGGATGACTGGACACATTTCATGTAATGACTCATGAGAATTCTGATGTTTCTGGCGACAAAATCATCCAACCATCTGGTGTAACAACCGGGTAACCATGGCTTTCTGAACAATTTATCATCTTGGATGCACATCCAAATATGTTCATTCGCCGAATAAGCTAGTGGAAGCTGATGGACACTGCTGGGTCTCCGTGTACGGATCACTTCAGTCCGATGTAGCCCCTTTCAAGGTCCATTCTCTTTCAAACATCGTCATGAATGATTTCGATGTTAGTGTAAAAGTTCCCATTTCATGAGCCGCGACTCCTTTGTGTGGACTCGATGCAGTCTTATACTGGATAAGATGATCAAGGTTCATGTGAATAAGACAACCAAGGTGTCCGCAGTAGGATGTGTGGGAACCTTTAAGAATTCAACATTCTTTAATAAGTTCGGCAGTAATCCCTGCTAAGCCTGGCACTATAGCTCAAGATAGCCGAAGGATAAAGGATCAAGAGTGTAGGGTATGAGGGTGCACAAGAAGACAAGCATAAATTCATCAATCTGTGAAGATGATGTGGCTAGTTAAACTCGGGATTGTACAGAAATTGTGCACCCCAATATCCAGGGGGTTGTCATCATTTTCCCCATACAAAATGATACAAAAGGGCCATACCTTGAGGTATCCGATGGTATCCGGTATCCCCCATTTTGATCCATATTTGGGTAAACGCATTTCAACTTCCCCACTGAATCGTCTGCTGATCGAATCTCAACCGTGGCCTAAAGTGGCCCCCATCTCCGCCGAGTGACTTAGACGTCAGATTCCACCGCGGTCCCTTGACATGCCATGGTTTTGTCGTCTTGGATGCGACGTAGGAGGCAGGCATTGTTATTTTTTGCACAGGGACTGGTACTGGCCACCCGCCAAGAGGTCCAAAACTTCCCGCTGCCCAGCGCGAAGGCAAGTGGTAATGTATTCAATATAGGACGGTTTGTTAGAAGAAAACTGTGAGTTCAAAGTGTCCTAAACGTGAAGTCATTGGGGAGCATCATCCCAGACATGGTCGAAAATACACATGTTTCAAATTGTTTCAAACTACCAGCTTGTGATGGAAGAAAAAGTGTTGGAACGCAAACTCATCTTGAAAAACAGCATGTCTGTGGGGAACCAGCATTGCTGTTGGAAAGCTTTCTCTGGCAAACTACATGAATCAGCATATGAATCTGAAAGATGAAATCCTCGCAAGTAGGTTCTGGGTCAAACATATGGAACTCGAAACGGGAAATTGCTACATTAAAAGGCCTTACAGTTCATCAAACGTGCGGGTCCCCACGTTTCTTTCTTCCGAGGATTTTCAGTCGGATTGTTTCTTGGCCTAACAAATCTGGTGTTCTGCTTTATCCTCATGTGTCTGTTTCAGACCTCGGCAATGGCTGGAAACGATGACAACTAAAACTCCGCTCCGCAGCATGCAACGGATCGAGAAGAGGTTGAAGTCTTTGGAGAATTCAACATGGGCGATCCAGTCGTGAGTTTCTACTTTGATTTTGGGGTCCAAATTTTGTTAATCTGCATCTAGCTATCATATATCCCTGATTGTATTCATAAATGTCAGAAATTGATCCAATAACATGAATAAACCGTGACCCATCAGCACATGCTTGGAGCTATAATTGTGCACCCAGGAGCACGCTCAGAGGATGAACAACAGCTCAAGTTTTCTTTGTGGCTTTCTGTGTGGACTTGAAGCATAACAATTCACTAACTGGAGAGGTAATTCAGAGAGGTTACCCACGGTTACCCTTGCTAACCATCTGTGCTGTCGGTTGGGTTGAAATTTCTCCAGATAGATGCATCTAGATTTGTACAATACCAGGTTCATACCCGTAGAACTGTACTATTGCAACTATGCACATTTTGCAAGTACGCAAAAGGAAAAAATGTGCATATAACTATATATATAATGGAATATGATTATATACAATACTATGTATATATGTTATATCAGTATGCTTACACATTATAATCACATATGACAATATGTACAATTATGTGCATAATTACATATAGTCATATATATATATAATCATACATATATCGAATTATGTATAACTATATATACTTATATAATTATATATTATCATATCTAATTTTATATAATCTAATATGATCGTGTGTAATTGTATATAATTATATATAATCATATATAATTATATAGCTATATGTAATTATGTGCAATTATAGATGTACTTTTGTATGTAAATAATATATAATTAATATGTAGCAATATTATGCAGTTTTATATATAACATTATATAACTACATGCTTGTAATCATATATATATAATTATATATATGTAGTTCTATATGTAATTATGTATATATATATATAACATATATATATAGTTATATACATGTAATTACATATATAATCATGTATATAGATATGTGTGTATATATAATTATATATATATATCATTGTACACGCATGTAGGAAAAAAACACAAGGCACACAAATTCCTTGCGCTGAAAACAACTGGTTCGACATGACCATAGTGTTTGAAGAAGAGAAACCATGTAAGACTACAGCTTGAATACCATGTATAAATGCATGCGCAAATATATACCGTTTATGCTGTATATATTTATAAATATTCTCCATGTGTTTATATGGACCCTTGTAATGTGGCAAATAATATCAAATAATCAATTGCTTTTAGCAACTGCAACATCACCAGTTGGGTGACGATTGCAGCAATCCTCAAAGCTGTGCTCAACAGGGGGCCTTTTTTCATGCTCGCAACTCGCAGATCCCCCAAACGCACAGCGCACTCGTTTCAGGGGGACCTAATGAAAAACTCCAAGCCAAGAGCATCAAGACGACCAGAAATCTTCAAACACCCAGTTGCGGGGCGGCAGAAACGAGTTTTGGTGCTTCTATCACCATGTTTCAAACTGCATTTCATCTCTAAAGATCCAAGTGCTGCCCGGGAATAATACTGTTTCGTTGGTCATGCCATTCTATCCGATATTTGCCAGAAGGATATCTCCATCATCTCCAGGTCATCTCCATCTTTGGTGAAACTATATCCCCATGTTTGCTGATTCTATACCCCTATGTTGAGTAGATATGCTGCTTATATCTCAACTCTTGTCCACTTGTTATTCCCTTCACTGGATGTTTTTTTAAATATATATCAAATGAAAAACAGCTTCTACAGTATAGCAACAAAAAAAAGATAGAAAAAACTAGAAAAATAAAATCCCTCTAGAATGATGATGATGATAATTTACTTTTCTTTTCCGCCTATGTGTTGTTGCTATCTGTTCCTTAACCCTTGAAAAACCCATCCACCACCAGAGTTCCACTGGGCATTGCTCATGTTTCCTCATGGCACAACCCGCACGGGGTTCATTCCTTTGCCGTCGGGGGACCCTGCGATCTCTGGCACCGGTTACGGCCGGTCACGGCTGCAAGGGTCCTGGCGTAGCTACTACCTCGGGGGAATGGCTGACTTGGCCCACTGTTCTCAGTTTCGAAAAAGACCCGAGTTCCGTTCAACTTTCAGTTCTTATTTCCAACCTTTTTGGAGGCCAACATTTTATCTTTGACTAACTCAAATCCTCGATTTTGAGGGATGGTCTTCTTCATATTCAACCCCAAAGCTTGCATTGAAATCTGTAGTTCCTATTCCTTTCAAGTCCCCCGAAAAAAAAAAAACAGAGTTTCCCAGTTCCTCCAGTGAAGTTCCTCAGAAAACCCCAAAACTCCGGGCGGATTCCCCGCCGGGCCCCACCAAGCGGAACCCATCCCTCCGGGCGTCCGCACCGGGGACGCAGCTTGTGCCTCCGCAGCTTTCAACTTCTGAGAGGCGCTTTTCTTGGCCTCGAGAGGAGCCATTTTTGGGGGAAATGTTTTGGGAAAAACCATCAAACATTGGGAAAAGTTAGAGGATTTCACCATCATGTTACTGAGCATGTTTTTGGTTGGCGGATTTGAGCATCAAAAATGGGGGAACACTGCGATTGAGGATGATTTAAGCATCGGAAGTGGTGGAAGATTGGGATTCGACCATCCAACATGATGATTTAATCAATGATATTCAAAGCATTTCAACCNTGGTGGAAGATTGGGATTCGACCATCCAACATGATGATTTAATCAATGATATTCAAAGCATTTCAACCTGACCCCAATAAAACACCGATTGGGCCCAATCCTTGGGGTTACAAGTGGTGCGTCGCTTAAAATCCCCCTTGCAGCAGGCTGCTTTCTTGCGAGCTTTCAGTTCTGCCGCAGAACAGAGGTGACAGTGGCCACACTCCTGGTACCCCGATGGTGACTTTGGCGAAGTTGGGGACCACCTTTGTGGGGGAACTGGAAAAAAGAAGTTTGGGGATTCCCCTATCGGATTGTGAAATCATCCCCAATATATTGGGTAGCACAATCCCCGAACTAATCATCAACCAACAGGGGTTTGGCAGCCACTGCTCATTTACCTCCAGATTNAATCATCCCCAATATATTGGGTAGCACAATCCCCGAACTAATCATCAACCAACAGGGGTTTGGCAGCCACTGCTCATTTACCTCCAGATTCCTGGGACATGCTTCGCTGGTCCATGGGCTGGGGGCTGAGGGTAACACACACCAACTGTGCATCAAACATGGAGATTTCTGAATTCAGAGGTGACATAGTTACAAATATATATAATAATGATGTGTGTGTATATATATATATATATGGTGCAGCGTCGCTCGGCCCCCCCCTCCCCCGGGTGAGGGGGAGGGGTCTGATGTATGGTATGTATTGAACTCTTCTCCTGTGGATGCGCCCCCTCCCCCCCTGTGGTGTGGTGGGGGGGTGGTGGGGGTGGGTGGGGGGGTGGGGGGGGGGTATGTTGTCTCTATGATATATCATATATGTATGCTATATTATATATATATATATATGGTGTATATATATAATGTATCTGAAATTTGAGATAGATATATATATATGATATGTATGATATATACACATGATTATGAATATGTATATATATATATATATCAATGTAATATGTATTTCACATATATACATACATATATGATATATAAATAAATGATATATAGATAAATTATATATAAACAAATGATATATATATATATAATATTGTAAAATATTTGATACATATATATATATATATTATACATGGGATGGGGAGGGTTGGTGGTACATATGGAGTATACAGATCGTCTTTAGGTAGTATGTGGGTAGTTCAAAGGTACGATATAGAAGCATGTGTGTGTGGTATATCAATAGTATGCAGGAACCATACGTTAAACATATGTAGTGTTGTGGAGGTAAATGGGAAGTAGATACGTAGCATATTTATGGTTTTCTGTAGTACGTAGGTACTTTGAGGGAATGTATACGCTATGTAGGTCGTCCAAAAGGTAGCATGTACCTAGTAAATGAAAGGCTGGAAGTCAGAAATGCTGCAAATACCTAGTAAATACGAGGCTGGAAGTCAGANATGTACCTAGTAAATGAAAGGCTGGAAGTCAGAAATGCTGCAAATACCTAGTAAATACGAGGCTGGAAGTCAGAAATGCTGCAAGTACCGCGTAAATACAAGGTGGACCTTAGAAATGCTGCAAATACGGAGTAAATACGAGGCTGGACCTCAGAAATGCTGCAAATAGCTTGCCAAATAGAACGGGCGGGGATGCTACCTGGGGAACCCCCCCTGGGGGGTGGGGGGGGGGCCAGCAACACGGAACACGGAACCATATATATATATATAATCATTAATCATTAATCAATATTATTAATATTATATATTATAGTTTGATGATGGCTTCCTGCATGTCCCTGCTACTTTGCACTGGGTCACCAGAATCCCACGAACCACTCTGAGGCAAACCCCCACATGGTAGTAGAACACAACATGTGAGCACTGTGGCGCCACGGTAGTTCTCACCACTTTCTCTGTACTGGGATACCCTGGGCCATTCGAACTCCCCGTACATGTATCGTTGCAATCGGCATCCCAACAACATGGAACTGCAACGGAGAATGGCCTTGAGAAACCAAATGCAGAAAATCGTTTTCGTAGAGCACCACATTTGTAGCTTACAGCATGGGGCAATCGTTAGTGTCAAAGAAAACAAAGCAAAAAGTGAGGTTTGTTCCCAAAGAAAATTTGTCTGAGTTCAAACCCGCTTCATTTTTTCAGAGTTGCAATGACAGGTTCGTCATCCCAGGATTTTTTTGGAAACAGTTATAGGCACTCGACCCATGAACGAGTGAAGTTTGCATCAAATGAATACATGACACCAGGGGTAAAGACCACACACCCTTCCTGGTTCACACCTCAAGAATAAGCTATCCCAGTCGAGGTAAATCTTGGAATGCTCACCTACCCAGTAATGGTTTTGACAGGGAAAAACGAAAAGTTGATGGTTTTAATCATCATTTGCCTAGCTAAATTGGCTCTTTCAGACACGGATTTTGGGAAGATCCAGCCAACCCAGAGACACAAATCTGTCGTTTACACGCACCTTGCGCATCGGTTCGGCAACCCGACCCTGGGAACGTGGCGCCGTCCTCACCATTGGAACAGCCCTGCGGGCGCCAAAACCACGCGCAGGGTTTGCAGCTTCCAGTGCCTCAGCGGAAAATCCAACAGCAGTGAGATAATCGTGGAAGAATACTGGAATAACAACGGGATATGGATGGATAATCATGGGATAATAGTACGGATTATCATTCACCTACCTCCCCAGAAATGTCTCGGAAAGGGGATTTCACATGATTTCACCACCTCTGGGGATCAATGGAATGGTGGATGGTCTGTGGATTGGAGGGGATCTCCGAAATGACATTTTTGGTACCTGAAAATGCTGAGGAAAACCCATTCCATCCACTAGTTCATCATCATTTTCCCAAGTGGCAATAAATTATAAATTGGTGCACCGTATTTTCAGATGCATCTATTGGTTGGGGTTGATCTATAGATATATACATAGCACAAACATGGGTCTTTATTATCAACATGGTTGGGATTGGTCGGTTGGGTATCCGAAATAGTGGATATGATAATTACGAACATTTGCCGCAACAATCAACAATCAACACTTACCAACATGTGGATAAATCAGCCATGCACGGATGGTATTGTTTTAGAATTTTCTAGCAATAGTTACATACATCGACAACCACCAGTCAATCTTATCATCGGACGGTTTCTAATCCGTCCCGTCTGCCAAATATTCATTGGCGGAATCATTACCCCTGATCATCCCATTCATAGGGGTAAAAATAATAGAAATCTGAAGTCGCCCAAAAACAATGATGGAGACTGGAGACCAGTTCAATCGCAAATCATCTGAAAAGCGCCCGATGCTTGGGGGGTCCGGGTCGACCCGGGACTGAGTAGAGTTTCGAGAAAAAGATAGGAAAAGGAGAAAAGAGTAAACCATGTTCTGCCGATTTCTGGCACAGCGCCAGTCCATTTTGGGGTACCTCAAAACTAGACACGAGTTCCTGATCCTGTCGCCTTTCAGATGTGGCATCCCATGGAGGCAACGAATTTCGTGCGTGAGACCAGACGGTGGAATGCTAAACAATCTATAGCATATCTCAAGAAATTGCCCGGATTGTGAAACCATAGAAAGCATGTGTGTTTCTCAAACAATCACCAGTCAAGCGGTGCTTGTTCCCACAATGGTTCAAAACAATCCCCAAGTAATCACAAAGCTTCATAACCCCCCCTATCCCAGTAATTGTTCAAGGGGAAATCTTCACAAATCTTATATTATGACATATCATAACTTATATTTGGATATTTTTGGAAGTAAAACCATGGTTTCCTCTAGATTTTCCCCTTAAACCAATCCAGTTCTCACCATTTTATTGGCTTATACACTTATACGTCCCAATTTTGGTTCGTTACCCTAGTGTAAACTAACAGTTCAATGTGGAAAATCAACCATTTGTAGACTCTGTACTTGGGGCTTCCCCATGGCTCTTCCATATCTTTCTGTATGTTTACCCCAGGACGAATTCCGTATTAAATCCCGTTAAATCACCACAGAAACACCATTAAACTCCATGAAATCACCATGAAATTCCGTCAAATCCCACTAAATTCTATGAACATAGTCAACTAATGTCAATGAACTGCTCCCCATATCTCTGATTTCAACCCACCCAATGGGGTCCGTCCACATCTCCACCTGGACCCCTAGGCCTCCGGACCATGCACCTGGCTTCCTACGGACATCACTGGACGGCGAATTTCCAGTGGTTCGATGGGCGGCACGACCTAGGCGCTGTGGACATCAAGGACTGGCTGGGATTGAAGCCATCCCCAGAAGGTAGGGTTATGATGCTTTATGGCATGGATTTACCACATTCATGTGGTGAAAAAGCCATAACATGTGGATTTAACATCATTTGAGCGTCAAACATTGGTATCTAATGAGCAGATTTGGGGATTTAATCAAATTAATCCAGAAAAGAAGAGCATCCCCACGGCCATTTGGGGGGACAGTAAATCATCCCATGGACCCACAATTTGGGGCCGGTCTTATTGTTGTGGATGCCAGATTGGTTGGTTTCAACATGTTTCAACCCCAGAAATGCTACACGGGACATGAGGGTTCACCATCAAAAAAAATGTATTTAACCAGCAATCATTGGGATCTGAACCGCCAAAATGGGGAGTTGACCATCAAACACAGAGATTTTACCAATGAAATCAATGAATGATAGATGGATTCAGATGGTGGAAGTGCCAGAAGTAAGCTGGTTTCGCAGGTCTACCATCATCCTGGGTCGCTACACTACTCTTTCAAGTAATCGTCAATATGGTACTTAAGTACAAATAAGTAGAAGACTTACCTACCAACAAAAACATTCAATGGGATTGAATGGTCATATCAGGGAATATCATGGGGTAAATATAGATCTATACCCTCTGGTCAAACCGAACACAACTCGCGTAGGTAAATCATTGAACTGAATGGGCCATCTATACCAGTTTGCAAACGGCAACAAATGACCAGCTACCGGTACCTATTGGAATCGATTATCGCTCAAGTTCTTGCACCCACTCAGAGACAGGTGATTTTGGTGGCTAGACAGAACAAACCCAAGCCTGCCATGTCTGTTGATATCCATTTGGAGATGTCTCTAGTTTTCCCATGTTTCCACGATTGAAGGCTTCCCTCCTCCTTTTCACCGCAAAGGAAACGGTGCATTCTGATGCATTCTGGGGTTCTTGCCATCTTTGGACTTACAGCAGCCAGACCAAACATTCACTGTTTAATCTCTATGATTCTTGGTCAACTTCGCCCGGCTGCCTATCCTGGAGTTTTTTTTTTCCGAAGCCATCTCTGGATGCCAAAGAACCGCCTTTTTCGGTGCTGCTTGGCTGGAACTGGCAGCCTGCAATTCCAACATCCATGGCCCACATTCCAGTGGCAGTCTGACTGATGATTCATCCTCACTCGCCCATTTGGCATTGATCACAATTCAATCCACATGTTCAATGATGGTGAATTTCAGGATGGTCAATATGTCAACTAGTATCATTAATTTGATTCTGAGATGATGAATATGGCTATGGCTCAAAATTATTGACCCTATAACTGGTTGGTTTGTCCTAATTGACCATCAACAATGACAATTTTTGGTACTATAATTTTGAGCCATAGCCATATCCTATAACGTCCATTCATCCAACTCATCAAATCCCCACGATAAACCCTGCGGCCTGCGACGACTCAGCAAGATCTCCGTCTCCCCTGGGAGTAGGCCCCCAGTGAGGTGCTTTTTTAGCAGAATGGAAACGTGTTTCAACGGGATTTTAACCAACAAAAATGGTGATTGAATGGGATTTTAACCAACAAAAATGGTGATTTAATTGGAGTTTAGCCAACAAAACTGGTGATTGAATTGGAGTTTAGCCAACAAAACTGGTGATTGTTAACCTCAAATCGGTTGTTTTGACCACTAAGAATTGGAGTTTAGCCAACAAAACTGGTGATTGAATTGGAGTTTAGCCAACAAAACTGGTGATTTAATTGAGATTTTAACCAACAAAACTGGTGATTGAATTGGAGTTTAGCCAACAAAACTGGTGATTTAATTGAGATTTTAACCAACAAAAATGGTAATCTAATGTAATTTTAACCAACAAAAATGGTAATTTAATTGGAGTTTAGCCAACAAAACTGGTGATTGAATTGGAGTTTAGCCAACAAAACTGGTGATTGAATACCTCAAATCGGTTGTTTTGACCACTAATAATTGAGATTTTAACCAACAAAAATGGTAATCTAATGTAATTTTAACCAACAAAAATTGTGATGAAATGGGATTTTGACCAACAAAACTGGTGATTTAATTGAGATTTTAACCAACAAAACTGGTGATTGAACTGGAGTTTAGCCAACAAAACTGGTGATTTAATTGAGATTTTAACCAACAAAAATGGTAATCTAATGTAATTTTAACCAACAAAAATTGTGATGAAATGGNGTGATTTAATTGAGATTTTAACCAACAAAAATGGTAATCTAATGTAATTTTAACCAACAAAAATTGTGATGAAATGGGATTTTGACCAACAAAAATGGTGATTTAATGAGATGTTAACCAAGAAGATGTAATCGGATTTTAACATTCAAACATGGCTAGCTGGGAAAATCAGCTAAGAACGGATGATTCTCCAGCAAGCCATGGAGCTGAGTACCAAAGGGCAGATGCATCCATGGCAAGCAAAACATCATCTCAATACAGTCTATGTATATATATATATACATATTGTATATAATATATATATATATCATTATATATATATATCTGTGTGTGTGCGTTGAAATTCTCTTGACATGCTGGATTACCATATTGAAACATATAGAAACACATTGAAACATATTGAAAGTATATGAAACTCTAATCCACCTGCTGTTTGCCTGAAGGAACCCAACATGATGAAAGTCGGTGGGCCCCAACAGAGACAAACCATTTTGATAGATTTGAATACCAAGTTGTTGGACACGAAGCACTCTCACAATGATATCAGATTCTTGCCTTAAAAGTCTTCAATGATATACCGCATGGTTGCTCTCAACAACCCAGCTACAATGGGGGGTAAAATGGATAAGGAGGAAACGTGACCAAATTTCCCTCCTTCTACACAATTGCCATTTTGGGGTAAATTACAATTTATAGTAGTTCACCAAACTGAAATGTTTGGTCATTTTGGGATTAGTCCCTCTATTCATCACCATCATTCCAGTGACGTCGCAGTGAGGTCGCAGCGTAATTTATCCAGGTTTTATTGCGACCACTTTTAGATGTTTTTTTAGATTTTATGGAGAAATCAGCTGTTGTTAATTCATAGTGTGCACATAGAATCAGCATTTGTGGTGCTTAAATCCCAGTTTTTGCTGGAAGTCCTGATTTTTGTTGGTTACATCCCCATGAAAATTACCTCTTTATACTCTTTATGGCCAAATCCAGCGTTTTTATCCCGGAACCCTTTCGGTCGCTGCAGGTCCGACCCAGTCCCGACCCGTCCCCAGGAGGACCTGCGAACCAGCACCTGCTCCTCCAGAGCTGGATCCTGTGTCTTTTCGGCGGAAAAATGAGGATTTGGGCGTGTCTGAAAATGGTGTAATGTAGGTAAAACAATAATAAACCACCTATATTTTGATGGTTTATACCACCTATTTATGGTGCTTTGGGGGATGGTTTATTATTGTTTTACCCACATTAATCATGTTTGCTCACCAAAAGGCACCAAAAGGCTATTGTTCATAGAGAAAATGATGATGAACCAGTGTATAGGATGGGGCAACCTATTCTAAGACACACCCATTTCACCATGAAACTGAGATTTTTACTCTCAAAATTTGAGGTGCCCTGCAAAACTCATAGGATTTCACCATGGGTTCTACGAGTACTTGGTTTATTGGTGCAATAGGGAGAGCGGATAGTTCACCCAGAACATGTAGGATAAAAGACTATGGTTTGACTGTAACCATAGATTCACCAGCGGTGTTATTTAAGCATAACTAACTATGACACATAACAGCTATGAAGCTCATGTTCACCAGCCAGATATAGGGATTTAAAGTAGAGAAATGGTAAACACATGTAAAAACACGTGTGATTTAACCATCAAAAACAGGAAGGGTATGTTTAATGGGGTATTAAGGGGAGAATGTAACGACAATAATGGTAATGGGATAGAATGGGATATAATGGGAAACGAAAGCAAAAACGCGTGCTTCATGCTGAAATGCTGCTTGAACTCTGAACAAGCTGGGTTTTATCATGAAAAGTTGTCATTGAACCATGAGAATCAAGGTGATTTCACCACCAATATATATGAGTATGTGTGATTAGATTTAAACAAAAACGGATTCTTTGATAAGCTGTCCATAGATTTAAGCACCAAACTATCTGAACATGGCGATTTAATCACCAAAATATTAGAAACATGCCGATGTAATCACCAACGTGTCTGAAATTTGATGATTTCAGTAAACAAATGCAATTTCTGAGATGCTTTCATGATGGTAACCACGAAAATGTCTGAACGCCATGGGAAAACACAGCTTTCAACAAGGACTTTTGCAGACTACATCGCAACTCTAAGATACTAACCGCCAAGATGTTCTAGTTTGCAGCAGGGAGGGTATCTATCTATTTCTGTAAATGAATTAGAAACACTCAGTCATTTTGTGGTGATTTATCTTCCATTTCCAAACCACTGCAGGTCATCTAATTTAATTGCTGCTCAGACGTCTCGAAAAACCACACTTTGAAGTTCCACTTTGATAGGCACCCCCAATTTCAATCTTTTATCACATTGTTTCCTATTAAATTGCCACTTTGGCCCATCTCCATCCATTTCCAGACAGAACCGTTTGTTGTTCGGGAATCATCCACTTTCATGAGCTGGTCACTGGTCACTGGTGTCTATTTTGGTACACAGGGTTTTTCCTGTAGCTATAGGTCTACAAAAATGATTTTTGGGTTTGGACTGGACCTGGCAGCCATGTTGCTTGAGTTCGAGAAAACTCTGGCATCGTGTGGTCAGCTTGCCTGTCCCCTTCTACATCTGAGATTTTAAGGAAAATCGAGGGCTGGTAATCTTGCTGTGGCCAGAACAATGTTTTTGTGTTGCTGAAAATACAAACAAAAAATATACATCTGGAGGTTTCCTAAAATAGGGGTACCCCCAGCCATCATCCACTTATAGATGGATTTTCCATGAAATAAACCATCCATGATTTTGGGATAGCTCCATTTATGGAAACCTCCAGATCCACTGGTGGGAACAATGATCTCCAATTTTGGATGGTTCAATTCCCATCTGAATCCCCCTGGGAAAACCCCTAACTTTTGAGCCCCATCTGGGTGTGCCACAAACAAATTCCAATGTGAATCGAAAAAAATGATAAACATTGATCAACCTAATTTTCTTGGGGTATCCAATTTTTGGGGTATCCAATTTTTTTCGATAAAATGTTTTTTTTTTCTGGTATCCAATTTTTGGGACATCCGGACACGTCTCAATCCTTCCTGTCGCAACCCCCCATGCACCTGCATGTGGAACACATCCTTTGACTCTTGAAAGCCGCCTGAAAATGGCTGAAACTTCGACTTCGTCACAGGGGGGAACAGGGCAAGATTTTAATGAGATGTCAGATTTTCAGAGGGAAATCAACCAGAATGCTGATGTTTATCTTGAATCAACACCTGACTTTCCATGGATTTCCACGGATTCCCTGAAATCTCAACTGAAGACCCTGCCAGCTCCGGCCTGCAGCGCGGGAGGATGTGTCCAACGATCCCTTTGGTGACATAGAGGGAGATGTGAGAAGGCAAGGCCGGCACTCCGCCGGGTTGAACCTGCCAGTAATTTAGATGTGCATTCCACTTCATACGAAGAACAACCCATGTGTATATATATATATATAGAGGTATTATGTATACATATATATATACATACACATGAGATTTGCATATAAAATACATGTAGTTAATACACATAGTACATATACAAATATATCTATAGTTACATGTTACAGTATATAGATATACTTGTATACATTGAGAGGCAGTCCATTCCGAAGGAGTTGAAGGGGGCCTGTCGATGACAACTTCTGTGAAATGGATGA
Source organism: Symbiodinium sp. clade C Y103 (assembly GCA_003297045.1). Taxonomy (NCBI): domain Eukaryota; class Dinophyceae; order Suessiales; family Symbiodiniaceae; genus Cladocopium; species Cladocopium sp. clade C. The sequence continues at coordinate 188,873 of BGPT01000848.1, read as the reverse complement.
CGATGCTGTGAAACACTGCAATGAACTCGTGATTGGACTATACCCAGTTACATGCGCATAGTTATATACATATGTATATAGTTGTATGTATGTATGTATGTATGTATGTATGTATGTATGTATGTATGTATGTATGTATGTATGTAGGTAGGTAGGTAGGTAGGTAGGTAGGTATGTAGGTATGTAGGTATGTAGGTATGTAGGTATAGCCGCTGTGCTCAAAGACACAATCAGGCGGCGTGATGCACCAGTTTAAAAGAGCATAGTCAAGGTTATTATTCATGGTCGCCCGCGGTGCTTACTGNAGCCGCTGTGCTCAAAGACACAATCAGGCGGCGTGATGCACCAGTTTAAAAGAGCATAGTCAAGGTTATTATTCATGGTCGCCCGCGGTGCTTACTGGTCAGGACAAAGATGGCCACACTCCCGTTGTGGAGTGCAATATCATACAATGCTTTATCACTTCATCAAACACGTCGGCTGCGCCACATTCTATCTGATTTACGCTGGAATAGTTTTGTTTGCATTCAGGGAAGCCAACGACGAACCCATGAACCTGTTTTGCAATACACGATTGGTGAATTTCACGTGTTGGAATGGGGATGCACCCCTTCCGCTGGCAAGGCTTCGGGAATCGCAATTGCTTTTAGGCGGAAACTTTTTTCCTTCAAACATCTGGTGCGGGTGCATTCTCCCCCGGCCGAGCTNCCCTTCCGCTGGCAAGGCTTCGGGAATCGCAATTGCTTTTAGGCGGAAACTTTTTTCCTTCAAACATCTGGTGCGGGTGCATTCTCCCCCGGCCGAGCTTCTGGGACGGGTTGGGGCCATTCGCCTCAAACGAGGTGATGTTGACTTCTTGGTCATCAATGCCTATATCCCTGTTAACCCCCACAAAACACAGGACAGACAATACTGCAACAGAGTTTGGGCTTGGCTGCACCATATGTTGTCACAAGCGCCCAGCAGGTGCATTCCAATCCTGTGCCTGGACGCCAATGGGAGGGTTGGGCATGGTGAAACTGCACCCGGCATTGGTCCAGCAGAGCCGGCTACTGAAAACTACAATGGCAGCAAGTTGCGTGAACTTCTCTCTGCACACCACATGGCGGCTGTCAACACTTTTTTCAATGCCGGCGACACCTACTATGGACAGTTTGGCACCAGTAGTCGAATTGACTATGTTTGTCTTCCTCAATCCTGCCAGGTGGAGAGTTGCAAAATTCTTTTTGCAGCAGGCAAACGCTTACAAATCATTCCTGCGGCTGGAAAAAGGGATCACATGCCTGTACAATGTTGTTTCAGGCACAAATTGGCGTACGACTCTTGCCATTCCTCTTTTCCATGGGATAGAGATGCGCTGGCACAAGGTGTTAGAGAGGGATACCGTAGAGAACAGTTGCTCCGTACATGTGAGCAGTCCCTCGCACAGTCCAATTTGCATGAGCATGGGAATTCCTCACCTGACACTTTGTGGAAACTTATCAACGCTGCAGTTGTGGACGCGGCGCAGAAATGCTACAAACGACGAGGAAAACATTCCGCCGACCCTGCAGACACTACAGAGGCGCATGAGAAAATGGTGGTTGCGAGAGCAGCTTTGGCCAGCCTACCGCGCCCTCAACANACGAGGAAAACATTCCGCCGACCCTGCAGACACTACAGAGGCGCATGAGAAAATGGTGGTTGCGAGAGCAGCTTTGGCCAGCCTACCGCGCCCTCAACAGTTTTGTTTCATGGAGGCAAACATCTCTATGGATTTCATGTCTACATTATTGCAGCAATGGAGGGGTTTGGCTAAATATTGGAAAGCGCGGAAGCAACTGGATCAATTGGCAAAGCGCGATCGCCGGCGCAGAACTGAAGAGCAGCTGGACGCCTTCAATCATGCATGGCAGCGTAGGGATTTTGCGGCAATGTGGCAAACGGCGAGGTGTCTTTCGGGCCGAAATCTCGGTCCCAAAAAGCGTGTGTACAACAAGCCTGTCACTGCAAGACCTTCCATCACTGAATGGGCAGCTCACTTGGCTCTACCCGGCAAAGACGGTGGATGGCTTGCTGAACAAGTGCATGACTTCGATAGCGAAGGGGCTCATGGCCCACTGTTTGCAGACTGGCAAATTGCAACATGGGCTCTCTCTGATTTACGAGGCATGTCTTGGCATATTCACAAAGCAAAATTGCGCAAAGCCGCTCCACCTTGGGCGGCGCCAGCAGAAGCTTGGAGACAGTTGTTTCATCCTCAATATCATCAAGGGTCCTTGCGGAGTGGTGTTGGTTATGTGGCATTCCCAGACACGGCGCCATTGTTTCATGCTTGGATGCGACGACTTTTGTTTTCCATTAGGCGTTGGCAGCGCACACCTTGGCAGTGGCAACACAGCATGTCCTTCCAACTGGACAAGTGCAATGGAAAACCGGGCTGTCAAGGTATACGATTGGTTAGCTGTTTGGATCCATGTGGGGTTGCATACTACAAGCATTTGTGGAGACGGTGCCAGCCGCAAAGCAACCGGGCATACGCTGCAGGCTATTGCAAAAACAAGTCACGGTTGGAACCTATCTGTCAACAAGCAGTTGTGTCAAGTCGTTTGCGGGCAAAAAAGATTTCCCATGCTAGGTCTTTTTTTGATGTGCAAAATGCTTTTCCGAGTCAGTCATCCCAAGCAATTTCCGTGGCTCTTGACAAAGTGGCACGGCCTGTCGACCGACAATTGTGGGAGCAGCGGTACCAGGAGGCAATTGTTCGTGTCAGTGATGGTAGGGCAGAGGCTGACTTTAGACCGAGGTCTGGAACTATGCAGGGAGATGGGCCTTCTGCTGAACTTTTCCTGGAACCATACCATCCGCAGTTGGACAAATGGTTACAATGCACACAAATCAATGATCCTCAACGTTTGCTGGTTGCTAGGTGTGAAATTCTGCGTCTTGCGCTGGAAGTTGGAAATTCAAGTTTGGACCGTTGGCTATGGGAAATTGACCTTGTACAAAATGTGGGCAAGCAAGAGCATGTTGTTTTCTTTGGGGGGCAAGGCAGCGCTTCAAATTACCGCACTGTTTACGAAACATCATTTTTACCCGGGAAAACTACACCTTCTGCACGCTATCTTGGCGCCCGTGCGCATTATTCTGGACGAACTCAAGAAGAAATTGACGCGCGACTGCAAGTTGCAAAGCAGAACTGGGCACGAATGGCTCATTTTTGGCACCGATCATTTTCCTCCAAGCGTGGCAAGGTACTTGTTTACACTGCTCTTGTACATTCCGCACTTTTGTCTGGTCTCGAAACTCTTGTTCTTGAACAAAGCAAATATAAGCAACTCAACACCGTGGTCCTTCGACATGGCCGCAGGCTCATGCAAGGTGAAGGGTGCTCCAAAAAAGTCTTGGAAGATGGCACTGTCAAACACGTTGCATGTAAGTCAAAAACTGTTTGGAAATGGTTGCGTCTTTGTCCGTGCGAGCTTGAGCTACAAATTCGGAGACTTGTTTGGTACCAGCAGCTTGCGCGCGACATTTACAAACACAAATGCGTTCTTTTGGCAATTTTTGGTAGATTTGGTTTCGAGTCGCGAGATACAATTGATTCTGCAGGTCGAATTTTGCCCTCTGGCAACCCATGGGCCCAGCAGTTCTCCACGGACATTCAACAGGGGCTTAGCAAGATTGATGCGGGGCAGGGGTTGCTTGACTGTATTCAAGATCGTGTGGTTTTGGTTTTTACTGAATTTCGTCCTGAATTTTTGGCACTCGATATGTCTGAAATACGTGGAACATTTGATCCTGTTTGCATCCCACCCCCCGGGTGGGTGGNTGGTTTTTACTGAATTTCGTCCTGAATTTTTGGCACTCGATATGTCTGAAATACGTGGAACATTTGATCCTGTTTGCATCCCACCCCCCGGGTGGGTGGATCCTGACCTTCCAGCAGTGCACAGTGCAAGTGAAGTTTCAGAGATGGACTTGCCATTTGTTTGCGACCGGACTTGTGCGGATGGCACTCCATGTCTTCAAGCATTCTCGACTTTCCGGGCTTTGTCCGCGCACAAAAGTTCAACAAAAGGCGGCTCCCATGATAACATATCGCCCATTGCTATCCTTGCCATCACCAACGCATGCCCATTTTGCAAGCATGTTTTTTCATCCACCCAGTCAGCTCGGAATCACATTAGCCGTTCCATCAAGGAGGGTCGTTGCAGTGGTTCTGGAAGCCATGTTTTTTTCACAGTTGAGACACCTACCGACCTGCGGTGTAGAAGTTGTGGCATTTTGTTTGATGATGTACACCAATTGCTTGATCATGTCACTACACATGTTCGTTTACAGAGGCCCGAAGTGCAAGCGTAGACACCGGAACCGACTTTTTGAACACATGTCGGCGCTGACACCTTGGGCGCGCACAGGGGCCGACAGTGCCGGACAAACAAGCAAGCGCCAGGCTGCAGGAAGCGAGAAATTTCTCATGCAGGGCGTCCAAATTCTCACGAAACTGGCTCTGAAGAATGCAATGGATGTCCGCGAGCTTCAGGCTGCAAGTTTGGTGACCGTGCAGCTTCCCAAGGACAACCTGTTGGTCAACAGCATGCTCANTGGCTCTGAAGAATGCAATGGATGTCCGCGAGCTTCAGGCTGCAAGTTTGGTGACCGTGCAGCTTCCCAAGGACAACCTGTTGGTCAACAGCATGCTCACCGCCACTCGGAGTTTCAATGCAGAGCAGGACAGGGCCAAGTCCTCGAATGGAAGCCCGCCGGAGGGCCAGCCACACTGCCATGCATGGATTGCGCTGTTGGAGGCTTTGAACTCTCAGGCCACACCGCAAGAAAAGGAAACTCTTGAACAGCATGTGCAGATGTGTTGCAGCAGTCCTGCAACTGTGGCCTGCCATGTGCACGTTTGCCNACTCTCAGGCCACACCGCAAGAAAAGGAAACTCTTGAACAGCATGTGCAGATGTGTTGCAGCAGTCCTGCAACTGTGGCCTGCCATGTGCACGTTTGCCGGGTGAAGAAATGCTATGACCAGTCCAAGATGAAGATTTGCCTTGCTGTGAATGAGTCGGTTTTGCCTGTTGTGCAGATTTTTGAGAGACATGTAAANCCGGGTGAAGAAATGCTATGACCAGTCCAAGATGAAGATTTGCCTTGCTGTGAATGAGTCGGTTTTGCCTGTTGTGCAGATTTTTGAGAGACATGTAAAAAATCATAATGGTAAGACGCTCCATGGACAGGCGCCAAAGGGCGGTCTTGAACGTGAAGCGCAAAATTTTCTTGATCAACTCAATGACATGTTGAAATGAATTTATTTATTGGTCCTGACGCTCGTGTGGCCAGTTTGGTCCCGTTCACNTCAACTCAATGACATGTTGAAATGAATTTATTTATTGGTCCTGACGCTCGTGTGGCCAGTTTGGTCCCGTTCACTCTTGTGATTGATTGATTTTTGATTTCTAAGGGTGGGGATCGGCCGTGCTGCTGTCGGGCCAGTGCCCTCATAGCCACAGAGCTGAGGGAGTGCAGTGAGCACTGCTCCGGAAATTCTTGGGCAGGTTGGGCTACAATGATTGTGGCCTTGACTCAGCTAGCGTGGACTCACGCNGCACTGCTCCGGAAATTCTTGGGCAGGTTGGGCTACAATGATTGTGGCCTTGACTCAGCTAGCGTGGACTCACGCGACCGCTGCAAGTGAAGTGTGAAGACTAAATTTGGATTAGATTAAGATGAAGATTAAGATTAAAATTAGATTCGATTCTGAGTAAAATTAGATTAGATTATATGGGTTGGATTATAGAGATTAGATTGAGGGATCGATCGATAGATCGATAGATCGATAGATTGATCGATAGATAGATAGGTAGATAGGTAGATAGACAAATAAATGGATTTATATGGATTTATACACTACCCATAGATCTTATCATTATCATCGTGAAAAGCCAAGGCTTAGGCTCCCGACTCGGATCCAACTGGTCAAACAACTTGAGGATTGAAAGCATTCTAGGAATGCTGGACTGGCTGCGGCACATCATAAAGTTGAAGCAAGTCTCGCGCAATACAAGTTGCCGGTGAGTCTATGTCAACGTTGACCACGGCACAGCAATGGGAAAACTGTTTGATTTCGTTGAAACTATTGAAATTGTTTTCCTTATAGACATGTCGAAGCAAAAGCCATGAAGCGTGGTCAAGTAGACCATGATGAACAAATGCAACACTGGAAGTGTCTCTAAGTGACATGGCTGATCAATTTTTTCCAGCCATGCTAAATCTCGTGTGAATTCCTCAGGACCATGCATTTGATTCTCTGGGGTGTAGGTCAAGAACTCCTTGACCAAGGACATCGCCGAGGACCTCAATCCAAGAGTGAAACTGGTGTTCTGCGGTGGGGGATCGTTGCAAAATATTGTACACGTCCTCTTCCTCACTCTTTGGTCTGTCCTTCTTGAACCTAGCCCCAACAGTATATAGTCCCAAAGCAGAGAAAAGAACTTATCACTCTGAATGTGTGCCAAACTGCAGTTTTTTTTCACGTTCAGGTGATATAGCTGCGTGATGTTGCGTGAGGTACAGTCCAGGTATGAAAATAATGTGGCACGATTGCACGGTTGATGTCAATTGCCTGCCATTTACGAAATGCAGTTTGCATTGACTGCAGCCTGCACAGTAAGTTGAGATGGTCTTTGGATTACCATCTTCCAGGCGAAGGGAATGCCGCAGATGCATAGAGCGCAATACCAAACAAGATACAATTCATATCAAATCATGCGGTAAATCGTGATCGATCCAAAGCTTGGGACCCGGGGATGCTATGGACATCCTTCCATCCCAAAAATGCAAAGTACATTCCTCCCATGCCTCTTCAATTCAAAAGGTGCGCTTCATCTAGCAACTTTTGAACCGCCTGGCTCCACAACAGGCAATCCTCCGCCCACCCTTCACTGTACCTTGGTTGAGCTACGAAATGCGCCATGTTCTATCAAAATGCACTTCGACATCCATCAGGTCATCCATAAAAAGTATCAACTAGTATCAATGAAGATGGATGAACATCGCCAAGATATCATGGTTTCAGGGTCAACTAAATACTTGCATTTGTTGGTTTATAAACACCATTGACCTCCAGTAAACTAACATAGACTCTGCCAGATAGGGGTTGGAAGATTAGTTTCCACTAAAAATTATGTATCTAGTGGATCATAGTGGGTGAATTGATCAAAATTTATCTATATATGTTTTTTTTCGTCTATGATAATTTCACCAGAGGTTACGGTTCTATCCCACGCCTCGGGGGAGACCTCCTGATTGAACAGCACCTCACGGCTGCCGATGCTGATGGCTGTTGGATGCACGGTTTTTCTCGGCCTTGAAATATGGGGAACATGACGGGAACATGGCACATCGTGATGATCAAAGATCAAAGAATAGCAAAGATATATCAGTATATATTGTTAGTATGTAAATACAAAGCATCAATGTTTTGAGGGGTTACACCGTTGCCAGTGAAGATGTGAAGTTGGACGCAAAATTATACCATATGCTTCGTCAAGCCATTGTCGCGCGTCCTGGGAAGGATGGGTGGATGTGCAGTTTCAACCTTAACGGAGGAACAAATGATACACCATCAAAGGAGATTTCCCCCTAAATTCTCAGACCTGCCACTGGCCTCCCCTATGCCAGGCGAGATGATCTTGGGCAAGGCATGAGCCAAACCACTGCCTGAGTGAAGTGTCAGGCGGCGCGTCTTGGAAAGATCTTGACTAAACAAACATGGCATCTTTGCACAAACTGAGGTGTCGAAGCCGGAAGTAGTCCAAAAAGGGGATATGTCCGTTTTTACACTCCATTTTGCAAGGGAAATGATGATCAACCCTGGGATTTTGGAGGTCCCCAATTATCAAACAAACCGATGCAAAGTCCTAACCTCTGATCACTTCTTGTGACCACCGAGGTAGGAAGCTGGCAGCCCTTCCCAAGTCTAACCACCAACTGTTGCAGTGTGTGGGGACCCAAACTTCGCAGGTGCGCCATTGACATCGATTGCACCAGTGGATTGGAAGGAACAGACCTAAATCCACAATAGCTGGGCCGGATGTTCCGCCCCATCCCCATGTTTCCTCTGGATAACTGGGAGATTTCACTGCGATCCAACAGCTGCTATTCGGAGATCCAATTCACTTGTGAGATAGGAGGTCTTGGTTCAAAATCACCACCCTGCATGATGCCACTCTGAGGTCCTTGCTCCTCAATCAAAGCTCCATAGCTCTTAGAAGTATGTATGACCTGGCACTGACAAAAATTCAAATCTGCTCTTCAAGATACGCACTATCAGAGGCGCTCCGTGTCCCATTAGGTACAGCTGCGAACGTACAGGCAGTACATGCTGTAAAGATCACCGGGATGAATGTTTTGACATCACACTCCCATTACAGCCAGGAAAGCAACCTGACGCGGTCTACTTTGGAGATCAATGCATTGAAGGCGTAAAGCTAAAAATGAAGGACAGTCCATGCACAATGCAATGTCAGGCGCAAACAACAGCCTTCCCAATCTGAAAGATCTGAAGGCCCTGTCGGCAGCCACCCTGCAGATTCATGGCACAATGCTACAAGGGTCATGAATTTCGATTCTGCCAGGCAGCCATAAATTGAGGGGGGTCGCCTCCAAAGAAGTCACAAATGACCATCAAAATTGTTGAAGTGGTACAGTACCCCCCCAAACATCCCCAAACCACAAAACAGTTGAGGAGTCTATTCATCTGGGCTTCAGGGCCTTGCAAGGCTTTGCATCGCAGAAGCCAACGCCATAATCGTCCAGCTGAACGATGCAAATGCGTCCGCCTGGGGGCATTGCGGCGCGCCCTTCACGAGCATTGGAAAAAAGAAACGGTTCCAAGTTTCAAACTCTCAACGCTGTGCATTTTGGCAGTACCCACCTTATAAGATGCAAATCTAAACAAATGGATTTAACCCCAAAACCATGGGTAGGGATCCGCCTTGAAAGTGATCTGATTTGGGATGCGTTTGGGCTAGGAAACAACCAAATCCTGCCTCGTGCAGCCTTCAGGTAGGGAAGCCGCAGTAGTGCATCCAGTTCAGCGTGGATATCCATATTCCTCTCCGCAGTGCTGCTTTCTGATAGAATGGCTACACTATATTGGGATGATGGATAAGCACCCAGTGGTTGTAAATGATGGTTGTATTTCCAGTGCAAATGATACATATAGCGGGATGATTTGGGATCCATCTGGACAGCAAAACCTCATCCACGCCCCCCCAAGATCAACGGAACTTTTGCCACTTGCCTTCCGGTGGCCAGCCGAACGTTGCGATTTATTCCAACTGAAAGAACCTGCTGCTGCAGTTTGGGTGTTTCAGAATCTTCAGTGTTGCCAGACAGTCAATGCTGTCAATAGCAGCAGCGTGAAATGAACTGATATACAGTATAAGTCTCACTCAACTTGGTAAAATGGCAGGACTTGTGCTTTCGTGGTTCAGGCGGCAAGCAAAGAACCATCCATGCGCCGATCTGCCAATCAAGGTACTGGTCCCTTAGCACATGAGCAGTGTTTAAAACCCTGTGTCGTCCCTTTGTACTGGATGGTCTTTCATTGGATGTCCCATAGTGGATTGTGATCATCCCCAATATATTAGTTAGTGATATTCCCATATGTTTGATACTTAAATCCAAAAAAAAAACATCACCCATAAATGATTGCTCAAAAATCCCCCCAAAAAATAATCCTCATGAACCACCCAGAAGGTCAGTTTCGCCTGGCCCTCGCAACCTTGAAGCACCGCGCCGTGCCGCGCTGTGGCAACACAGCCCGGGGATGCGGCACACTGCGCGGCGAGCTGCACCTTTTTTTTCCACGGCATGGGGATGTGGTGGGTCAAAACCCTGGTAGGTACCCTAAATTCGCTTGTTTTTGGATGGTTATTCCTCCAAATATGGTAATAATATGTACTGTAATAATATGTATATAATATAATAGGTTTCGACCCGTCTCCATGTACGAAATTGCTGATACAATGGGATCATAATGAGAATATCATGGGAATCTAATGGAAATCTACTGGGATACATATCCGTAACAATACGGTTTTGGGGTCTGAAAGTCATGGAATTCACCCCCCAAATGACCACTCCCAAATTGGGAAAATGATGATCAATGATGAAATCTGGGGTACACTATTTTTAGCCAAACTCATATATTGTATGTACTGTGATAAGCCATACCCGGTTTACTCGATGGCTTTCCATTTGGCCATGCCCCAAAATAGGGTGTACCATTGGACTTTTCACATTGATATGAAAGCATGTCATACTCAAATTCGGATATGGGTCAACATTGGAAAGCCGGCACACTTAGAAATGGGTCTTGAATTTCGGACCGTGCCCATTTCAACCACTTGAAAATGTGGGTATGCAAGTCGATGGAGACGCCATAAAATTGAATCTTCCAGGAACTCCAGTGGGGGTTGAGGACATAAGCACTTGGACAGCCTTGGCAAAATGTATTTAATCTTGGACTTCCCACCCTTACAACATTCTTCATCCACACTCTTGTCTGAAGCTTCCAGGGACGTCTGGGACCATCACAAGGGCAGCTTCAGGATCCAACCTCATCACAGTGGGATGTGACCCTGTTTGGATCCACTCACATCATCCACCCCTTCGCAACTCGCTGGTAGGGGCAGCACCTCTCGCTGTCAGTGAGCAAAGACCGAGCAAAGGTCAAGAGCTTCGGCCTGCACTCCAAGTTGGCTGTCAGTTGTGGTTGTCTCAAAACTCGGAACCCCAAATTCCGGGGTTTTGAACCTCTTTTTTGCTTGTTATATCTTGTCATTATAATTATATATGTAAGTTTCCAATCTATTGGGGGTACAGACCCTATTTTGAGACAAACGCAGTTCTGGGAAAAGGATGGAAAAGGCCAAATCAAGACCCCAATGATGAAAAGGAAACTACCGAAAGAAAAGGCTGCATACCACCCTATCAGCGCTCAGCTGCGTGCTGCAAGCTCGTACCCAAAGAGCCAGGGACGAAGTTCATGGCCTTGAAACAGCTTGGGATCATGACACCCGACCCGACCCTTGGCCAGGAATAGTTCAAGGAGTTGCCTTTTCGGAATCTTCGGAAGATCCATTAGGGGAACGTGGCCAGATCCCCTCGCTCTCCTTCACCAACTTCCGCGCAGCGGGAAGGAAGGCTGCACCCGCCAGGCTACAGCCGGCCAGCCTCGATGCGAAAAAGATTCACCGGCACTAGGAATTGACCCCAAAAACGAGGATTCAAGCAAGGCTTGAACCACAAGGATAGAATGGGACCAACAATTCGTCGGGATATTTTTGGCTGATAGCCTGATAGCTTATCGGATACAGTGTAAGCTGACAACATGATAGGTACTCTTGGAAGAGTTGCACCACTGACATTGGCCCTGTGTCTTGGCTCGAAGCAAAATCATCGTGCTACATAACTACATAACTGTTGGTCAGTTGGATGAGGGCCGAGATAATCTAAGGATAGATGTTTATCTAGCAATTTTTACGTGTCCACTGAAAAGATTGCAGCAAGAGGTCGCTCAACCATTCTGATCTTATCATCCAAATTCCGGCTCCAACTCTGAGGTCTGAGAAAGCAAAGCAAACAAATCACAGAAAACAAGTGGCACTTTTTCTTGCACAGTAAAGTGTTCCCAAATCTTCCCCAGTGACTCCAAGGAGCAGCTGAGCCAAAGCATATCCTTCAGGCCACCCCAATCGCTCCAATCCATCCCTTTTCGCCTGTCGAATGACCCCCTTGTGATGAGTTGCAACTCAGCCCAATCCATCCCATGACGCGGGGGGAGACCCAGTCAAGTAAAGAGGTAAAAATGGTAAATCACTGGAAAGCAACAAATTTTGGAACCCCTGTGGCTGCTAAACTATCCATACAAGGGGGAGGGACTGTACGCAATAGGGATGAAAAAAAGTAGCCAAGATTATGGCACATAACAAACGAGCTCAAAGTCAGCGTCAACATCTGATAAAAGAATGCAGTAAACAATGGTGGAACAGGATCCCCATCCGGCAACCCTCACATGCCTGTGTTTGTTCTTGTGTGACAAATTGTCATAAACATTACCACCCGCAAAACGACTCCCAGGCAGGAGATTTCTCATGAAGCTTTTGAAAGGCAAAAAAAAGGGGATAAGCTTCAAAACTGTTCAGTCTCGTTCCATCTAAAATTCCATCTTCTGGATAGTCGTAAAACAAACATTTTCGGGCGCCAAATAATGTGGACCATATAATATGTACCTTATCGTAGGGGAAACCATTCCTATGTTCCACCAAGATCCGGTCCAACCTGCTCTAAAATGCCAAGTCCGAGTCTGGCGCGAGGCACCAAACATGTCATGTGGACCTACAGTAAACCTCCAACCACCGATGATTAAAACATGTTAAAACCTCATTTAAGTGGCGAAACTGGGAGGGTTATTGATGAGTTTGCCAGATTATACATTTCAACCTTGAAACCAAAGACTTTGGGCTTTGGGGTAGCGCCACTTTGATGCGTGCGATGTGTGTGTGAGCCTCACCAAACTACGCCTTGTCAAAACTCTTGTGCAACACAGTGGTTGTGGCAAACATGCGTCAATGGTTGTGACAAAGACACGGCATTGGAACTGAATCTCCCCGTGAGGACTTCACAAATCATCACAAATCCAATGATTGACGCGGCTTATTCGACAAGAAACGAAGAGAGTTTCTGTTTTGAAATTCTTTAATCGTCACACATCTCCGCAAGAATTCTTTCTTTTTTGCGCACATCGCAATCGTCATCCTGGTCTTGGGAATGTTCCCAGCAAAGCTCTTGTTCGAGTTCCGCTTGGAAGCCCATCATGTATCCAAGGCTTCCGAACGTGGAAAATGACCCAGACCCCTGCAAACACTGCGTTGAGTGTGCTGCTGGGAAATCAGAGATATAAGATGATATAAGTATAAGCGTCACCGCACTGCCTTGAGTGGGATTTACGCAAAAATCATCCTAGGCTGTCCTACTCACAAGGCCATCCCAGTCAAAACCGCTGCCGCTGCGCATCCAATCATCTTGCCAGCCGCACCATTGGTAATATCGGTTCCATTTGTGCAAACAGGAACTTGGGACCAGGAGAGGGTGTCAGGAGTNTGCCGCTGCGCATCCAATCATCTTGCCAGCCGCACCATTGGTAATATCGGTTCCATTTGTGCAAACAGGAACTTGGGACCAGGAGAGGGTGTCAGGAGTCGCGTTGATGCGTTCAGCATGAGTAGCATCGTTGATGCACGCTCCCTCCGGAGGAACATAGTTCTGTTCCCCTCCATCTCCATCAGAGCACTTGATAGAGATAGTGGTCACGTCGCAAGTCATGCCATCATCAGGCACCACTGTGCAATCGTAGTCTGCGGCAACAGAACCCATAGCTCCACCCCGCGTGTTGCCCTCCTGGCAGCTGAAGCCACCATCCGCTGGGATGGTCAGAGTCCACCCCCATGCAGCACGGCTGGGTGCAAAGCCAGAAAAAATCTGGACTGCCACAGCGCCCAATCCTGCTGCAAGTGCCTTTGACATCATGGCGGCTTTCTGAGAAGTGTGGCGAGCGAGNGGGTGCAAAGCCAGAAAAAATCTGGACTGCCACAGCGCCCAATCCTGCTGCAAGTGCCTTTGACATCATGGCGGCTTTCTGAGAAGTGTGGCGAGCGAGTCAGATATCACAGCGAATAACTCTTGAGATCACAGTGGTTATCGCAACACACATGGGAACACAGAACATAATGGTTGTGACAAAAGAAGCTGTATGGGATACACAGTATGGGTCTGTCTGAAAATAGGTATCCCCCATTCCACTGTTGATACCGCATTTTCCCTAATCATGGGGCCTAAATCCCGCAGTTGAGACACATCGAAAATCAGTCAAGAGCTCAGTGAAGACCATGGCTGCCTGACTCGCTGCCCTGGATTCTTACAGGACCTTGGAAACAGCATGCGTGCCAGGCCCGGTCTTTGGCAAACTTACACTGGTAAGGTTTCTGTGTCTTCGGTGTTCTTTTGCCGTGGTTCGGAACGATCCTGCTGACTTCTTCAACGTTTTGACCAAAGTTGTCGGGTCTTTGGACCCACCAATTTTGGTTACTTTCAGGTTCAACCACCCAATTTTGTGGGTCTTAAAATTTGATATGTCTTCGAAGGTCAGCCCAAAAAACCGACCAGGCATCACAAACCCAGCAACACTTCATGCCCAAACTGGGGCATTTTGTCGTTATACAGCTTCAAAGTCTGGGAATCAAACAAGGCAACCTGATGCACAGCCTTCACAAGAGGTAGCCTGCAGAGCGACTGGTCTAGGACGGGCAGCTGAAACACTAAAATTGGTTTTTCCAGGCATGGGCGATACACCGAAATTGCTATCGAAATAGGAAAACTGATGATACACCATAAAATTTGGGGGTACTCCATTCCTGGACCCAAAGCCAAGCCTTGTTGAACTGTGTGAGATTGTGCAAAGCTCCGCCACCTTATCTCAAAGGGAGATAAGGGCTAAATCAAGATTGGCACAATACATATACTTGATCTTAGTTGGATATATTTAGGGGGATGAGCATTCTTGACTAAGAGCCGTTTTGATGTGAAAACCACGGGAATGCCGACTCTTGACCCATCCTCATCCGCAACTCAGCCTACACTATATGCAACCCGGTGGAAGGGATATCCCGGCTCACGAAATCACGTGTTTTTAAACGATGTTTTCGGCACAGCGAAATGAATCTCAGCATGATGCAAAAAGTGTGATTTCCAAATCTCTTGTTTCTGTCCATTTGTGTTTTTCCATAGTTTTGGGATGTTTGTGTGTGTGTGTGTGTCTCAAATGAAACTTTTTGTTTGGTAAAATGAGCTTGCAAAGTTGCAGCTGCAGCTTCTGTCGATGACTTCTTTTTAGTCAACGACAACCTGCAGCCATCCAAGCCCCCAGTACTTTGCACAAAGTTGCCTCTACATCCGCTTTGCGTCACGATATTGAAGACATCAGCGGAATGGTTACATGATGTTACATGCAAAGTGGTAAAATGACTTTTGGACCTTGGGAAACAGGCAACGATGGTGAAATAAAAGCAACATGCGAATGTGTGCGATATCCCAAAAGACTATGATATCTAAGATCTATGTAACCTAACATCTCATGTGTATGCAACATCATGTAGGGTGACATCTCCGGTCTATGTAACAACATGTCGCGTGACATCTCTTGTGTGTGTGGGTGGGTGTGTAACGTAATGTAGCATGACATGTCGTGTGTGTGTGTGTAACATCATGTAGCGAGACATCTCATGTGTATGTAACATCAACTAGCGTGACAACATATGTAACATCATGTATCGGAGCATCACGTAGCGCAACATTGGTTTGCGTGACATCATGTAGGGTGGCAACTGTAGCCTGCTATTTCATCTGTACACCAGTTGATGTAAACCTGATCTCTGGTAATATCACGTGTGAAATTTATGGCACCTCCCCACCCACCCCATATGCACCACAACACATGAATGTGATGAATGAGAAAAAGAAAAAACAAAAAAACGCCAGAGCGCGCGAGCATATGCGACTCAATTATTGAGCAATGCCGAGTTGATCCTCTGTCCCCCCTTCTACCCTGCGGTTGGTCAAGGGGTTCTATGTGTTCTATGTTCCCATTCAAAATGATGGTTTCCTGCAAAGCTTTCGGAAAATCAATGATTTTGATTTTATCATCCTTCGCCATCAACCTGGATATGATGCGGGCATCATCCCGAGAAATCCAAGGCTTCCTGCTTCACTGGCTGTGCTATCCTTGGCCTGGACGTGGGGGAAGGATGGGCTTTGATTCGCTTGGAAGTGGGAGTACCCCATTTTCGGACAAACCGGAGTTGCCAAATTTGTGTGCACCAGTGAGGGGAAACCATAAAAAATTCTTTTTCAAGTTTCAAATGTCATATTTGGTGTGGTTTTGTTTCATTGTAGAATTTCACCAACTAAGTTGGGGGAGGCGAGAACTTCGTCTGTGGAAAAAAGAAACATGAGACCTTGATTTCCAAAATCTAGCCAGCAAAGCGACTTCTACACTTCCTCCCCAAACTTGCCATGGCCTCCAAGTTCAAGACGGAAGAAACAAGTTGAGAAAGTTTGGGCAAGTCAACCTAGTCCACTGACAGAGCAGCACACCAGCCCATGGCAAG
The DNA here is from genome assembly GCA_003297045.1 of Symbiodinium sp. clade C Y103. Taxonomy (NCBI): domain Eukaryota; class Dinophyceae; order Suessiales; family Symbiodiniaceae; genus Cladocopium; species Cladocopium sp. clade C. The sequence goes on along the minus strand of BGPT01000848.1, from coordinate 172,654 downwards.
CTACTATGTGCAAGAAACCTTTTTTGCCAAAAATATCGTAAAGTAGAAACTGCTCACCAGCAGCCAGCACACAGCAACCACCTTCGAACCTTTCAAACTGTAGCATTGGAAACCCGAAGTGAATTTACAATCATATAATCATGTGAACTTTGGTTGGATATTGTTTCGCACATGGCGGGATTTGCGGATGTGGTTCATGGTTTTTCACCAAAATCTCGACTTTGCGAGGCCCCGACAAGGTCCACGGACTGCTGCGGAAGTGCCCCAACGATAGCGGCCACCTGCAATGAGGTGCAAGAATTACATGACTGGAAGTAGAAGAATATCCAAAATCCTGGTTCTCTTCGCGAGTTGGGATGGGATTACGACCAATACTCCCCCGCAAAATGGATGCGTTCGTACAACTAAAGATGGCCAGCCATGTGTGGGCCATTGCTACCTTGAACCATCCCCAGTACGCCTCCCGTAGCAAGTTCTGCAAGCACGCTTGGTCTGAGGAGACCTGCGCGCTTAAGTCATTGCTTCAACAGTCCAAAAGCGTCACGGGATTCATTCCATAATACTTACCATGGTCACAATTTTGTTTGCGTGCATTCGTGGCATCGAATTTTCCTTCTCTGTGAAGCATGCTGAGATATGCTGGCTGCTGAACCCTTTTCATCTGGCACAATATCCTGTTTGCAAAACATGCAAAACCACAGTCTAAATCCTGAATCTGCTATCACCACCAAGGACACCATAACAATCTACTCAAACAAGTCTGCAACTTGGATGGGAGGGCTGCATCAATCCAAGCTGCTGACTCCGCAAGCAAATGCCACCAGGTTTAGCCTCAAGGTTCACATTTGAGTGCAAGGATGTTCAAGGTATTCGTACCCAGGGAATGACGCTCTTCTATTTTCTCAGATAGAAATGTGGCAAGCATGTGTGCATTTTGTTGGAGTATAAGCTTGTTTCTCTTGCTTGTATCAATCAATCAATGTACGGCATGATGGTGTTTCATCATACATTCGCACTCCTACATGGTTTCTCTTTCTACAAGTCGTTCATCCTTTGGAAATTCCCACTCCACCCCCCTAATGGTAGCTCCAGGCTTCAGCGGGGGCGCTTTATGTGAGTCAGCTCATGAGTCCAACCCCGAGCACGATGCCCCTCTACAATGTCGTCGTGAAGCGGATCCTGGAACCAATCCACACAGTTGATGCTGCCAGACGAAGGTTCGATCATCCAAACCATCCATTGAAAATGTTGTTTGAAAAAGCTGTCCACTATTCTTCAATCAATGGATTTAAACAAATATGCACCTGATTTTCAAATCCAAATGGAAACGTCGTCCAAGACACAATCATGCATCAAAAACAATGAAGAAAATAATGATTCCTTCCAAGATCGTGAATGATGGGAATCATCCAATTCATCATTTATCGGAAAAAAAAAACTCCAATATTGGGCTTTCTGCCAGTAGGGGATCCCCAAGTCAGCATAGGTTTCAATATATGGTTTTTTTAACTAAAATGGTCCTCCAGGACTTGGATGAGTCCCCCATGACCACGAAACCTCCATATCGTCCCATCATTTTGTTTCCCATCTGTTCCCGTCACCTGTCGCGCGGCTTCCAGCAGCCTTTGAGCTGCCAAAGATGCGGCGCCCTGCTCCAGAAGCCGTCGCGCCTCCAGGCGAATTTGGTCGGGAAATCACGAAAAAATTGGCGATTTTTCATCACCCAAAAAAATTAGATGTTACCTGATATTTACCAAAAAAAACAGTTACCTGAGCTTTAATTTACTCGGAAATGGGATTCAACCAGATATTTACTAGCACAAAAGAGTAGGTTGGAAAAAGTTAAAGCACCAAGAATTGGTATTTACACACCAGAAAATGATGATAGGCATTTGGCATTGGATTGGTTCAAGGGAAATTTTGGAATGTAACCATGGTTCTGTTATGAGCCATTTCATGGGGTTCCTGTAGATGTTCCCTTCAACCCCCGGAAAATATTCTCATGTGGTAGAGGTAAGGGGCAACTTTATTGAAAAAGGGAAAATACAATAAAATAGACAAAATGTGAAAAAGAAAGAAATATGATAAACTGAAAACTAACCAATTCTGAACCCCCCCCTCATTTTCCAACTATTGCTGAGTTTTCTATTCGAGAACTAAGCGCTAGTATTATCAGCCTGTTGCCTAGTTTTTGAGTTGGCCACTGTGGTAAACCCAAAATCCATCTTCAATAATTCAGCAGAAATGGGTTGTATGCACCATCCTCAATTCAACGTTGACTGTTGTGGTTACTACATTGTCAAATCTTCTTCTCACCCCTTTAATGGCAAAACAATATGCCAGCCAGGTAGCGGAAAACTCAGCTGTTGGATTTTCAAGGCCATCCACAAGAATCCATCACACCAGTGGAAAAGGGACACAAACACGGATTCAGCACGTGGGTGAATCCAACATTTCAATTCATTCCAGATATCTTAAGATCAATTTTGTTCCACAAACATTGATCCGAACACCAGTGTTGAACATGTTTTGCATCGTCACATAGAGTCATGGAAACATCCAGCCTCTAATCCAAGATCAACTGCATGCTGAATTGCAAGCTCAGCTGTATGCTCAACTGGATGATAGCATCTACACAATCCCTTCCCCAAAAATTGAATTCCCACACAGGCCCGAAAAATGAATAGATCCAAGACTAAACCACTGCTTCCTGCGGGATATGCTGCCATGCGACTTCCTGGCATCGTGGGCCCTCCGAGTTCTGTAGAGGTGCTTTGGGAACCTGGGAACAATGGAAACTGCCAAACCCTGCACCAACAATGATAAGCCGGTAAGATCCTATAAGCCCCTTGGAACTGTGACCCTTTCAGTTCTTCCCCACCTTGAGTCATAAGTTATATCATGTCATATGCCCGCTGTAGGTCTTCGCCTGAGACTGGGTCGAAGGCTAACCAGTTCGCAGGCAAAACCGCAACTCCTGGGAAAGCAGCACCAGCGTCAAACAGATGGACTTGACTCAGCTCATGAACCCTGCCTGGATCCAATAGAGCTACCAGGCCAAACACAGGAAGGCATAGGAAGAAGGACGCACCTTGGATCGTCAATCTCTGCTTTTCTGGCTGTGAGTCCTTCCCGCCTCAGACCCCAGGAACTGAGGCATTTAGAGGCCACACAGCGTTGACGAAACTTTGTTCTGGGGGTATACAATGTAAGCATTTTTTACCCGTCTGCATCTGCCAACTGCAATGTTCACCCACAACCATCACAAGAAAGACAAGGCACGTTCGACAAGGCGGTACAAACCGTCACGTGAAACTCCTTTGGGTATCCTGACGTGGCTGTGAAATTCCTGTTTTTACTTGCCATGATATGGGTTTGCCTGAAAAATTAGAGAAACATTGATGATTTGTCACCATCTTTAACTTCCAAAATAGCCTAAAATTGGAGGCATTCCCCCGTTTTAAGACCAACCCATATCCCAGTCCTGGTTGGTCGTACCATGCTAAACACATCTCGGCGGCCTGGGCCAGTTGATCTTGTGGGATGTGTATCTACAAACGCCATTTTGTCGTGTCTACTACTAACCCATTCCCACCACTTGATGAATTCAGTGTCAACACCCGAGGTGGGGATCCATGTGTTTTTCTAGGATGAAGCCGCACCGGTGGCAGTGTGAAGCATGTGGATCTGTGGAAAGTATCTCCAAATGAAGCCACAGGCCTGAAGTTTAAAGCCACTGCCCCACACGTCTTCCCATCCCAGCCATTTTGCAGCCATTCTTGGCCCAAGTTTTGTCTTCCTGGGAGTCAGGTGGGCAGAAACGTTCCTTTTTGGCAGTGGCCACAGGACCGACCAGAGTGGCGGTGCAACGAAAACGCCAAGAGCTTCGAAGGGCCAGAGATCTAGTTGAAGGCACATGTGGAAGGAGACCTACATTCCCAGTTGGGCTCAACGGCACAGTCACCTTGGAGTACTGCATCTAGAACTTCAGTGGACCGCGCCAGCTTCAAGAAGTGCACTCAGTGTTGCAGCAACATCTGACTTCGATGTCTTCGATGATTGTCGAGAAGAAGTCGGCCTCAACATAGCTTCATGAATGATGACCATGATGTTGGTGTCTATGCGTGACATGTCCAAGTTTGATAATAAACAAGGATACTGCAATATATATATATATATGTATATATATATATAATTACATATATACATACACATTATGTAAATAATATGGCATAAATTGTGACTGAAACCATTTGCTGGTTTCTGTTCAACTGGTCCATTTGATCAAGTCTCCCATGTTTTCCTTCAAGGCCAGCCTCTCTGCGAAAGATTTCTTGGCCAGGAGCGCAGCCAGGGGAGTGGCACCGGTCTCGTCGACATGGTTCACATCTGCTCCTGGCAGTTCTCAAGCACTTCAGGTTTGAGATCCGTAATGAATGCCCTGTTCAACTGTTTAATGACCCTAAAGGCACAGCAAGAATGCTAGTATCTTGATCTTGCAATCACACAGTAAAGGCAAGTCCCATCTCTGAGCTCTTCTCTGAAACGCGCACGAACTCAGCGGAAGTCTCGTTTGGGGAATGGTGTATTCTTGTTTGCCATCAGAAAGGACCAACAAACTTCAGACAAATGAATTAATCAAGGCAAGACTCTGGCTTCGATCAAGACCCTCACCACTTCATCAAAGCCACGGCTAGCTGCAGCATGCATCGCCGAAGCTTCAGAGTCACATTTCGCGCCCCAGTTGGCCCCCGCAGCCAGCAGGGTGCTGGCTATGTCGGGATGACCCAGCTGGGCCGCTGCCAACAATGGCGTCATCCCATCCTGGTCACGTGGATCCACTGGCGCAAGATGTTCCAGCAACAAACGCACAATCTCCAAACGCCCAGCATCCACCGCAGCATGCAATGGGCTGGTGCCCTTCAGATCAGCCTGTTGAGGGGCACCGCGAGCCATAAGGAGAAGCCTCAGAGACGCCATAAGCGAAATCGCCCTTGTGAAATCTTCTCTTTTCATGAGAAAACATAAACACCCTTAGGAAAATGAAAGGCAAGGAGGTGGGGAAAAAAATTGTAAGGCAGGAGCTGAGTATCCGAACCGCTTTCAAGTTATTCCCACTTCGTCTCACTTGGTACTGCTTGGGGGAGCCGCTGGGTCCTGGTCCTGCTTGGGACATGGTGAGCACCCAGGGCTTGGCAGCTGCGGCAGCACACAACGGGGTGACGCCATGGGCATCAGGCTGCTGATCTGCATTGGCATCCAGCAAAGTCCGCAGCACTTCACCTGGGACCAAATCAGCCCAGTGGTGTCACCCCTGGGAAGTCCCAAATGAAACCAGAATTGCTCGCATGACCCGGTCAAAGCATCAACCACAATGGATCAAGTAGGCATCCCACCGTTGGCCCTCTTTTTCACTGGGTTCTGGAGTCTGGAACTGATGGAAGAACAAACCACTGAGACTAGCAGCCAAATCCGAGAATGAGCTTGAACCTGGAAGGTGTTTGAGGCGTGAAACTGAATTGAAATATCAAACGCCGAACTTAGTCCTCAAGACTTCCACCAACATCGTATATACACAGTTCAAGTTCGAGTTACAGGCAACTGCTATTGAGTAATTGCTTATTATATCTACTGGTCCTTCTTTGAAGAAGTCCCAGCCGCTGCTGCCACGTCACACTGCCCATTTCGGGCGGCAACATGTAGAGCAGTTGCACCCTGCTGGTTGCTCTGGCTCGTCTTCGCAGATCTCTGCAATAAAGTACGAACCAGTTCATGCCTGTCATGGCCTAGGATGTGCCACTCTGCTGGTTCAGCCCCCTTCACAAATCGGAAAGTTATCGAACATCATCACCTTCTGAACTGAACATTTAAAATTGAAGCTGCCAACCAGCAATGCTTGTCCATGTGTCGAATTCTGGCATCAAAATGCATAAAACCCTTGTAATTTCATGGCGGCACTTCTCTTTGAGGTTTTGGTACCCAAAAAAATTGGGTGCAACTGGTGCAACCCGAAAAAATTCATAGTTTGAAATCGAAAAATGTCCACATTTCTTGCCATCACTCTGGGGTAAGCCGCGGTAAGCCCTCCGTTTTGCGCCTGCAGCTACATGGAGCACACCAGACCCATCGTGCCCTAGCAGGTCCACGGTGGCACCTGCATTCACCAAGATCTCCACAGCCTCCAAGAAACCTCAAGGGGTCGCATGGAACGTGTGATGATGGGGGTTTAATGGGTTGTTATCTGAAAATTGTCTGAAAACTATGGGGGAATCAATTCAGGGCTTAACCCATTACCCTCAAATTCGGATCAGCAATTGAAATGCTGGTGTATGCTGGTGTGGTAGGTAATTATTCCCATCATGGATGCCTGCCGCCACCGCTGCTCGCAGGGGGGTCTCACCATCTCGGTCAGTCGAATCCGGATCGGCGGCTGCGTTGGCCAACACTTGGACCTTGGGGGCCCCGCCTCCAGTGATTTTCATGGGATCTTCATGGATTTTAACCAACCCAAATGGTGATTTAGTACAAATGGTAGGAAAGCACAGATGGATACTTGTTACACTTCTCGGTTTGTCGCTTGCCACCAGCGAACGCACATGCACAGCGAACGTGCAAAGGAACTGATGAGTGTGCAAACCTCATGACATGTCCATGCCAACATCACAAGATACCTCGGTTCTCACATCACCCATACTCCTGAGGTTTGCATCGTCATCATAAGGCCATTTGCATTCGGATGCAACTTTCTTGACTGCCCGTATGAAGAGTTCTTCTCTTTCACGAAATAGCTTTTCAAGTTCTTTCTTCTTCACACGGCGTCCACTTTCGAATTTTGGATCGTGAATGATCGTCCATCTCTGTCCATTTGCAAAGAATTGCAGAATGATTTTCCTAGATCCAAATTTTGTTAAGCAATCTCCTAACTGCACACCGCCATGCACCCAACGAAAAACTGTTCCTACTCGCTTGGCCTGTGAAACTGAAATGGTCAACTCGTAACCTGCCCTGGATGACCTCAAACCATGCAGACTTGAAACATTTCTGGTTGCTGCATCAAAAATTCCACGTGTGTCCATGACAACAGCTCCATGCGAATTGTCTCTGACTACATCATACAAGTCGTGCCTACTAAACTGTATCCCATGCATTTCGCACCAAAGTGCTCTCACATGAAAAACGCAGTCCTCAGCTTCAGTCACTGCTTGCACTTCAGCACCGTTCGATCCCATGACTTGTCGTGGAGTCTTTGAGGATCGCCAGTTTACCAGAGACACTGCCGCTTCTTCGCCAGACAAGATTCCAAGAGGTGCAAGTCCAACGATGTAGCCCAAAGTGGAGCTAGAGTCAGGGCGGTTCTTCTGGCCAGCATCGGCCCAGGCAATGACAGCAATCTGTCGCCAGTCCACATTCCATGGATGAAAGATGATGCATTGACCAGATTCTCGTTTCATCTCGCGAATCAGCTTGTTGGTGCGCACAATGGTGTTGACCGTCGCGAAAGGAATCTCAGACAGGAGCAGTCCGGCATCGGCCATGTATTGCGGTGCCGTCTGAGAAGCTCGCCATGCCACCGTGCCAATCGCACCACGCAGAGCTGACACTTCTGATGCTGTCGCAGCACTCTTCAGCTGCTGAGATCGCTCAGGGGTCAGGTTAATTTCGTCAATCCATTTTTCAGTATATTCTTGTTGATCAACCCGTATCAAACCATTTGATTCTTGTCTTACCCTACAACCGGTGAACTGGAAATCATCTGTTTCCCATTTTCCCCATTTATATGATTCAACCAGAGCCTGGAACTGGGTCTGGAAATACTCATTGTCATCCAAACCTCCAACTAGCAGATCATCCACGTGCAGTCCAATGATGCTCACCAATGGACTTCCAGGAAGGCTGTGATCAAAAAGGAGAAAAACGCATCGATCAGCTGACATCTGCACCCATCCAAGTTTCTTCAGAGTTCTTGCCAGATGATCAAACCATGCTTTCGGGGCTGTCACCAGTCCGTAGAATGCACGAAGAATGCGAAGAGGAAGAACAGGATTCTCAGGTGGGGCTCCAAAAGGGACTGCAAGTTCACTAGGAGCCCAGACAGTAAGGTTCTCACCTTCCATGTCATCATCCACCTGCAGAAATGCTGATGTAGCATCGCCTCCACGCACTCGAAATCCTTTGTTGGCGCAGACACAAAAGAGCATGTTTCTAGAAAGTCGGCTCATAGTTGGCGAAGCCGCTTTTGCATGTTCAACCCCTGGTGCTTGGTAGCCAAGGACGACTAGCCGTGCTTTTGCAGCACCAGTGGATTTGGTGGTCAGCACCCACCTCATGCCCATGACGGACTTCTGGTCCAGCTCAGCAAACTCTTGAGATGTTAGACTTCGAACAGCTTTTGATTGGAGAACTTGAGACAGTTCTTTGGCCTGAGCTTCGTCGAATTCCAACTTCTCCTCCTGGCTCAGCATGCGCCACTGCTTTTCCTTGCCCTTCTCAATGACTTTGCGAGACATCCAAACTGTTGACTTGCTCGGATGCTTGGATATCCATTTGACATCTTCAGGCGTGATGTCAATCTCAAGCGCATAGACATGTTGTTCACTTTTCGCTTCCATCTTCTCAGCAAGGTGTACTTGATCCACTTTTCTGCGCTTCATCTCCTGCTCTGAAATCAGCTCCTCATCTTCACTGCTTGAAGAGCTCGAGGAATCAGCAGAAGATTGATCATCCTTCCACTCAGTTCGGCCAAGATATGGCCCCCAGTCAAAGCGGTTGTTGTGCTCGTCCATATGTGGTCCATAGTGTCCACCCGGTAAAGCGCATTCGGGAACAGCACATGTTGTGCCAGTTGAAGATTGCGCTTCACCCAGTGACTTGGCTGGAACTCCGTCCACAGCATCTGGACCTCGATCGTGTAAGGCCCCTTGAAGGCCATCATCAGGCGGAAGAAGGTCGCCTTCTGGTAGTGCATCTAATTCTGGAGCGGCCTGTTCAGGAAAAACTCCAGGCGCTGGACGGTCATCCTGCGTCTTCTGCTTCTTGTCTTTCTGTTCGCTCTTCTCAGGTGATCTCTTGGGTTTCTCTTCATGCTTTGTCTTGATCTCGAACCAAGTCTCACCTGTCCACCGTTCTTGTAAAAGACGATGAGGATCATCCACCTCCTCAAAGTTGTCCTCCACCATCATTTCTTTGGCACCCTCCAGCAAAGGACGAACATAGGTCCTACGCAATCCACTCAGGTTGGCAACATCCATAGGAATGGTTGTAGTTCGGCTGGGAGAAAACAAAGCCAAACGTGGAGCATTGTGAATGCGGACCAACCACTTGCCATTCTCAAGTTTCCAGTAGTCGGGAGCTATCTTTGCGCTGGGCTCAATCAACACCGTGGTTCCAGCAACGTCCATCTGACGTTGTTGTTCTGAAGGATTCTCACCACAGATGTTTGTGAAGTGCTTTCCAGTGAAGTCTTTGAGCAATGATTCAACCGTCACTGGCATCTTGAGCACAGCAGTTCCTTCCATGGAAGCTTGAAGTTCTTCGCGTCGAGAAAGGACGCGCACCTGGTTGAGCTTTGCTTTCACAATGTTGGCACCAGTTGCTAGCCAGAGTGTGCTACTTTCTTGTAGTAGAACACGTAGAGGACCGACCCAATGGCCTGATGTCTTTCCCGGTCTCATACGTTGTCTCCACACCATGACCAAAGTGCCAGTCTGATATTTCGCCACAGGCCTGGCTGTCGCATTTGATAGCTTGCTCATGCGGTATTTCGCATACTCCATCTCGAAGGCCACTTTGGCTTTTGCCTTCATCTTCAACATGCCGCCAAAAGCTTTGCGAGGATCAACACCGGCGGGCAACTCAGGGTCAGGTGCATCTGATCCACGAGTCCATTGGAAAGGGCTAAATCCATTCGCCCCAATGGACTGGTTGTGCCCATGTGCCGCCATGTTCATCAGAACCTCAATGCTCCAATCAGGACATTCCTTTTGAAGTCGCAAGAGGGTTGCTTTCAAAAGTCCAATGCAACCTTCTTCAGCACCAAGGACCCAGTGCGCTTCAGCTGGTGCAGTCAGCACACCGATTCCACTTCTTCCCATGAAGTCCAAGATCTCGGAAGAAGTGTAGTATGTGGCTGGATCCGTGATGATCCATCGAGGTGCAGGGTTGTGAAGGAGCCATTTGGAAAAGGACCTCAATATATCTTGCGACTTCGGCTCCCAATTCTTCACTTCACCACCATAAACTTGTAAAAGATCAACTTGAGCTAAACCACTGGCACGATCACGCCACAACACAAACTTGGCTTTCTTGATGGTCTCGTCATCTTGGTACTTGAACTCAACTTCAAACACATCAGAGCCAACTTGTTCGAACAAACCTGGCATTTCGCCTGTAGAAGCCGGTGGATTTGGTCGAGGCTTCTTCGCTTCGATGCAGTCGGGACATTGGAGGTTCCCAGCAAGCTCAATTGCCCAGGGAGGAGCTTGCCGCGTTCGAAGCATCTGCTGCAGGTTCTTCATGGACGTATGGCCAGAGGCTCTATGGATACGAAGCATGGTTTGCTTCAATTGCTCAAGTTTCTTCCCTGTTGGTGGTTCGGAAGAAAATCTTTGTCTTGAGAGAGCCATAATGCTGGGGTCTTCATCACGAACTTGAAACTCCAAAGAAGCTTGACAGTTCTCAGCATCAACACCCAATAGTTGGACCTGAACATCATGGGCAAGGGAGATGTTCTGGCAATCTTCCACCGAAGTCCAGCCGTGGATGATTGCCTTGATCGCTGCTTTCACCATCTGCCGGGGATAGTAGGAACTTGCTTGAGCAACAACTCCTCGGCATTCAAGATGGTGCTGGTGCCCAGGACATCGACGTTGCAACGCCAGCCATAGATTTCTGTTGGAAGTCAAAACAGTCCATTCTTTGAGAACAGGTGTGCCTTGAAATTCCAAACCATAGGCACAGCCATGAAAACGGCACCAAAAGGCAGGTCTCCCAAGGCGTCTCAAACATCTCAGCAACCTTGAAACGCACTTGCCATCCCAACCTTTCTTCGCCTTTGTTGGCCATTCCCAAGCAAAATCCGATCCCTGCTCCACCGCCTCACATATGCCTTCGCTCACTTCATCAGCTCTCCGAAGGTCACGTTGTTGGCGCTTCTCAAAGTTCGCCCATTCCTCCTCCGTCCTCTGAGTCAGATTGACCAAAGGACTCAGTCGGGTGCAAGGAAGAGACACCCAAGTCATTCGAGGTGGTGCGGCTTTCAACTCGGCCTTGAGCTTTGACGTGCCGTACTTGGACTCAAGGTCGTAGCCCTCAGAGTAGTTGATCCTCTTGGCCGTGTACCCGCAATCGATCATCTCTTGGCTCAGGGCACTCTGCGGTGCACATGCCACTTCCATGAAGTCTGGAGTGTCACTGATTTGACTCAGTAGGCTTTGAACAGGAGCCAACACCATCGCACCCATCATAGCTGCCTTGACTGACAGCTTCTTTGCCATGGAGCCTGTCACCACAGTTCCTGACGCGGATCTTTTGCTTGGATGACTCCTGGTAGCCACAAAGTCCATCTGGCCACCAGGATGTCCATGATGATCTTTCAAAAAGTGATCACCATTCGTAGTGCTCGTAGTGCTCGTAGTGCAGCCATTTGTCGTGTGCGCACAAACTGCGCTGGTTGTAGTAGAGCTTGGATTTCCGGAGCCAATACCAGCTCCCATGCCACCCTCGCTTTTCCTCCTCAGATTTCCCAGCCTCTCCCTCAGTGACCTGAGGCTGGCCCAGATCCTTGAGTCTCCTCCTCCGAACTGATCACCGCCACATCCTCTCCAGTCACCGCCAGGACTTCCGCTGCAGTCACTTTCTTTTCCTTCTTCACCTTCATGGGCGGTGCTGTTGACTTGGGCTGAGGCTGTGTTTTGTTCTTCGCATACTCCTCCAACATCTGGCTTTGAGTCGGCATTGGCTTGGGGCTCGATTTCTCCGTTGGCATTGGAGTCACATCCTTGGTGAGGTCGCATGTCGACACAGGAACACCGTCGGCACGACCATGACGCTCCAATCGCTTGTGGTACTCCTCCAACGTCAGGTTGAGTGCCAGAGGAGTTGGGACGCCCATCTGCAGCAACTTGCCCTTCACTTCCATCAGCTTTCCATTCACTTTGTCGGCCGTCACATCCTCTGGCTTCATCTCTGACTCCAACTCCTGCAACGCCAGGTTCAGGATGTGAGGATCTGGGCCCATCTGACGAGTTTGTCCATGGCCCTTCTCCTTGCTGGTATACGACATCCTCATTGCGCACTTGCTGCAGCTCGTCCACATCGCATACTGATTGGACTTGGTCCCTCCAAGTGCTTGCCGAAACATGGAAACCCCAGACGACGCGGATCGTCGACCGCCACAGGGGTGTAGCCCTTGCCGCTCATGCTCCACTTTGGAATTGCGAAGTTGCTTGAGCCTTCGAGCCAAATCTTGAAGGCGCTGATCCATCGGAGATGGCTCGCAGGCATCCATCATGTAAACATGTGATTCCAAACTGCACTGAAAACTTGACATGTTGGAAAACTTGACAGCCTGCTCATCACCCAAGAACCAAAGAGAGTTGAGGTCGAAGCCTGTGGAAATCTTCGTTGGTGGAGATGCCAGGTCGATGGTGAGATGACCTGACGCGAGGGCTTCCATCTGGATGGCATTCACGGTATGTTCCCCTTGGGTTGGTTGGCCATGTTGTTGATCCCCTTCACATCCAAATAAACACAAACCATTTGCATAGGACAACAAAGTCTTCTTCTGCCGGAGAGTTTTTGCACCAAGAAGAGGGGGAGTTGAAGATCCGGTGTCACCCAAAACAAAGAACGGCACATCTCCAAGAGCTGTTTCATGCAAAACCACACAACTCAATGCAGCTGCTTTCAAACCATTACCGAACTTAAACACAGGAAGGTTCTCATGGTGGACCGTATAGGTGAACTTGCCCTCATTAATCATTTGCTCCAAGCTGTCAGCTCCAACCGCATTTTCCGTGGCGCCGGTGTCAATCACGGCGCGAGTTGCCGATCTGGTTGGAGATGCGGTCTCATCCCAGCTGACATTGACAAAGATCTCATTGTACATTGCCTTGCCTTTGGTCTTTCCTTTGGAAGGCCACATAGACATTTTGCCCTTAAAACCTGCTTTCTTTCCTTTGGAATGACGGTCTGGACAGTATGCAGCTGTATGACCAGGCTTAGCACAAATGAAACATGGTCCAAGACCTTTTCCTTTGGACCCAAGTGATCCTTTGCCTTTTGATTTTCCAAACTTACCCTTCACATGTGGAGAACTTGGAGACATCCCTTTTCCAGTGTTTGATTCCGGGGCATAGTAACCACGAGCCATACGAACCCTTTTTACAGCATCTCGGGCCTCTTGCAAAGTTCGGTTGGCCTCTGACGCCAGTGTGTAGGCCTCAGTCAATTGCTTTTCCTCAGGACTTTCTGCTCCATCTTCAGGAACCGGTTCATCATCTACTCCATCATATGACGTATCGTAGGGCTCATCCCACTCAGACCAGTCACCATACCAGTAATTGGATTCGTCACCCCATTGCTCCCATGAACTTGGATCCCATTCGGACCAATCAGCATCACCATAAGCAGCAAACTCCTCGTAGGAGTAGGGCTCCCAATCATCATACCACCAAGCCTTAGCATGCTTTCGCTCATGTGCTGCGCGATCAGGCTCCTCTGCAAACAAAGTTCGTAGAGCAAGACGCACGGCAACAAACTGGGTTGAATTGTTTGTCTGAACCAAAACATGCTGTTTCTCGGCAGTAGTCAGTCGGGCAGCTTTCATCAAACGATATCCACGAAGTTCATCCTCAAAGAAACTTGAAAACACCGTTGACTCTGCCTGACCTGAAGATCCTGGAGCCGTCGTCAAGGGGTTAGCCTCTTGACGGAATGCTGCTCCCTGTGCCCCACCTACTGGACTTCTAGAAGGAGTTGAAGGAGGACCAGGATGAGATGTTGTAGAAGGGGCTATTGGTTTCACCCGATCTGCACGGGCTCTAGCCAAAGCCTGCTGCAACTCTTGAAACATGTCTTCTTCGCGAACTATCAGTTGAGCCATACTTTCACGCTGTCCTCTCTTCAAGTGATGCCAAGCTTCAAGTCTATTGAAAGAGTCAGAAATTGGCAATTGTTGCAAAGGGCTGGCACGTAGAACATCTAGAAAACGCTGCAAACCTGCTGTATCCTCGAATTCGTCCGGGTTGAGATGCTTCACAACAGCTTTTGCTGCGCCAGTCAAACGCTGCCATAGCCTAGGCACTGCCAACTTCTGCTCATTCTCTTTCTGGGACTTCTGGAACCAGCGGCATGCCGTAGCATACGACTCGAACGTCGCGGCATCACCTTCCCAAGTGGGCACATGATCATAGGAGCTTGATGTCATACCTGGATCAAACCAGCTCCGCTACCATACAAATGGTAGGAAAGCACAGATGGATACTTGTTACACTTCTCGGTTTGTCGCTTGCCACCAGCGAACGCACATGCACAGCGAACGTGCAAAGGAACTTGCAAACCTCATGACATGTCCATGCCAACATCACAAGATACCTCGGTTCTCACATTTAGCCAATGATATGGGGATATATTAGGGGGGTTCTTCAAATGCGGGATCCCCAAGCCACCATGAATTTCAATGCTAAAATGGTCAGAGATGATTTGGAGTACCCCAATTTTAGGAAACCTCCATGTGTAGTGACTATGTCAGGAACTTGATCATGGCTAACAACCCTTTAAAAAGAAAACAAGAAAAATTTGCGCCCATCGCATGCTCGGGACCATGGCAACGCAACCGGTACTCACTGCCTCAAAAAGAGGCGTTCTCCCCAACTTGTTGCGGGCATCTAGGTTGGATCGCAAATTCAGCAACAGCCTCAAGGTGTTCGCCCCAGCAGCTGCAGTCATTTGGGATGATACTGAGTATGCAGATTCTCAAGAGTCCTGCAGCAAAACCTCCTACAAACACGGAGCTATCATGAATACACCTCAATCGATTCATTCGTTCTGCAAAAAGATAAGCATGGCTGCATCATGTAGCACCAATGGGCCCAAAAAGTCGCTTTCAGCATCAAACCATCCAAGTTTAAGGCTCAACCACTCTTGAGCCATACAATAACCATCTATGGCTACAAGAATCGCGTAGCACCACTCCGTCCTATCAAAGAATGGAGATGCTTGTTTAATTGTCACCAAACATTCACGGCTTGTAGCACCATACACATCTCTTGTCTCCAACCCCGTCTGGGCAAATTCTACTTGTTCCCAAACTGCAAAATATACAATCTAATAATAAATATTTCATTTGGAATTTGGTGACTTGATTCCCCAAAATCGTACCCAGCATTTCTGCAGCCAGTCATATCCTCCCCCACCGGCCTCACAGTTTCGAGCCTCGCATCGCGCACCGCGCAGTGCAGCGCCGTGACCCCAGCCAGATCCGCGGCGTCGACATCGGCACCCGCACCATAGAGGGCCACCATGATCTCGGGCTGCCCCAGGATGCTAGCCTGGAAGGGGGTGCTTTGTCCAGCGCTGGGATACATCCCATGGATTTTTGTCGGGGAAATATTGAAATAGCCATGCTAAAACCATAGTAATCCAACATGGAAATCATGGGACATCCTCCATTGTTAAAGTTGTTTCCATCTATATTTGTCTTTAGATGAAGATCTTGGATTTGCTCGAGAGCCTTTAAAACCTTTAAACAAGTAAAAAGAGTCCCAGTTCCCCAACTGGTGGATTAACCAATGGTAAAATAAAAAACCACCTTCAGCAAGTCAAAGAGACTAAAAAGATTTACAAAGGCGGGTTTTCCGGTCATTGATGACCACAGGGTAGAAGTGGGATCTCCCACGACCCAGGGATTTTGGAAAAAAAACCAGGGGCGAGAGCAGAGTCACTTGTCTGAGCCTTTGTTGGGGGACCGTCGTCCTGAAAAGGACATATTCTGTTCGAAAGCAGCAGGCGGTGCGCAGGCCTTCATGAATGCAGAAACATGATCTCTGCTCCGCGCATTGGGATCTTGCAATCCTCGGCTAGTAAACATGCCGTCGGAGGATGCTGATACCTGGATCTGTCCCAACTTTTGGTCCTGGATCAAACCTTTGCCAGATTAATTTGGGGTTTCCACAAAATCATCATTTTCTATCGACATGGACCCCCTGCTGGTGGACATGGGCAAGGTTCAAACATATGGAACCAATGGACCCACATGTTCTTCTCATCTTAAGTACTTAATATTACTTAACTATCCAACTGTCTTCGTGTCAATAATTTTGACCCACAAACCTCATTTTTGCTGGTTTACTTCACATGTTTGTTGTTTGTATATCATATGTTGACATCAAAAACAACATGCAGATCTTCCCCATATTTTTGCAGGTCAAACACACCATGGTCCCACGGTCAGATTCCAAGCTTCGTCCCAAGACTTGGTTCACTTGTTCTAAGTCTTGGCCACTGACCGCTTCCAGCAACTCTTCTTTGAAGTCGTTGCAGAAAGGCAGAACCACCAACTGGCCACAGGGGAAGCATCATGTGTGAATCATGTGCCATATCATACACGTATAGGTTGGGCAAACTTGGAAGGTTGGCCCTTGCTTTTTGACAAAGCAAGCACTGGGAAAAGACCCATGACCTTGAAGATCAACAGAACATCATAGAGACCAGGGAAAGGGAGCCAAAACGATGAAGATCCATGACAAACAAAATGAAGATTGCACCGACAAAAGGGGGTGATACAAAGAAGGGAAACTGGGGCATTACCAAAATCATGAAGTGTGGTGATCAGGGTCTGCCAAGCATCACCTGCCCCACTATAACAACCATCGCTTCAGCGCCCTTCAGGTGACAAGTAAATTTCTAGCTCCCACGCCTGCAACTCTCTCGGTTCTCCAAGTTCGTGCCACGTGTCCCAAATATCCAGGACACGGCCACTTAGGGAGAACCTGCCAGGGAACCAAGGACACGAAGTCAACTTTCTGCCAAGCGGGCAATGACTTTCATCAACATGCCCGTTATTTTCAGAACCACCATCAAAAACCCATAAATGGAGCTTTGCAGCATCCCCAGTTCACTCCCTGGATCCTTTGAAAGCTGATCCACACATAAACCACCCAGCACCTGAGTCGAGACACGTCCACCCGCATTTTCGCAGCCGCACGGGGAGCTAACAGGGCGACCATGCCCACTGAAGCAGTACAAATCTCGGCCACGTCCACCTGCAGCTCTTCCAAAATGAAAACAAACAGGTCCAACCAGAAATGCTCCTCTAAATGTTATTACTGTATATAACTGCATTGTAGATATTCATAGATGTCTACACGTGTTTCCTGTTCCAGAAACACAGTTCTCCTTGGCACGTTCGTGTTTTGAACACCATAGAGCCTGGAGTTGAGCTGTTCATGCTATCCGACCTATGTGAGCTTTTTGGAAAGCCACACCTCTTCCACCACTGTCCCAGACAAAGCGATGATTTTCAGCCCGGAAGGTTGGCCCATCTGTTCAGTTTCATCATCATGGTCTTCTGCTGCAGCATCAATACTCTGCGCGATTGCATTATCCATGATCCACAGCACAGATCAACACATCGAGGGCAAATTGCCAACACCGCAGCATGGCCACATGCACGAAACTGCGTTCCGTGCGCAGCCAAACATCCTAACAATGACAACTCTGCCATAGACTGGGAGCTTCATTTAGGCTAGGGATCTTTCAGGTCTGGCTTCATTCACCCAAGTCTTGTCGCCGCTTAAGACACCAGTCCTAGTCCTGAAATCTGAAGTTGATGCTACGACGGCTGCATAGCGGAATTCTGAGCTTGGAACCATGGGTTTCTGACCGTGTGTTGCTGTCAACATCGATATTTTTCTTGATTTCGGAAAATCACCGCATACTGAAACCCTGACGATCATGTTTGGAGGTGAAAAGTGTGGGAAGATTCGGTCTGATTTGCTCAAATGCCCTGGAATAGTGATTTCCGATGAAATTCTCTTGAATCAATCCATTCAAAACAACACGAATTTGGCCAGGCCTGGGTTTCCACCAAGTGCTACTGGAGCACCTGGGCATGGGTGCGTTGAAAATTGAGATATTCCCCAAGTTATAGCCACGTTAGCAGTGAATATCATGGAATGTGATGGATTGACCAGTAGATTTGGAGTATACCCCATTTTGGACAAACCCTTTTTGCATAAGAATCACGTCAAAATCGAGATATGCAGGTTCCCCATGCAGAAAAAGATGGTAATTCTATAGTTTTCCAAGACCAAACCAAGCCATCCACATCGTCCAGGCATCTGCTGCAGGCCTTGAGCTGTTACGGCTGCGGAGGCTGAAGTTTAGCCGAAGCGGTGTCACTTTAAAGTGGGATCATAATGGGATTCTAATGGTTCAATGGGATTTCAATGGGGTTTCAATGGGATTTCAATGGGATTTCAATGGGATTTCATGTAAATTATGAATCAGTTTGCCCCATTCATATTAAACTTTGCGGAGAAACCCATGGTGTAGCAGTAGGGGACAAACCCACATCTTTGGGACCATATTTATAGTTGATATTGGGATGGGATTTTTTGGTCAATGTATCCTCTACAATTCCAATTCATGAAGGCACTGTTCAAATGTCCAACATCTTCAAGGGAAACTGGTGAGAGGTGGCCCACTCCAATGCACAGAAGTGGCATCATTGATGTTGGCTGTACACATCCAGTGGTCGGGGAATTTGTGTGTTTCAGGCCTTTGTGTGAGCACTGATGCTTTGGAGATTGAGGAAAACGGTCAAAGATTTCAGTATCTGCAGTGTCATGGTTTGATCCACACAAAGTGATGCTCGGTTACCTTGCAGGACTCCGCTTTTGTCGAAGCAAGCTATTCTGCGCTGCGTGTCCGCTTGACGCCACTCGCCATATCTCCTGCGAGGCACTCCATGTGATTGGGCACCTTCTCAACAACCCATTTGAAAGAAAATGGCTTAATGTTGTTGAGAATGATCTCTCCAAACTCACAAGATTTTGTCCGTCAATCATCCAGTTGCGTCCAGTTGCATCCAGTTTCGGATCCCATCGAAACCTTGAAACCCCACAGCTGCATCCACTAGCTTCGGAGGCAAAGGTCGCGCCCCTTGCAGTGCAAAGGAGCCAGCACCATGGGGTGTTGCCATCTGAGGGCGCCTCAGTCCCAAGCGGAAGACCAAGGGAAGCACGGTGTGTCATGACTGGCGCTCTGTATATGATTTTTGGACGGTATCTTCTTCCATGCAGAAGATTTTCAAGCATTGACCCAAACAAAGAAAGCTTCACAAAATGCAAGTTGCGAAGTGAACCTAGTTGAAACCCTTGCAAACATGTTTTTGCTGATGCCTTTGGTATCTTGCCACCAAGGCACGCATCCTCAGCAAAGCCCAATCCACTCGTGGTGCTCGAAGCCCATGCACTGAACTGATACAGAACCTGCTGCGACACAGCTGGCAGTTGGGAGGGATTGGGGCCGGTTGGGATGGTTTAGTGACCCAACTGAAGTTCTCTTCAAAAGATGCTGTAATGGGCGGTGGCGGTGGTGGTGGCGGTGGGGAAGGGGAAATTTGACCACCCAAAATCCAGGCATTTCTCCTGTGACAGCCTCCCAAGGTGTTGAAAAAAAGTCAGCCAAGGCGCCACACTGCAGGCACACGCCACGTTCAAGGAACCCACCCCACCACCAAACTGAGGGATGTAGACAAAGCCTCAGCTGGAAAGTACCCTGTATGGAATCTGTTCACTTCGGGGCAACCATTTGGGGCGAAAATTCGGCTGAACAAACATGGACAAACCAAGTTGTTAAATGGGATGTGTCTTTTGATCCAGGATGGGAGTAGTATGTTCAGTCTTTCAACCTTGGTCTTCACCCATTCTTTGAGCATAAGAACATCAAAACCTCATCACCAGACTGGAAAAATGTGAGAAAAAAAAGCTGAATCACCATTCTGTTCGATCATTCAATCACAGCTCTGCAAATTTACAACCACAGTCTTGCAAACCACCGTTTTGCAAACCACAGTTTTGCAAATTTGCGAGATAAAGGGATTTCTGACAGACTATTCTGCGCAAAGCGGCTGTCGCAATGATCGATTTGCTCACGCGTGAGACCTGGCATGGGTTGGTTGGGTGGTGTAAAATATCGTGGTTTCATGATATTTTGTGCCAAATGCCTCCATCCACTCCATCTCACACAGAAATGATCCCATCACCAAAGATAGACCTTCCAAAGGGGACTCCAAAATGAACACGCCCAATATTAAGCCAAGTTGAGATTATCCGCACACGGATCCCTTGCAGACCTCCACGTTCATTGCCCACCATAAAGGCTGTGGGTCCGAGGAACGGGCTGGAATGGAGAGACTGCGCCTGCCAGCTCTACTGCACCAGGCATCCTATCCTTCTTTCGTCAAATATCTTCCCGAAGCCCCTAGATTTTGGATAGATTTTGGAAGCCCGCATGGGTGAATTTTAGATTCAGGGACTCGGATTACCGTCTTCAAACTTTCAAGCTACATGGCTCACAAGTGGCACCTGTGGCAGAATTTCCACTCCACAAACTTGAAGCTCTCCAGAGGGGTGTCGTGCCTCTGGATGCAAGACATAAAACAAAGGGGGACGAAAGGGTTTGGGTAGTGGTACCAAAGGCCTCCAATATGTTTTTGGGGGAACTAAACCATACACTTTGGGATTTGACCCCATCTCCAAAAGTCTACAAGAACTCAACACACAATGGGGTGAGTTCAACGAGCTGCCCTAAAAAGAATTTGGTCCCGGAAAAATGTTTGATCATGCCTTGGACAAAGGAGTCAGTAGCAAAAATCCTGACATCAATCATTTCGTTCCCCCAGCTCTCATCACAATGTGGTTGCCAGGCCTTCAAAGCAGCCACCGCTTCTTGAACTGTAGCTGCATTTTCAATAGGAACGACGCCCTGACCGCTTTTCTTGCAGAATGCCTGCATTGAAAGGCATCGCAAACACACAACTGCAAGACCTTTAGGTAGAAAGCACAAAAGTCCAAACATCTCATAGGGAGACGTATGGGAGCGAATCCAAGTTTCATCGAGTTGACCCAAAAGCATGGTGTTCAAACACCCCTGACACCCACCGGAACACGCCTTGAACCCTTGACGCCCGACCAGCATCACCAGGCGAACACCAAAGGCTGCTGCAGATCGCAGAATGGCGCCAAGGTTATTCTTTTTGTTGAGATTGAAGAGGATGAGGTAGCAGTAGTTGGCACCATTTCCACCAGTCCGATCTGGACAGGATTGCTGGTGAAAAGCAGAAAGAAAAACTATTTTCATGTGGCGGCAAAGCTGGATTGAGTGAGAAGAATAAATGAAGAAAAATCATTTTTTGTTTGATCGAATGTGCAACTCGTTCCCAACCTTCAAGGGCTGGCCCAAGAGGGATCCCAACGGAATCATCCTGCGATTCAGCTTGATGTCTGCTCTTGCTTTTGAAACGCTGCTGTTGCAACCACCACGCCACATACTGAAAAACTGATATTGGTCACCAAACACAAGCGGTCTGCACAGATTGCCATCCTTCAAAAGTGTAAAACTGTTGGGCTGGTCTTACGTGAATGATTGACTATCGTGGCAAGTTCCCAATCTGTTATGAGCTATGGATCAAAAGCCTTTTCGCATGGTTTTAACCGTTATACTTAGTAGATGTGGATCTTCATCGGGTATCCAAAAGGCGGCAAACCCACATAGTTCGTGATCTCTACCAATTTGAGTTTGGTCCAAATGATTGGCCCCAAACAATGGATGGCTTAGTATCATCATGTATCATCCAAATGAAAAATTCAGTGGGTCCATTGGTACCCAGAAAAGATTTCGACCCATCACCATGAATCACCGGTGGCTCCTCGGGCAACTCGGCCTGGGATGGCAGAGGGCTGGCTATCTGAAACAATTCTTGCAAAACCCAAAAATCGGAGGATGCACCAAATATAACAGCGAATTCAACAATAGTGATTCACCAGCGACACCGATTTCACTAGAAGCAAACAACTAGATACAAAATCACTAGTTCCCTGGTACATACAAGTCATTCATCCCAAAACTTGCATGAAACAAATTTGGTAGACCCCAAGTTGAAAGAACATTTCCGCTTGGAACCCTTCCCACTAATTTTGATCAAAAAAAAATCCATGCGAAATATCCTCAACATCCCTCAATCGCGTTCCATATTCAACCTGTATTCTTCAACACACACGCAACACCAGGACATCCACGATGACACCGCCTCGTCACTCATCAAATCTACCCAGGGCGGCTCCTCACTGGAGTCATGCGTGCCACATTGTCGAACCACACTTTGCGCTGCTGGATGTTTTTGCAAGACAGGAATGGCATTGATATCAACTTCAACACTGCTGCAGTGCGTTGTGGTGGTTCATGGTTCATGTGCCAAGCACCAGCACATAGAATGAACCAGTGGGAGCCCAAACACATATAAATGGTATAACCACGGGAATTCCGAACCATTGTTTGCGCACAATTAGATTGTGGCGTTCAACACGCCAAGTGTTCCCTGCCACCAACACGTTCTCTTCCAACTGCAGACTCTTGAACCCAAAAAGGGCAGAAGGCCAGCCATCAATCACTTTGGAAATGAATTGGCAGGTTTGCTGCAATCAATTCTGACGATTATTGACAATATTTAACAGTGATACTGTATACTAGAAAACATATTTCATTGAAATGTCATAAGAAACTTTGTGCAATGTCTTTGTAGGTAAAAACTATGGGTTCCCCATTTTGAACCTACAAAATGAAATTCATCGTAGTTTCAATTTCACCACAAAATGCCGCCCCGTCAATTTGAAGCAACATCACCATCCCACATGTTTCGTGACACCAGGAAAATTCAATGTCGTGTAGCGAAACTGCGTTGTGTCAGACCCAGTTTCTTCACAACCATGTTGTATTGGGATGGATCCCTCCAGAAAATGGAGGTTATTGTTAAAAACTAAGACTATACGAGCGACTCATTTTTGGCAGAATGTTTTCTCACAGTGGAAAAAAAACCTCTATGTATACATTTTTGCGCGAACTTGTTGCCACCCCCGGAAAGTACGTGCAGTCGCGCAAAATTGTGACAATTCCCACACCACACAGCTTTCGACAACATCCAAAATGTTTTTTCACATATTTTTTGCGCTAGATTTGGTTTTCCATGGTTTTCCGCAATGCAAATCCCTGTTTTCGCAGCAAACTGAGAATGACCAGGGCTGTATTTCCTCAATTACGCAATGGAATGACGGTAGCCATTCAGTGTAGCACACATGCGCAAGCAAACCGACAATCATCTATC
This sequence comes from Symbiodinium sp. clade C Y103, assembly GCA_003297045.1. Classification (NCBI taxonomy): domain Eukaryota; class Dinophyceae; order Suessiales; family Symbiodiniaceae; genus Cladocopium; species Cladocopium sp. clade C. The sequence goes on along the minus strand of BGPT01000848.1, from coordinate 149,271 downwards.
ACTATCACTGATGCGAATTTTGGCTGCAACCTAAGCATCTCGACAACAAGGCGCTTGCTGGTGACTTGAAACCAATGGCGCCCCTGCGCCGCGCGCATCAGCTGCAATTTGCTATTTGGTGGTTGTTGTTGCGGCGTTGTTTGTTATTTGTGTTTGCGCTGCGCGTGTTTTTTCCTGGTTGTTGCTGCTGTTGTCGCGGACATGGTCATGGTCGTTGTTGTTGATTATGTTGCTGCCGCCGCCGCCGCCGATGATGATGATGATGATGACGACGATGGTGATGATGATGATGATGATGATGATGATGGTGATGATGATGGTGATGATGATGATGATTGTGATGTTGACGCTATCGTGATTGGTTAAAACAAGGTTGAAACGGGATCGGGAGCCTAGCCCATAGTTGCAGGGATCCCTTCTAATTAATCAATAGGCGCCGGGATAAAGTATACGCGCAGGCAGATCCCAGCCGATAGTTTCAAAGCATCAGCCGGCAGTTGCGTACACAAGCAATATGCAAGACATCATGACAGACTTTATTGTTACAGCGCCGCCGCCGTTGTAGGACCGAGTGGTGTTTCAGTGGTGCTTCGAACCCTTCGCCCATTACTATCCACTACTCTTGTATGCCCCCACTACGCTGTCTCCGCGCCTCTTTTGGCGCCGCTCTTATTGTGGTGAGTATCGCAGGCGGGCCTGCAACTGATGCAACTTGCCCTTGCTCATTGGCTGGCCAACAATGGGTTATGCCGAAGCCACCACATCTGAAAATGACACCACAGAGCCACAGAGCCGAGCTAACAAATAGGAAAATGGAAAGCCTCTGAAACACCTCAGCTTTGAGCTTCGCGCGTTCAAATCTCTGAAGTGGCAACTGCCGAATCAAACTCCCACTCTGCAGAGGTATCCAAATAGCTATCGGACATAGACTCATCACCGAACCCTTCCAAAGCCATCATCCTTGGCAACACATGTCTTTGATTCCTTTGATCGGGAACTTGCCCTCTTCATGAAGACCTGCATGTACGGACTTGAATGTTGCAGCTGCTGCCTCCTCTCATCGTCAAGATTCAGCCACTCTACGTAGGCCACCCAAGCTTCTTGCTGGCACAACCTCGTGTTATTTAGCTCTTTGGCCCCCAATACGGATGAGACCTGTCCAGGTTTCCTACATGCACTCACCCACTGTCAGTCAGAGGGGGTACGGGGCATAGATCAGCTTGTCGCGATACCTCAGCCAGCCAGGCCTTAATGACATCTTGGGACGAAGAGAAACAGCCGAGGTCGTTACTTTAGGTCCCTATTCCAGGCGAAAAACATGAAATGAAATAACTGAAAAACTGCAGCTTCAAACCTTTGCATCGCTGAAGTGTAAGAAACAAACTGAGGTTCCAGCGCACCGTCGTTGCCTAAGCGCTTTGTGTCAGCCATCGCACGGTGTCCCATCGCAAGCAACAAACCCTCCGCCTCCGGGACTCCGGTAGACAAAAACTGGACGAAACATTTTCCTATGGCAGAGAGTCCGATATAATCATATCTGGATGGGAATGCAATGTACGGTGCAGTACTCAAGTGTGAATGTGTGTATGTGTGTGTGGAAGTTTCCTTGCAGACAATCGAGGTTCAAAACGGCAGCGGTCTTAACGAGGCAGCTATGCAAAACCCTTGCATGTATTGAATCTGTCTGAATGTCTGATGCTCTTCACAAGCTTGGCGCTGCACTCCTTTGAGACCGTTGGCTGCATATGTCTTGACGGGGCTATCCCTCAATGGCAGCAGCGAGCGTTCTTTTTCAAACCCCGCGGCGTTATGTCCTCCCCTGGTGAAATATTGTGGCTGGCGGCGCCTGCACAAGAAGACAAATGTTTGGGACAATCGTTTCTTTATATCGGCTGACATCCGGCGCTGCACCTCTCCACAAAAGGCGCCGTGCCTGGTCGTCGCCATTGGAAAGGAAGCTCCTCCCAGCAACCGCACATGGCAAGACAGACAGAATGCCCAAAGTAGACCAAAGCAATTGAAGGTTGTAGTAGCTAATTTTGGGTTGACCCTTGTGGATTCCACTCAACAAACGCGAGGAAAATAATGAGACGGACTTTCACAATGTTAGGATGTCTAAAACCCTGGCTAGCTCTCTTTGACCAAAAACGCACCCCCGTCTGCAAGAAAATGGTGGTCCAAGAAAAGCAAATCACACATGGACACGCCGATTACCCCAATAAATTTTGATCTTCAACAGCTGGCGGCAGGGGGGAATCGCACTCGGGAATCCCAAAATTCTAACAGACGGATTTGCCTAGACTCGGCGGACGAGGGTTGCAGTTTGGATGGTTACCCCAAGAATCGTGGCTAACTTTCTGGAAGAAGGGGCGGTCCAGCCTATGCACTTACGAAAACTGGGTGGCCCAAGAAAAGCAAATCATCCACGGCATTTTCAAGACGGACAAAAAATGAAATCGCGTTCAGGATCCCCGAATTTCAAGCTGAACACGCAAAAACAAACCAAGACATGTTGCAGATCGGATTTCAAGATTTTGGTGGCCATACATTGATAGACTTGCAGCATGTTTGCAAAATTTTGCCAACAAAACCTGGCGGGCTCTCTATACAAAAAGCGGCGGCCCAGCCCGCGTTATAGAATCTAATCCAGAGTCCACTGTGAAGCAACCAGCCGCAGGGGCCCAGTTTTGCTCCACGGTCCCCGACCTCCTTAACACTCTATGTCGGACTGTTCGAGTTTCATCCGGCAAGTCATCCAGCGCAATGCCACAAGAAACGCTGTGACTTGCGACATAGATTGGGGTCTCTATGGTCTCTATGAAGCGCCACATTAAGTTTAGGCTCAGACAGGATCGTAAAGCGTAAAGGACTAGCCTCAAAGAACCCACGCGAAACCAAAGAAATGTTTTGTCACACATGTGGGGATTATGCCGCCAGAATCCATGTTTCACAGAAGGGGCCTGATTCACAACCGTTCAATCCAAAAAACACTTGGGGGCCAGAATCCATGTTTCGCATTTTGCCAAAAGATCGATGTGGGCTCACTCGTCCCTTCAGCGCGGCAAACGTCATAATAGCACAGTACTGCTTGATGACACCGCACAAGCCAAAACTTACGCGGCCGCCTGCCTCAAGGCAGCGAAACAACGCAGGATGAGGGCAGGACACGGCCACTCGAAAATGTCTTCGTAGATCGTCTGCAACAAAACGCACAGGGCACTTCCCAAAATTTGAAAATACAAGTATGCGACTGAATCACCCAAACCTTGATGCGGTCCCAAGCGAATGTTGCGCAGGTCTTTGCCTCATGTTTCGACTCCCAATGCCCAAAGTGGTATTGGCAAAACAAAACTTGTAGGGGTCTGAGTCTGAGGCCCGATCTGCGCAATCCAAGAAGCTGAAAGTCTCATCCCAGGCTTCTCTGACCTGACAACCCGTCAAGTCATTGAGCACAGTGCCCCAAGACACGCTGTGAATTGCGACATAGATTGGGATCTCTAGGAAGCCAAGACCAAACCACATTAAGTTTAGGCTCAGACAGGATCGTAAAGGACTAGCCTCAAAGAATCCGCGCAAAACCTTCATCATTCACATGTGGGGATTCTGCCGCCAGAATCCAACAGAGGGGGCCCGATGATTCACAACCGTTCAATCCAAAAAACACCTGGAAGTTGGGAACGCACTCTGCGCTCAGGTCTCGGACACGATTTCCACTGTTGAATACATGTCCTTAAGGGTCTCAAGTTCCATCAGGGAGGGACATGCCGCGAAGCCAGGGGATACTTTGTGGATAGAGGTTGCACGAAGGCATTGAGGTTTGCCGGGTACGTTTGACAAAAGTTGTATCCAGAAATTCTACGAACATGCGTCGGCGCATTTTTTCATCTCCTCAACTGGTAGTTTTGGCATCTATGTGGATACTTCAACAGTGTCTTGACTTTCTGATGCATCGGCGACCAATACTTTTTGAAACGGATGACATTTGCTGACAATGGGGTCAAAGCTCGCAGCAGACAGTCCCACGCCTCATGTTCAATTACTATGGAGCCACCGGATGAGGGGAGAACCGGGTTGTGACCTGACGGTTGTACGATCACCCTGCACTACGCCATATCCCCAACACCCTAATGTAACCTCATGCATTTAGTATACATGTGTATATACATACATACATACATACATACATACATACATACATACATACATACATACATACATACATACATACATACATACATACATACATACATCATGCATACATGCATACATGCATACATGCATATATATATATATACATGTATATATATATATATAATATACATACATAATCTATTTTTGCAGATATACTAATTCCTTACCGCTCACGCTGCAGACCAAACCGCCAGAAACCAAAAAAGAAAGTGCTTGCCGAAGGAGTGGTTTGACCACAGCAAGCCAAAGGAAACACCAAACCGAAGATCTGGAAATAGCAACACAAAGCCAAAGACAGCAATAAAAAGGGCAGAACACCTTCGCACATTGTGGAAGGACCAATGCCTAATCTGTGGACGCGACACAACCAGGCTTCAGTCGGACTGTTCTTTGATCCTTCCTCAAATCCAAGAGGTCTGGCGCACCACATCCTTGAGCGAGCAGAAACCATCTTGACATTAAGTGAAACTTGCAGGAAAACGAGACGACGGGTATTTCCTGGAGCTCTTTGACAGTGTTGAAAATTCTTTATTCGGTTTCACAGCTCCAGAAACACCTGCACCGTTCATCACGGAAATCATGAGGACACTTTGATCCTCGACCACAGCAGCGAGTCTCAGAATCCGGAAGCACAGGGCCTCAGAGAAATCAACGAGCTTTGAAGCTGGTTCTAGAAATTGGAAGCCAATTCTTGCATGGCTATCTAGTACCACCATTTGCATCCATTTGCACCAAAGCAGCAGTAGCCGCACCACCACACCGCAACGTTCGCAAAATGGCAGGACCACAACCAGGACGTTCAAACACACTGAGATCTGGCACAGGATGCGCTCATAAGGGGCGCATGGTGCAGCCCAGCGAACCTTGTAGTCACATCCATCACACCCACTGTGTTTTGTCACAGGATTGCAGGCTGGGTGCAGGCTGTAAACTCTGGAACCAATTTTGGATCTGAGGTTCAAACAACGCGAGCATTGCCTGGGCGATTGGCTCAGGCTGTAGGAAGAAGCTCCGATTTGAGGATTGACCGATTTGACTGTTTCCTAAAAAACATCCTGAGAAGCATCCTGGGGCTGGACCGAAAAAAAACACCACCTGACATGCCTGAAGATTCTCCTCTCTACTAGCCGTGAGACGCCGGATGTCTGGACAAAGAGCAACAACCTTCCAAGCCACCCCACCATTGTCAGCTACATACAGCGCTCCATCTGTGTCCATGGTGACGTCGATGGGTTCACACAACTGGAACAGTCGAAGGTGTGGGAAGGTGTGGTGTCTTTGCTTCGTTGGATCTCTTGATGTTGTGGAAGAAAAGATCAGCTAGACAGGTTCAGTCTGTTCCCATGGAAGGCATGCACATAAGATCATAGAAGGCTAGAGAAATTCAAGTCCACAACTGCCTGCAATGGATACTCTCGGATCATTTCTTTTTATCAGCAGCACTTCTGGCGCTGAAACTGTTGCCCGCAATGCTAAGTTGCACAGCAGGCTATGCTTCAAGGGAATGTCATGAAATGCTGAGTCATTGGTTCGCTGGCCACCTGTAAAGAAATTGACTCTTTGGGGTCCACCTAATGACTCGCAGCATGTCCACTGGCACTCTGTACACTGTCAGGGTCCTGGGCTTCCTTTCGTAGTCCTTTGGGACAATTTTTGGGGGCTGTACCGCTATAACGGCTTTATTCAATGCAGCCATATCGTACCAAAACTAGCCCAAAGTTGTGGGTCCGGTCCAAATTTTGCGCCATGCGCATCATATCTGTTAGTTTCCTTACGACTAGGAGAAATGTCTCTCAGTAGGGAGCCCTAACCCACCACATTTGTCCAGCCATAGCAGTCACCATTCAGTTGCTCAAACACTTCGCCCCGGTCAACTCCTCCATTGAGCCGGGTCGTTTCCATCTCGAATCTTCTAAGAATTGGTTGAGAAATGTTGATAGGTGACATCCTTGCACTAAACTCAAGAAGCATGGGGTTACTCAAGTGTTCTATTGTGACAGTTTGAATGACATTGCCTCTTTTGCCTTGACAAGTGTCTCATCCTGGTGGGTCACATCGCGATTGGTAGGTCACATCGCGATTGGTGGGTCACATCGCGATTGGTGGGTCACATCGCGAGTCAACTTTGGAATGAATTCTTTCTGTGCAACAAGCAATGGTTTTACCACTGCTCAGTAACGTAAGCCATGTGAGATGCTTCCCCCATGGCATGATGCCCTTGCGTTTGATAGTCGAAGGGACGTTTTTCATCGGTCCACGCAGGTACCAACAGAGTCCGCAGTGAACCGTGGACGCAATTTCCATGGGTCCGCACTGCAGGAACTGAGCTGGGCCTAGCCTGGCCAGCGGCTTCTACCTATCTCCTGCTGAGATCGGTCCCAGCAGGGTCGATGTGGGGGGCTCAAGTCCTGCAAGTCCTCATGAGACAACAAGTGCCACATCCACAGAGTCCCATCGCAACACCTTCGACCCTATGTTGAAAGAGCTTTAAACACAAATCAGAAGGGCCTCCACATCTCCTTCTTGTGCTACTGTCATGCGTAACAGAAAACGGTGAGTGAAAAAAGGCTCCAGCACGTGCCCGTGCCAATTTTTAGAGCCCTACAATCTGCATTAATTGGTTGGTGACTGAAACCAATGGAGCGGACAGCCACGGTGACCACTTTTTTCTGCACCAATAATATGTTGGGACTGTTGCCATGGTTAAAACATGTTACAACGATGTGACGGATCATGCCATTTTAAATCGGTGGTTGTCAGTCCAGCCCCTGCCCTATCTTCAGCACCTGCGCTCTCCAGCCCGCACTTTGGCACCTTGCTGTCCTGGAGCGGAGCGTCATCTAGCCACCAGGGATTTCAGTTCCAGGTCTACCCTCCGGTAATCAAGCATGGCTAGCTGGGAAATCCCCTCAAATTGGAGGTTTTGATGGGAAACTCATCTATATATCAAGGAGGATTTTCCATTGCTATGTTTGATTACCGAGGGATCCGGAGGGTACTGCGAACATGACTCTCCTGGCCTATGCACCGCCTGCCGCTGCCAAGCGGTTTCGCTGCACCGAAGCCGCACCAGGTGCAGCCACACCAGGTGCTGTCACTGGAGGGGCTGTCCGCACCTATCGAAAATGGTGTGTAAGGGCACCCCAAACCTCTCCTGAACTATTAACCAGTGGTTTCGGTCATTTCATATCTCCTCCAAGTTTTGTGAAACACTTGTTTCGCAAAGTCGGATTGAGGGGGGAATGTTGCAAGGGCTCCCAATGGTTGTGCTAGGGAGACATCCTTCAGCCAACTGGTGCCTGGCCTGCACGGGGTTCTCGCACCGCATGGGACCTTGACATCAAACCCTCAGGTCTTGAATTGAACCCCTGCCTTAGGATATCCTGAAGAATTGTCTTCACTCTCTGTGGAAATCTGGGCACCCCCACAGAGCCGGGTTTCTCCCCGAGTGACTGTGCCTTAAGCTCAAGCGGATTCTCACAAAAAATATCAAAGCAAACAAAAAGAAACTCAGAACCCAGCAACGACAACAACATGCGCTATCATAACATGGGGCACGCGAAATGGCTTATCACCATCACTATCACCACTATCATCACTATCACCACTATAATAACTATCACCAATATCATCACTATCATCACTATCACTACTATCATCATCATCATCATCATCATCATCATCATCATCATCATCATCATCATCATCATCATCATCCTCGTCATCATCATCATCATCATCATCATCATCATCAACGATCCCCCTGTTTCACTGGAACCATGGCCGACACAACACCTGAGCCCTGCACGCAGCCAGGCGTCAATACACCCCTGATGAAATGCCTCAACGGTCATCATGATCCCATTGATCCGAAATGCCAATTCCCCCGCCAAATCCACCCACTTCATCATGGTAAAAGCTTACGGTATCAGTCTACATCATATCATATCCCATTTTCGGACAGACCCATATATCATATATCATATTCATTCATATTCCGTCATTTGTGTGTGAAATCATGTAAAATTCTGCTTTTTGGAGAAGTGAACCCCCATTTTGCCCGCTGAAATGCTCCATCTTTCGGAGAAATATGAAAAAAATCCCAACCCTCCAAGTGCACTGAGCTCCTAGACATGACCGCAGTGGAGCCTTCGCAGGGGTTCCGTGGCCAATGGCCTCTGGCTTCGAGGCTTCGAGGATAGCAACAAAGGGGTGTTCGAAATACCCAAATCAGGGCCCTCGAAATGAATAGATCCAAGACTACAGCAAGGCTTGAACTTAGGGGAGGATATCGAAAATTAGGGGATGATTACAAAAAGATGAATGAACCATCATGAACCATCCGTTTTGGGGGGCAAGTAAATTTTGAGATATCCTGAGCCATCCCCACATCAAATGTAATGTCCTGCCAAAGATGCATGATTTCCAAAAATGAAGATTCAGAACACTGAAGGTACAGGTAGATAAATCATGGCTGCATGTCAGGTTTCCCAAAGCTGGCCTCAAGCAAATGCTGCAAATCTCTTCTAACTCAGTCTCCGCTACCTGACATCGGGCCAACACAATTTACTGTGGCCTCTGGTCCAACCCCGCAGTGCCACACCATGGACAATCACAAGAAAAGCTGAGTAAGACTCTGGAAAGATGTCAATGAGGCTGCTCAGCTGCACTGTCAAACCTGTCAAACCTGTCAAACCTGTCAAACCTCCTATCGGTAAATTATGGTAAATTATGGTAAATTAATGTCTCTCTGGACAGATTCCCCAGCGGCAACCCCACCGAAACGTCGATGACATCATCCACGGGCTCCATGTCGACTGGAAGCTGCAGGGCAACTGCCGAGCTTTTGTCTGACACCACGTGCTCCTCGTTGCCAGGGTCGCGAATAATGGCCAATCGTAAACCTGAAAAAATCTGAATGATCCGTTTTCCCTAATAATATTGAATACCCCAAGTTAAAACCATAGTTTTGTACTGGAATTTATGCACTATGAGTTATGAGGTTCCTCTTTTGCGGGAATTTAATATGACCGCAGGATGAATGGGATTAGTGTAAATGCCTGAGGATGAAACCCTGAAACCCTGGTTTTCAAAGCAGGAAAGCTAGCTACTAGATGTTCATCCACAAAAACGTGGTATCATCACAGGTATTGACCAGTCTCCAAATAAGTGGTTTGGGGTCAATAGTCATAGAATGATGGTCTAAGATATCTGAGGTTGAAGAAGTCTGGGTTGCACATGGTTTCTCAATGCCTGCTAGGTGGGGGGAGACCCGAAAATCCAGCAATTTGTCCAGCTATACTGAAAAGTTGGTCAAACTTTACTCAATTCAGGAGTTGCCTCAGCAGGAATGCAAAGTCACAAAGTCCTGCAAGCTTCTCGCAGCAGCCACAGACGTCCAAGCACCTGCCAGCTTGAAAACTCTACATCCAAATGTCAGCACAGGTTGGGTGTTCGTCTGAATGTGGTAAATCATGGTGATGCAGTCATGCGAAGGGAATCATGCTCAAAGGAGCCATGCTACGCACAAATCATACATTATTTGCTTGCAAGCTTGTGGTGAGATATTAGTCTTTGCAATCCAGTTTAGATTTCTTGAAAAGAAGGATCCACTGGATCCACATTCATTCTTGACTGTTGGACCCTTCAGAGCCTGTCCGTCCCATTTGGTCACCTTCCACCAGCGGATTGGGTCGTGCCTATGTTCAGCAGCACGAAGCACATCGCAGAGGGAACGATGTCCCACGAATCCTCTGTGACCGCTGGAACGAAACACATCAGGCAGACCTCCCGGCGCGGTTAGTTCACAGTGGTTCGCCCGCACCAGATGCACCCCTTGAGGTATGTGTGGTATGGCGTGGCATGGACCCAAAAGACTGGGTCATTCTGGAAATCAATAGTTTTGAGCAATTGCCATCTCATGCACACAGAAAATTCTAGGGAATCAATTGGAACATGCGCTGTTTCAACATCGCACTCGGTTCTTTCCAACCTTCTGTTCATGGTCATATGAAAAAAGGATGGAAATGAGGCCATACCCCACCTGCAGCATTGCACTGAGGCAGCTGGCTCCATGAAGCCATATCTGGTACAGCTGTTGTTCTTCAACAGAGCTGCTGCTTTGCCTGAGCCATAGACAGCCATGGAGGTCCTTTGAAGTTGGTACCATAGAATGGGATCCCCAAGTTTTGCTGGCGATTTTGGGAACCTTTCATTCTGCGAGGCTCCGAAAAATGTTCATTTGGCTTCCCTCTGTGCAGAATTTTGCGCAATAAATCGATCCGTTTCCCCCTTCTTTGAAGCCTACTTTATTGTTGCTCCTCTGACATGTTCCGTTCAAAGACATGAGCTCCCCATCAAAATTGGACAGTTGACCAATTTCTCATGGCATTTAAGCAGTATTCAAGGCCATAGTTGAATCCCTTGATAGATCCTTTGCCATAAATGGGAGATAATCCCCAACAACCCACCATCATGGGCATTCTCAACTTAGGTCTCAGCTTGTACTGTACGGCTGACAACTGGCACCTTGGACAGTGTCCAACTTGAATCGAGGGAACTTGCAAAGCATCTGAAAGTACGAGGTCCTCCAAATCTTATCATTTTTCGTGCCAAAACGGACCATCAAATTCTATCAATTTGGGGTTTTCGAGGTTTAACTGTTCAACCATTACATCCATTAACCATGTACAAAATCTTCAGATGCCCTGCATGTCTTTGCAACATCCCAGTCCACCCATCTCAGTCCGAAACCGAAAGGCGGCTGCCAGCAGAGGTAGGGTCAGGAAGAGCCAGGTGACCTGGCTCTTGGGGCCAGTTTCGTGTATTAACTTGGCAAAATTGGCCGTCATCGTAATTCTCGGAATTATATCCCAACATAATACGCGGGGTATTGCCAATTGCACCACCAAGTATGGGTCAAGACTATGGAATCTCCTGGCTTTCACACCAAACCAGATGGTATAGATGGATGTTTGTCCCCACCATTCCTTTAACTTTAGTGGTCTTGGCTCATTTTCAAGTGAGGAGATACTTTGAATGGTTTTTTTTGCAACAACAATCCTGGTTTAATCCAGTTGCCAACCCCCCTGCCTTCCACGGGCGATAACTCAGAGAAATGCTCAGCATTGATAGTAGCAGTTCCTTAGCACTTGAAGACACTTCACTTGGTTCTTAAATCGAATCAGATCTTCCCAACAAATTCATGACAGCCGCAACCGAAATACCTGCTCAAAAGATAATAAGTTTAGCATATACAGTCTAACCAAAAAAAGGAGATATGGTATGGATGATTTGTAGCCTCACCAAAATTGGGGGGTGCAACATGGTTCAACACCCCATCCCTGCAGCTGTGACTCCATCCCCAAGAAACGCCACAGGCCCCAGGGCGCAACCGTATGTCTCTGGCAAGGGCCCGGGGCCACCTAGCGACAGTCAGCGACGGTCGACTCATTAGGTTCTGTGGCGAGATTATAGATGTTGACCAGCCAAAAAAATATGAGGACATTACCAATAGTAGCACTGTCAATACTAATCACCAGAAAAACATGGGTATGTTCGAAATGATTCAAAAATTGACCTAATGAATAGGATGATTGAATACAAGCTGGACCAAACTTCTGGGTCCATTGGTACCACGTGTTCAAGCGAAATCCCAGTAGAAAGATTCCCTCGGCTGCGCCTCCAAGACAACATCCATCGGAACGTCCACCTCAGCTTTGGCTGACCAGTAGATTCTGACAGCTGAAACTCTGCGGCAACTCAATTCGGTCATCAGGAAAACAATGCCATTGAGATTTTTCTCATCCCCTCTGCAAAGGCATTGGTAATCACTACAAACCTCAAAAGCCGCAGATTCAAAGCCCTTTTGTTTCTACAGCGGAGATATTGGACCATAAAATGCTGCAAGCTGCAGCACAGTCTGATTTGGTCATGTTGGAGCCTTGTGCCCACGCGGAATGGTTACCCGGTTACCCAAGGCATGTCTCTGAGTTCGCTACTCCAATCTCAGAGCCTGTCACATGGCCATAGCTTTAGCCCTAAAAACATGTGAAACGACCTACTGTTGCAGAAGCCATGCTTGGGTTTAACTGGCTCCCAAAACCTCGAAGAAGTTGTGGCATTGGCCCCCCTCATCAATAAGCAGAAACAAATAAGATGATCAGACTGACGATACCCATCTCTCCCAACAAAAAAGTCGATCGGCCAAACCCTCCAGTCACCCCGCGACTCTCGCCTAGAGACTCGTCCTCTGACCTTAAGTGCCAAAAAGAGGGTCACACTGGACTGCCACGATCAGTTTGCCACAAAAACCAATATTGCCAGCATGAAACCAGCTGAAATCAAATATAATCATATGCGTGTGCTAAGAACAGGTGAGTCTACTTAAACCACACCAAAGTATGAGTAGAGTGGCCTCCATTGTCCAGCCAATAGGACATATTTGCTTTCACTTCAAAAAGGGCGTTCAACCAGTGTGGCATTTCATCGGCCACAACATCTTTGGACATCACCACAATCAAAATCTCCACAATTCCGAAGCACTGGGGCAACGACATCTCTGTCACCAGGGTGTCAACCATCTTGACCACCCGCGTGAAAATAAACGCTGTTGCTTTCGCACAGCACTGTTCTCCCAAACAGACTAAGCTAGAGTTGACTTTCCATTGGTGTTCAACAAATTTCAACTTTCCTCGTGGATTCATGCCTTTGTGAGTGCATATGGGTGGGTACCAGTCCAACTTTGCATCTTTGAATTATTTTGACCTTAAGAGATCAACAACCTTGAGCTGAATTGGGAATAACTGCCACTGATTCAGCTGAGAGCCATTTTAAATGGTCACCGATGTGTCAAATGACAAACTCTGTTTCAAACTTGCGGATGCATGGGGCCCTGTTGACTTTCCTCACTGGGCTGGTCAAAGAGGGGAAATTGCAGAAAACTAACATGCTTTACCATCAGGGCTTCGCCTGCAAAAGATTTTCCCCATTTTCCAATTCTCCAATTCGGGATTTCTGGAAAATCCCTAGAAGTCATCTCAAAATCATGGGTTTTACCGGAGAAAAAAATTGAAAAATTCTGCGCCTGGTGGAGACCGGCATCTACACCATGTCCTCCTGCTACCACTAAGCCATACTGCCAGCCTGTCAGATCTTCGGATCTCAGGATCTAAAAATCTCGATGGCTTAAAATGTGTGTAAGAACACTGTAAGAACCACAAACAACATCAAAAATTGTGAGAAAACTTAGATATTCGGACGTTTTATGATAGAAATTTGGGAAAAATCTTGAAATGGCCCCGATTAAAAGCTGCGTCAGTTTGAGGATTGAACCATCCCACTGCGGGGCCGATCGTTTCTTGGTATATAGCGATCGTAGCCATCTACACATCTTAGAAGGGAATCAGGAAATCCTGTAGTTGTGATCTATACCAAAACCCACAGGGTGTAGCTGAAGATAAGCCTTCTTTCCACTTCATGACTCGGTGATTCTGGTAGTCAGCGATGTAGATGGTGGAATCCTGCGGATGCAAATCTGAATTCCACGTAAAAATGGGGATGTACTTCCAGCAGCTTTGAAAAATGGGGTCTGAATCAAGATTGGCTATTTCAAAACTGGCGGATGCTGAATGGACCAAATGTTTCTCTTGTGTCGATCTGACATGTGAACTATTGTGAATTCATCTTCAATATTCTTCAATCCAAATATTCATAATTAATATTTCTTCAGTAAGTCTCACCAGCATCAGTCTCCTCAGTCACGTGAAGTCCCACAGGATGCTGCAACTGATCCAAGCCTCAGTGCCGCATCCTGCTGTGTCCCTGCTGTGGCTGACGGCTGGAGACCTCTGGGAGCCCCAAACGAGAGCCTTTGCCATTGCCCCCTGCCACTGTCACAGCAGAGTGCGCCCCTGGGAGCCACCTTGGCGCACTGGAGTATGACACGATACATATTCTGAGCACCTGTGGGAGTAGAAAATCTCCAGAAAGACAAATCCAAGATGCCCCGCTTCTGGATGCGATTGTTGCCACTGTCCGAAACATACAGCACACCTGGACAGCACGCGAGCACGAGTCAGACCCACTACTGTCAACTCACCATGAGACACCTATATCACCATTGTTCCAGTTTGCGTTCCAAGTCAGTTTCGCTGCCACATACCTCCATGGTTGGCAAAGGTGTAAGAAGCATCAGCTTTCAAATCCTGCCTTCTTTGGTGACAAATATGTCTTCCGCATCCTGGTCAAACACTTCCCTCCAGCTAATCCAAAGTGCTTAGGGCAAGGTCGACCCACGTCATACTCGAAACGTCATGATGATCGCAAAGTAAGTCAGCTGCAAAGGGCCCTGATCGCCTCCAACTGATGGGGTTGATCACCCGAGTCGGCACCACCCGCCACCGGCGCGGTAATACCTTTGTAGTACCTGCACTCCAGGCTGTTGGCATCCGCTCGGCACCATCAAATAACAACACAACACACAGCCAAATGGGTATAGGTCAGAACCCAGGTTCTCTATTTTTTAATAGCAAAAATGTTGGTTGGATATCAATATATACATGTGTATATATATATATATATATATACTTGGTATTACAGGTATTCGGTATTTGTCTAAATCCCAAATCAAAGCTTCGGAAAAGAAAGCAGCATAATCCAGAGCCTCTGCACCCTGGAGCCACCTTCATCAATGAAGTAAATGGAGCCATCACTGCCTCCAGGGACCACAGCAGTATGGGTTTCCTTGGCACAAACCTACTTGAGACGAGGGTAGTCATTAGTCATTGAAGCTCAGTGTCTACAGTCAGTTACGCCAACTAAGACAAAGAAAGATTGGCCCGCAACCCCACAGACTTCACAGGGCTTGTTTGATTCTTGACAACTTGACGATCGTGCAGCGAACTCCTTGTCTTGCAGCAAATCATGCCTCAAACACCAACCACATCCCTAGACCCAAGGCCTATGTACAACGCGCGAGTGCCCACATCCAATGAGAGGCACCCATCGCCCACAACTTCTCCAACACCATCGCGGATCCTCAACGAGTGCAGCGGATAAGAAGCTCCCAAATGCAAAAAGATTTGGCCGAAAACACAACACCTGAAGTTTGGCATTTCACTCTGCAATTTCAAGCGTCCCCGAAATAGAAGAAGAGATCAGTTTCGGGTGTCAACTAGCCAAAGACTATACACAAATGGTTCTGGATCTAAACTCTGACCTTGGTTTCCATTTATGGAGGATTATCGAGGATTTTCCCATGATGTTCCCATTAAAGTGCCCATGTGTTTACACATTTCATCTGACCGGAACTCTTCATCCCAGTCTGCCCTCCTCACGATGCGACCGTGCTGTCCGTCCAGGACCTCGGCGCTCAGGATTCGGGACTTCACCAGCGAAAATGCACATGTTCCTCTGGAAGATAGGGAAAATTCATAGGTATATGATGGTTTTTGTGGGGTTTGGTAGACAAAATATGATAAAGTTGGCGTTTTTTCAACAACGCAAAAATTACGTTTTTGGAAATGGAAGCAATGATGATAAAGCAATGGATGTGGGTATACCTCATTTTCAATCAAGACCCACATGTACATGGACCAACCAAATGGGGAATTTGGGGTTGTCTCAATTTTTGGAGCCGGATTCCATCCCATGGTTGAAAAGAAAAGGATGTGATCTCCCCGATTCCCGATGTTTTGAAACAAACAAATATGGAGCCTCAATCTTGATCATCTTGGGGACATATAAGTGTAGCATGGAAGAATGAAGGATATATGCAGCAGTATCGCTCAATTTTCCAAACTTTGGCAACCTCCTGTTTTTCGGCCTCCCTGCAAAGAGGTCCCCATTCGCATCGATTGCGATGTCGATGATATCCTTGGTTCGTTTGGGCTGCAAAAATTGGTAGTTTTTTTTCTTCTTGCCACAACAATGCGCAAATCATGGCCCGTCACCTCCTTCTTCAGCCCGGCACGGAAAAGTCGTTCACTCCATTCAGCCTCAATATGCCGTTTGTGCAAATTGCTTTGCTAGGTGTTTCTCATCTTGAAAGGTGCCCCATTGGCAAAGGTCTTTGAGTTCTTTACATCTTTCAATGGCAATGCGTCTAGGGTATCTTTGTATCTGTTCCAACTCTTCCAAAATCTTCTGCCTACGTGGTTATGGGTCAAAACCCTCTCTAGGTACCTTAAAATAGCTGGTAAATGGATGGTTATTTCTCAAATATGGTAATAACTTGAATAAAAAAATAGGTTTTGACTTTTGACCCGTCCCCAGTCCCCAAGTGGTTTTTTCTCCGCCCATTTCCATCCCCAACTGATCGCTGTCGCTAGGTCCCAGTCGTGCTGCCAGTGCCCACCACCACACGGCCAGATGGAGCGCCCAACGGCCACTGGCAACGCTGACGCGTTGCGACAAAGCTGGGGGAGGTGGAGCCACCATGGATGGTTTATGCACTGGAAAATCGTGATTTTTATGGGATCTGAATGGAATCTTTACCAACCCAATGGTGATGTAAACAATGATATGGGGTGTCTTAAAATGGGGGATCCCCAAAAAACACACTTTCAAATCATCCCGTTCAAAATGAATTCACTTGCCTGTAGCACGCAGCACGGCTCTCGCCCTGGGAACCATCGCGTGCATTCCCAGTCAATCTTCGGGTGTAGACTTACACTTTTCTGGGGCGAAACCAGAGCTACTTCTTACACTGAGCGAAACATTCGCACAGCATGGACACCATGTTGATCAACTCGAAGCCCACTCCAGTAAATTCGGATGGTGGTCATGTACGAACAAGTACAGGATTGCAAGCATGCTGGTGGTACACTCATCAAAGCCACCAGCTAGATATGGAAAACAATTTGGAAAACCCACCGTTTGCAGTGCAGATCATTTTCCCGAGGGAAACCATTGGTTTTCCACATCTACCTTTGTTTACCCTAGCCACCGATATCCTAAGACCCAGGCCATCGATGATGTAGAGCGACTGGTCGTGGATGTGCACTGCCCAGGGCTCCAATTCGCCCTGTCAGACAGGTCGCTGATGGTTTTGCAAAAAAATTGCCTACTTGAAATACCCAAAGAATTGCCCAAAATCGAATTAATAGACGGGAATCTGGCCAATTGTCCATGTTTCATGGAGACCATATGTTAAAAATGTGAAAATCAGGAAAAAGTATGCTCAATGGTTCAAATCGGGAGATTGATGATACTCTGCATGCATTCGCCAATTGGACCATTTTCAGACAAAGTTCAAGGGCAGCCATTCACAAATCCAGATGCCTGCTGAAGAAAAACAAATCTAAAAGTTCACATCTCCAACAACCCAGGTACACATAGAGCACAATCATTGTCTGATCTAAGTATGCCAACCCTTTCGGGAAAGCAGCACCATGCCTCGCCAAATTGTCCACTGCGCTCAGCTATGACAACACCACCCCGCAGGGAGCATCCAAAATCAGCCCACCTCAGTTGAGTTGAAGATATCGTCGACTACAGCAGACTGACACTTTGAGGAATAGGAATAGTCACATCTTCTCAGGATTGTTGCTAAGACTAGCTTGAGAAAATTGGATGGAGGCCTTTCTTACAATAGCTACAGTGTACCACTGTATATCCTTCCCATGTCATCTCTCAGGCTATCCCTGCGGCTCTGACCAGTGTGGATAGGAATTTCGCCGCTTCACCGACTTCATGAAGGACGCCTCCAGATCTCCAAAATGAGGCTGGTGGAGACATCTGGAAAAATGTGGAAAACAAATTGGAGAAAAGTAGAAAAGGAGCCATCCCACCGCTGTTGCTTCAAGTTTACTCGCAGGAAAAGTGGACCATCAACTGCTATTGCAGGGTCCAAAATAGGTGCAAGATAGTGCAAGAAGGTCACAAAACTGAGCTATCAATGCTATCAAAGGATCCAAATCCTAAGCACATCTCGGTGAAAATCCGGCCGCCTCCTCGTGGCTGTCTGGTCGCTCTCTCAAATCACCTCAGGTTCCACGGTAGCATCTCGACATCCACCATCTGCTCAAACTTGTGAATGTCTGGCTCATGTCCTTCACCATATTTCTTTTTTAATTCTCGCGTCCCAGAAATCGGCTTCACAATGTTAAGCAAACATTTGTAGTAGGCCCCCACCCAGCAACGGGATGGTAAAACCAGGCTTTCTCATAGCTTTCCCCTTAAACCAAACCAACAAGCGCGCAGCGAGGACCCGAACTCTGCATGCCTTGGTGGATCTTCAAAGCAGCTGCAGCGAGTCGAGACATGACCTCGGCTCCCAGTTGGAGATGGTGTTTTTGGGTTGTCAAACCTTTAGGTGCCCCTAAAATCAAAAATGGTTTGAACCTCATTTCCCCAGTTGAAATGGTCATACACTGGGGATAAGTGGGGCTTGCCTCATTTTTGGACAAACCCAGATCAAGCAGTCCACCTTCCACCTTGTTCAAGATTGGGGAATCATTGAATCCAGCCAAGTGGCAACACCTGGCAAGCCAGTGAGGCCTTCTCGGCTGCCCAGACCTGTCCACGCGACAACCCAGGATGTGGAGCGGAGACACCCCTAGCCCCTAGCCCAAAAAAAAAATACAGGGATAGCATAGCCACAATTCCGGATCTACTTCCCATCTTCGGAGTTCTGTTGATGACCTTGCAGCGCTTCAGCAGACAGCAAAGGAAAGCGCACCATCTGGAGAAGGGCCTAGAACTGGCGGGCCAGGGAGGTGAGGTGCTGAGGTAGGTTCAGCATGGATCAATTTGTGCATGGGCGTGGGCGTGGGTCCCCCCGCCCTGCCAGTTGCACCCGAGATTATGAATCCGTCATGACAGTGATCCAAGCAAAAAGAAGATTGAGCCTGTCTATATATGCAGTCCAACTTTGGATTTCTTGGAACAGTATAGAAAGTCAGAGATTTGCTGTACCTTCTCAAGGCATATCTCACCAATGGGATCGACAACGCGACAACTTAGCAAGCCGAGTCCCCCGGCAGCAGTGGCATCATCCCGGTGGGGTCCGCTGCGGTGCCAGTGCATCACAGCAGCCAGGACCTGGTCGGTTTTGTTGGAAAAGTACGCGATTTCCTTAAGATCTCTGGGTTGGTTCAAGGGAGAGTCTACAGGAAACCGTCGATTTTACCAGCCCAAACAGGGCTTCAACAGTACAGCTGAAGATTTTACCTGAACGAAGCCTGGGATGATACGGAACTCATCCAGACATGCAGCAAATTTCTTATTGCACGCTTTGAGTACTGGAGTTCAAAATCATCTCTGAAGAGCAGTCCATGCGATGACTCAAAACGCAGACCGAAGCCAGTAGCTGAAGGAAATCCTTGCCTCTTCCTCATGCTCCGCGACCAGATCGTCACTGCGAAGCAAACCAATCTAAGCAGA
This sequence comes from Symbiodinium sp. clade C Y103, assembly GCA_003297045.1. Taxonomy (NCBI): domain Eukaryota; class Dinophyceae; order Suessiales; family Symbiodiniaceae; genus Cladocopium; species Cladocopium sp. clade C. The sequence continues at coordinate 129,696 of BGPT01000848.1, read as the reverse complement.
TGAGTCGACTGGACTCTGAATCCAGACTCACCCTCCCCCAATCGTTTCCACTCTGCGATAAAAGTAGTTTTTGAAAAGAACAGTTTAAAAGGAATCCATCCATTTGATTTCGCGGTGACCCAAGAGAAGTGGGGAAGGTAGTGAAGATACTCCTCAAAAAGGCTTGGCTCCGTAATCACTGCTTCCAATCATTAAAGCCTAAAGGTTGGGAGAGCAGGCTTCAGAGAAAAAAACACAGAGGCCAGATAAGCGTCCCTGTCCGATCAGAAATTCAAGATTGGCTTTGCAATCCCATCATCCAACGGTTTCTTCAGCCCTGTTGAGAGCCTGTTGCCTTTTTGACGTCTTTCGAAATGAAGCTAAGGGTCCTGGCCATCCGGTGCAATGGCCAAGAGCCAAACTGCTCTGTCTTCACCTTGGGCGTCAAAGACTTGTCAAAATGAAAGGCATAACAAAGACTGTTGCCACATCAGATTTCTGTTGCTTGAAGAAATACTTCAAAAACAACACAGTACCCATGTAAGAAATTGCCAAAAAACAAGAATGTCCAGGCCTTTTTGTTGGAACAAGCCATCAACTGCGTGCCAGTTCCAGCCGAGAACAATATCTCTCAATTTTGGATCCAACTGATCCAACCATTCCACATAGAGTTGCTTAGGGCCACCACGCAAGCACCGAAGTTCTCCAGCACGTAGCATTCCTGGTGCAGAAAGCCAACGGGCTGCCATTTGGCTATGGATTAAAACGCTAGTAAGTGTTCATAAGACAGCTGGTATAGCTATACTCTATCATCTGTACGAATCTGCATACAGAGAGAGAGAGAGGGAAAGAAAGAAAAATGTTGAACCCCCCATTTCATCGTAGGTCTTGACCCAGCCCCGCTTTGCAAACATGGACAACAACTGACAGCAACTTGAGGCAGGAACCAGCATCTCGTCTAGCTGATCCACCAGCAAAACCTCAAGAATCAACGTGAAAGCCACTCATGTCCCTGTGAATTCATTGAAAACATGAAGAACGACGAATTCAAACATGGGGCTACAGGATGGTATAGGTCAAAATTATGCTCAACATGATCCACCAATGTGGTCATTAGGCATCCTTAGACCAGACTCGTAAGCCATACCTCTGGTAAGTCTGCACTGTTCGGGCCTCGCAATCCACGATCAACGAAGAGCACAGCTCAGGGGTCATGTGCCTCAGAATCCCACGTGGCTCTTTCTGCAATAAGGTATACCCTTTTTAGAAGTTTTAAACAATAGAATGATGATAAGCCATGGGGTTTCGGGGTACCCAATCTTCAGAGCATGTACGATTTGATGCCAAGAGGAGTCTCAGCCACCCAGAAATCAGAAATCCTGGTTTCATTGCTGCTTCCGACCTGAACGTCTCAACATGGTCTCTTCTCAACGGGTTTTTGTCTCCCATGTGACCACTACCGAGGCTGGTTCGTTGCCGGACAGGTAGCTTGAGAATTGCAGAGCCCTGACATTCTTTGACTTGGTAGATTTGATAGCCTGATAACCTCAAAGTTAGCACAGTTTGGCATGGATGTTTCAGCTCGTGAAACATCCTGGGCACCAGGCTTCACCAGGAGTTCGTTCAAGGCAGATTGAAGCGGCTGCACCTCAGAGTTCGGTATGATGGAAGTAGGGTATCGACCCAAAGTTGGTTCGTTCTTGGTACTTACCCATCCATTTCAGGTGTTAAAAGAAAAAAACAAAAGAGGAACAACCAGAAGAACGACAATATCTAAAACTAATAATTCAATAGTATGGCATCTCTTCCTATCTGCCACTATTTCACCATATTTCAAACGTGTCAATACCATTTTCTTTCACCTCTATGACAGACTCTATGAGTAATCTGCCAGATCTGCCACTCTCGGAAGCACACCTCCCATTGGTGGACCAAGCGTAGCAGCTCGGGCAGCACAACCTGGTGGGTTTAGTATGGTTTCGTTTCCTGGAGACGGTTTCAACCAACATCAGCTGTCAAATACCAGGTTGGACGGTTTCAAACATGTACAGTATGATGCGAATGAAATCCCCATAGCCATCAACCAGCCCAACCAGCGGGGTTTCGGGCACAACATGGCACAACCTCGTTGGCGATCCAGTGCTGGTGGGATGCCTTCTCTTAAGTCTATGTCTGTCTAAGCAGTGGATCGCTTCGTCAAACTTGGTTGTGGTTTTGCTCAGTTTTGTCTTGGTGCTCATTGGCATGATGTGTTGTTTGTTTTTGAGTTTCCTCCTTTGCCCCTCCTGGACTCCAAACTCAAGATGAGAAACATAGGTTCTACTACAGCTTTGAGTCACTCTTGACATCCTGAGTTGCGGAGTCTTGCTGGAGTCGGGCAGAGTCGAAGCACCTTCTAAACCTTCATTTACATCGGGTAAAGAGTTCTGCTTCGTCACTCCATGCGACTCTGCAAGACAGATCAAGATGCAACGAAGATGTCAACAAGGAGTTCGATCTTTTCAGATGCTGATTTCTGTTGGAAAAATATGTAGAATTTAGACCCCCAATGGCGGTCCTCCCAACTAGAGTCCTGTTAGACGATCTTTCATCTTGCTAGATTCGTCTTTGGGCGGGCGGTTTGATCAGTTGTGGGATTTCGAACCACCCAGGACTTGATGCAAATACTCATTATTGTCTGCCATGTTTGGATTGACGATTCACGCAGCGGCCTTCTTCACTGAGAAGGTACCCTTGTACAGAAACTCCAGAAATGCACTCAGAGCCTGGCCCCCATGGCCCGCACAACTGAGAACCGCAAGAAAATGATGGGCCATTTAGAATTTTGGGACCCCAGAAAAGGAAAGGAAAAATGGTACATCTTATTCATCAAGTAATCAATTTCCAACTGCACCGGAACGACCACCGCCTCGCCGGAAGATTCGAAGGGCACCTCCGATTGTTGCCTTTGAACACAAAAGAACATGAACTCCAAACACGGGGATATAGATTCAACCATGATGCCAAGATATAATGGGAATCTATATAAATATTGTATATACTATGTATATGTTAACTCTTCCCTTTCAATGCTGACAGTGCAAACGGCGATGCAAGCAGGCTATTTTCCATCACCCAGAAGGCTCGCGTGTGCATCCGCTGCGCCAAAGATGGATCAGCCCAAAGATGGATCAGCTGCCCAGGAGGTCATAGGCAAAGAGGAGGCCATAGACAAAGGCAAGGAAGTAGAGATCCGTCAGCAGCAGCCCACAGCCAACTCTAGCAGGGACGGTCCAGCAGGTGCGTATGGACGTGTGCCACAAAGGGCGTTTGTCATTTACCCTGCGAGTCTGCAGTCACCGTGAACCAAAAATGCAAAAGTGTCGGCTGCATTTTTGATGCAAGCTCGTGCTTCAGGAGGTAAACGAGCAAAGAGATTCAACGCCGCAACCTCTTGCAAGTAGCTCTCCAACGTAGTCTGACTGCGTAAACGCAGCAGCCACAAAAGGTCCTGGATTGCTTTGCCATTCTTGTAGTGGTAAACAGCAGCCCCTCCTCGCAGACCACCAGGAGTAAGTTGAAAAGAGGAGGGGATACACAGAATGCAAAGCAGCTGGTCCCAGCGTTTTCGGTACTGGTACGCACTGACACCAAACAGCGGTTCCTCAAGGTCCATGTTCTTGAAGATCTTAGTAAGCAGTTTCGAAGCAACTGGATCCGCAACCTTCATGTGTTGAACTTTGGCAGGTTGTCGGAGTTTTGACTTGAAACTTCTCAGCCGCAAAAAGACTGGTGATCCAAGCTGCTCAAAAACATCTTCAGGCAACACTAAGTCTTCCCTTCGGCACTTGAGTACTTCGCCTAAACGGCCAGCACCATAAAAGGCTAAAAGAGTGGCTCCAACCCATGAATACCACTTCAGATGCCATGCATAAACGCACATGGCATTCACAACATTCAGCGGCACAGGTGTGCGGTGACGCACTGGTACCATCAGCTCCCATCGCTCGACCATATCCCAAGGTGCAGACATGAAAGTGCGGGAGGCTGGGACCCAGCGCTGACATGCCAGTATCAAATGCCGCAAGTTGCTAAGGGCACCTCCATGGTTGTAGAGCCACTCGGCATAGACTTCTAAAGCATCAGCCAAAAACTTGGGTGCGCATGAAAAGAAAACCTCCAGGTCTGCATTTCCAAACCATCCTGAACACCAGATGCAAAACGACTGCAAGAGCCTAGCTTCCAATGCCAAAGTCTGGCCAGAAATGAGTTGCACTTGTGCAAGCACCATTCCTGGGCGAACCGGGGCTCTTCGGCGAGGCCCTGGGTTCTTGGCTTCTCCAGCTCGCAGGTTTCCAGTTTTCGAACATGCTGCAACATTCAGACGCTCGCGCCTGCACCATCCAGCTGCTTGACAAAGAGCAACCGCAAGAAGCCTGCAGAGCCCCCGAGGGTAAGGCTGTGCCACCAAAGTCCATGGTATTTTTCTGGTGGGATGACCACCTCTGAGCCGCTGATGCTGCTGTTTGCAAGTACACATCATTCTGCACCCTGACAGCCTGGTATTGGTTGCAAAACGGGTGGCCTTCCGCCAAGGTGTTCCAAACCTGCAGAAGCAACATCGAAACAAACTTGAAGAGCTACTGGATCTCCATCTGCGCCATCGCCTTTGTCGCCACCACCACGAGCAGTCTGGGTTTTCCACAAAGTAAGCAAGCGCATGAAGTTCGCAGTCATCTACTGCATCTCGCACAAAGTCACTATGGCTGTTGCCATCCTTCACCTTCTGCTGCATGCTTCTTCGCAAACCAGGTATCCCTCTAGGGTAACGACAACTGCGAACAGGCGGTGTAACCGCAACAGAGAAACTTGAGCATATAGGTGCAGCCCCCATAGTTTTGAAACAGCCCAAGGCTATCATCCTCCGCAGCTTTTCTCTCAAGACAGGAGCCAGTAGGTCTTCAGACGCGCTCCTCTGCCATTCAAAGGTGAGCACCCACGGCGCCCCGTACTTCAGCATTTGCTTTGCAACACCGTAGTTTCCGCTGAAAAGGTCAAGCCCACCCGGCTCCAAACAGTCCACCACTCCCTCCGCAAAGAAAAACTGTGCCCTTGGAAAACTAAGCAAAAACTCACGAGCTTCCGCAGACAAAGAACCAGCAGCACGTATTCTTCGGGGGAGAGGAGAAGCACTCATAGAACTGGTCTCGTGGCTACGCTGTTGCTCTCTCCGCTTCCCACGCTTTTCACAAGCCGCAGGCCTAAGATCCAAATCTTGGCTGCCGCACAAGTCTTCAAAGGGGAGTTGAGAGGTTCCAGTAGGAGCACCAACGGCTGCCATCCACTCATCAAAACCATCAAAAACACCTGCAGCCAACTCATCATACCAGAAAGGTAGGGGAAGATCAGGTGGCTTCGGAGATGAACCCCGAGTCGGACAGTCCGCCCGATTTGATGCAGTGTTGAAATACATCGGCAGGGTATAAACATCGCCCCCAATCCCGTAGCACATGCCCTTCTGCATGACGCGGTTCAAAGCTGGTGAGGCTGCACGGCCTTTGACAACAGTGCCGAGACCAACTTGAGAATCCAGACCTGAAAGCACTCTAGAACTAGGCGTAGAATTTGCTATCCTCATCTCCTCCGCAACAAAAGCTTGCAACTCTGTGACATTGATATGCAAAGGCCGACGAATTGGCCGCCTCCAAGACTCAACATACTCCAAACTTCGTGCCATGACCTCCCATAGTGGATGAGTGCGGTATCCATCCTCGGGAGTCTCCTCCTCGGCATCCAAAATGCCATGCATCCGCAGCAGAGCTCGGCCAGGAGGAAGGAGTTTTGTCCAAATCCCTTTCTTCAGGGTGTGCCTGGCCACCTCCTCCGCAACCAGAGGATCAATGGGAGCACGTACAGCAGCAATGACATCCCCACTGGAGTCGGTGGCACTGACAAAAGGTGCATAACTCGCTCGCAAGTTGACCACGGCCAAGGAACCAAGCACTGCCAAACTAAAAAGTTCGGACTTCAGGGCAGAGGACAACCGTATCACGGTACTATCACTGCAGTCCATCATGAGGGGCTCGAAAACCACATCCATAGCACTGTAGAGCCGGCGCCTAACGCCCAACAAAGAAACCCACATCCCAGTGATGCTCTGAAGGAGCCCAATGGTGCAGAGTCCCAAAGTGCAAATGCGGCATGTAATGACCATACATGGCCAGAGCCTCTTCTGACTGGCTCGCAAGAGCCCTTTGTCGCCATCAACATCAACGCCCCAAAAATTGGCGTGCAGCTCGCCCTCAAAACCCTTTTTGGGGTTGTTCAAAAGCTTGGCATGCTTGTAGGCCGCTCGAGCTCTGTGAAGTCGTCGTTGGCTTTCATAGCCATCCCGCACCTTTCCATCTTCGCTCAACTGCGTCCGCACGACCTGCTCAAGGACCACAAGGTCATCCACAATGATGCCCACATGAAGCAGCCCTCTAGGTATCGCCCCACGCAAAGTCAGCAGCTCCTCCATAGCCGCAACGTGATGCTGCAACATCAAAGCAACATGCGCACACTGTGCGTATTCCACTGCACACCTATCTCCCATTGCCAAAGAGGACAGGCCTATTGCAACAGAGGAGGAAGGCCAGCAGAAAGAGGGACCAAACACATGCCTGGCTTCTTGAAGGGTCAGCTCGCCCTGCAGCACATTTCTCGCAGTCCTTTCATGGTTCACAGTAAATTGGTAAAAATAGTCACGTAAATCTTCACCACCACAAACCAAAACATTCTCGGGCTTCAGGTAAATGCCCGCAAGGCTGGCTGCATTGGCCATGGCATGGGACCATTTGGTTTGGCCTCTATCCACTAAATTTGCTGGGCGACCATCAAGCACCATGCGGTCACGCTCCGCATCCTTGGGCACAGCGAACAAGCCGTTTCGGTAGTCAGACAAGTAAGAACCCGGCTCCAAAGGCTTAAGCAGCCCGGCCTCAGCCATCTTCTTGAACAATTTCAGCTTTTCCGCAGGGCTGGCTCTGACTTGAACCTTAGGAGGCTTGGGCACTTCGTCCAAAGGAATCCCATTGGTCAAAGGCTTGTCGTAGAGCTCCGCTGTGCTGTGGTCAAAGTAGGGGTGCGGGTCAAAGGCAGGCTCAGGAGGAAAATGAAGACGATCAGCATAAAGAGGCTTGCTGGTACCCTCATCAGAAATATCAACTTCGCCTGCAACTTGACCACATCGCCAAACAAACTCATCCAAGTCCGAGTGGTCATGGGCACGCCGGGATGGAGCATAGTAAGTCCCGTCAGCAGCTTGCAAAGTGGAGGCAGCACGTGAGAGAGCAGCTAGGCTTTCTTCGAAGCCCTCAACTTTACCAGCAACTCTTCCCATCATGGCAGCATCCACAAATTCAGGTGTGTTACCATCAAAAGCCAAGTGCTCAAGCATTCGCACCACAGACCATTGGCGAGAGGAGAGCCGCTCACCCAACCAAAGCTCACTCGGTGCCGCATCAGGCTTTCCCAAATGAAGCCAGTCAAACACCAACACATGGAGACTGACCAGCCGCTTTGCATAGGCCCGCACATCCTTGTGGGCTCCGGCAGTGAACGCCTCAGGATATGGAATCGCCATAGGCCAGGTGCACTTGGATTTCGACGTAGGGCATTGGCAGCGCCTGGGCATCGTCAAGATGGAGCGCAAAAAACCTTGAAGACCGCATTCTGTCTTGAGCAGCCATCTCGGCATTGAATTCAAAAAGGCACGGACACGGATGGTGGAAGCTGAAGCGCCAGGAGCCCTATGCACAGCCCCCCGCGGTTGAGCTGCCGCATCATCTGCATCCTCATGGCCTAGCCTTCTTGGGCTGGGCCGGCCGGCTGTGCTTTTGGTTTTGCTTTGGGAGGGCGTGTCCTGCGCTTCGGCTCGGGCTCGCCTGCTTCCTCGGTGTTGCTGTTCCTGAACGTCTTGGCCTCCTTCCCAATGTTTCGGCGTTTGGATATGAAATCCTCCTGCTCTCTGATATGAGCCAATGCCAGTTCTGCCCAACGAGGATCGAGCAAACGGGAGAAGGGTGACTCTCCATTGTCGATGGCTGGGGGCTGATGAGCGGCCAGGGCACTCAGTGGTGGTGGTGGCTCCAGCGCCAATTCGGCTGCTAGGCTCCATTGGCCCTTGTCGATGGCTGCTTGGTCCAGCATCATCAAAAGAACTCCACAACGAGCTCTGGCCTTGGCCACATTCCCTGCCAGAAGAGAATCCAGCACACCGGCCACTCCCCACGCGGAGTGAGCGGCCGTACGGTGGGCTGTCACCCGACTGCGATACTCCACCCAGGCTCGGGCATTCAAACCTTTGGGTATCATCCCAGGCCCCAATGTAGTCGAGCTCAAATCCTCGAACATGAGCCGCTCGATGAGGTCCGCAATTTCCTGGGGGTTGTTCTCGTACGCAGTTCTCAAGGCTCTGCGGGCTGCTGCTGCTTTCTTTCCAGTGCCCTGAAGAGGGGCATCCGAAGATCCAGAAGCGCCAGTGTCGAGCGCTGTGTCGAGCTTCGACTGGCTCCCTTTTCGCACTTTGTCGTCCGTCAGCATCTCGACAATGGCCGTCAGCTTGCTCAATGTAGAGGTCATAGGATCGCCAGCGGCTGCACCAAACTCTTCTGGTTGAGCTTGATCTTCTTGAGCGAAGTTGAGCTCCTCCTCCGACAAGGGGTCTGGGGCGACACGCTGATTCATGTCTGCTGTCTTCGCCGCTTTGCTCCCTTGCCCCAATAGGCTCTGCATGGCCTGCAAATTGGAATGAGGGACTCCCGCTTGAAGAGCAGCTGCTACTACCCCTGGATCCAGCAAAGGATACATCCCCTTCAAGTCCCCATGGGCCCCAACTGCAGATGTAGACTTGCGGGGTTGAGGCTTGGCTGAAGGGGCCAGGAGAGGAACACGAGCAGCTTGGGGCTTTTGAGCAGCAGAAATCTTCTTGACTTCGCCAGTCAGCTGTATGAGGGCATTCTCCAACCTGCTCAGCCGAACATCCGCTTCGGTCATAGGCTCTCCGTCCAAGCCAACATCTTGCTCGTCCTGCGGGACATCGTCGACGGAGCCATCTGGAAGAGGAGGATGCAGCTCGGCTCCATCGGCCGAGAAGAAAGCAAAATGCTCCTGGGCAACATCCACCAAAGCCTGTGCCAGCGGCAACGCACCGCGAGCAGGGTCTGGATCGAAGAAATGCTCTGCACTGAACTCCTCCAAGATCTCCAGCACATCTCGAAATTCGTGATGCAGATAGCCTACCCATACTTTAAGAAATAGGCCCTCGATCGGCTGATCAAGCTGGTCAGGCTCTGCTCCTTGAACTTCAACAGCTGTGGCACGAGTCAAAGCAGTCCTGGACAGGATGCGCCTGGAAATGGTACGGTGCCAAACGCTATGAGGAACAGCAACAAGTAGGTGACCTTCAAACTCACCAATTTGAATTGCTTGCACTGCAGGGGTGAAGGTATCCAAGTTGGCAGGCAAATGGCCAACTGGATAAATTGCTTGCACTGCGCCGTCACTGAAGAGCAGTGGCGACAGTTCGTCAGGCCAAGGCGCCTGACGGAAGGTGCTCATCCCTCGATGGCTTGGGGCCAGTCCAGACCTGCTGCCTGGACCACTCGCCGCGCCTCACGCTCCGAAGGCAAGCCCACAAACACACTGTCTCCACACTCGTAGTTGTTCGGCTTACACAGAAGCCGGCAGGATGTCCAGGAACGAACCACCTTGACAGGCGTGTAGATCTGACCAGTGTAATCCCGCACCACGATCCACAAGCGGCTGGGCAGGTTGATCCTTTCCCGCCCACTTGTGCCTCGATGCCCTCCAGAAATTGATCGAGCCAGAAAATGTCCGATCTGATCGCAAATCTCCTCCCTCTGCAGCCAAGTCAGATTGGTATGAGCCGAGGGGCCGGGCCCACCGGCAGATGAATCCGCAGGCACTGATTGCTGTCCCGCACGCGCTGATTGCCCACCAGACACAGGCGCTGATTGCGCCTGCACAGGCACTGATTGCCCTCGATCCGCCGGCCTCAAATCCGGTGAAGAAGAGTATCCAGCAGTGCCAGATGTAGATGGGATGCGCCGCCACTCCGGGTCAGCACTGTCACGTGAATCTGATTCTCTTCCGCTACAGCTTCCCAAGTTGGCTTCCGCAACCAGGGCGCGAACCTCAGCAAGGGCTCGCCGCAGCCGGCGGACTTCCGCCCGCAGGTCCTCCACCTCCTCCCTCAGTTCTTGAACTTCTGATTCCAGGCCCCCACGCTGTTGACGCATCAACAGAGCTTGTAGAGAGGTTTNGCCCAAGTCAGTATCACCCACTTCAGAGTGAACCACACCTCCACCAGGAGCACGAGAACCACACCTGAGCAAAGGCCAAGCAGATAGCTCAGAGAATCAAAGCGCCAATGGCTGGAAAAGAATGGGAGCACCTGGTCAGATTTGTCAGCCCAGTGCAAAAGCTTTGAAGCGAGGGCGAGACTACCTATGGTCGTAGCCCCTCCGGTGACCGCAAGCATGAGCCAGATTTCTCCAGCATCAGGGTTTCATGAACNGCAAAAGCTTTGAAGCGAGGGCGAGACTACCTATGGTCGTAGCCCCTCCGGTGACCGCAAGCATGAGCCAGATTTCTCCAGCATCAGGGTTTCATGAACCTCCAGGGCATATATACATATCATTATATATCTGTGTGTGTGGGCGAGCCATGCTGACTATGCTGACTAAATCACTACTTACGGTCAGTGGGGTAGATAAAGGGCTGAAAATTCCCCAGGGGACATGACGAGTTTTCCCCCCTGTGGCTATCACTTACCTATATCTACCTATGCCGGATTGGATGGATTGGAGCAATCCCATCTTTTTGATGGTTTTCCCCCCATCTTTCATGGTGAAAACGCTCATCCCTGCGGCTTCCGTTGCCTTCCCGTGCTCCTCCAAGACGCTTCCCACATGGCGGAAGGATCTGGCGGAGTTGGAGGTTTAGCACGCCCCATCTGAGATTTGAGTGACTTCAATTTTGAACAAAACACCATCCAAACTATGATGATACCCATGGGAAAATCAACTATTATGATAAATGTTACAGTATCCAAAATTGTGTTTTGCTAAATATCCAGCAGTATCCAAACACTATATTATGATAAATAGCCAGCAGTATCCAATTTATATAGGTAAACAACATAAAACGACAAAACGGAATCAAACAATACAGGAAATACATGTTCAATAATATATTTCAATATAAGTTTCCATATGTTTGAGTGGTGATGTCCCCATCCGGGATCCCGATTCATAAATGCAAAGTAGATTTGTTTAGTCATCTTCGAGATCCCAGAGAAGTGCAGGCACCAATCCCTGCTTTGCAAAAAGTCTATATCCTCCGGTAATCAAACGTGGCAACTTGAAATCCCTTATAAATGGAGGTTTTAATGGGAAAATCAATGAACATCATCTATAAATTGCCATGTTTGATTACCGGAGGGTAAGTAAGGTGACCCATATTAGCAGGTCGAAAAGCAACAGATCTATAGGGATGGGGCCAAACATAGGGTGCCGCTGGACCCGCACACTTGCTCCACCTTTCTTGTGGGCAAAGAATTCTGATCCATACCTAACCGTTGGGCATTGAGGAGCTCAATGAATTTGGATGAGATCCGGAGCAGCACCTACTCTATGGCAATTTTACAGTTTGCCATGAAATATCACCAATAATAGGTACCCTCTGGTAAACCAAAAAAAAAAACTATGGAAAATCACCACTTTTAATGGGAAAATCCACAGAAGGTAAATCATCAAACTAAATAGGCCATGGCTTCCCTAGCAAACCTTTAGATGGCCAGAGGGTACTACCATTGATGCTGGTGCTCCCTTTTTACCACCAGCAAGACATAAGAGTTGCTGCAGTTTGACTTTGAAACTGGCATTCTGAGATTTCGTGCATAGAAGTTGGCTGCAATATGTATCAGGGATGCAAGATCCTTGTTTAGTAACCTTTAGTGTGTACATATAATATCCATTGTGGTTAAAGTCACCAGCTATTTAACATCTGTTTAGTAGGTTCAAACCGTGTCCCTCGATGGCGTGAAAACTGTTCAACTTCCAGCATAGAATCACTGGCTCTATTGGGTGATTTTACAGATTGGGCTGCGATTTATTCTGCGAACCCTAGGCTTCAGCGCAACCAACGATACATGCTGGCACATCATCTGTTGAGAAAGGAAAGCAGAAGAACTATGAAGAAGGATGAGGAATCCCTGCTCCAAAAACAAACACCTAGGTAAATTGTTCTAAAAATTGGGCGTCCCAAACTCTTGGAAACATTTCGCAGGTCAAAGTCCATGTGTTTTTGACATCAACACAAATATCAACACAACATCTATACCGGCTCCGCGCCTTCATGACTTGGTTGGCTATCGTCTGGCCAAAACCATTGACCCATCGACCCCCAAAAAATGAACGTCCGCTGAGCAACATGATGATGACCTACCCAGTACATCCCAGTACGCCATTTTAGTGGCCTTGCTCATGTTGATTCTGTACCCCTTGCATTGGGTTCCACCTTGTGAAACATACCGAAAAATCATGGAGTAGAAGCCCTTGTCAACATGGTTAACCAGGGTCTAACGCTGTAGGGCTCCTAAAAAGATATACAAACAACAATCAATTTGGTTTGGTTTGAGGGAACAAATATGTTTAAAGTATATTATGAAATGTAGAGGAACACACTGGCATGCACTGGCTTTTTACAAAAGCAAATGCAGAGGCTTCCTCGAAACGTTCCCTTCAACCAATCCTAGAATGTTCTGAATGTTCTATCTTTTCCGGGCTGCCCAAGTCTTACAGAGGTCTTGCAGCCGACCATCACCAGTTTACGACCTAGGCTCGCCATGAAAATCAGCCTTTCCACAGTTTCGAACAGCCTCTTGTGGGCCCCACGTTGGTAGCTGGTTGCATGGCTTTGGACTGTACCAGGCACACATGTTGAGTTTAGCAACCAAACTCGCAAGTACTCACCCACTGAAAGGATCCAAAGCCCAGACTTGTCATTCGTGGCAACTAATTACCGACCACTAATTATAACCCACAATGTTATGGACTTGAAACAGCTTAACACCGCAATAGGAATTGTCTGGCTCGCTACGTTCTTGATTCATAGCGGAATAGAAAATCCCGATGATTTTCCCAATAAACCCTCCATTTAGGCTGGGGATTGTCCATTGGCACGTTTGAGGACATTGGAGGGTATACAGGGATGGATCAAGACCTATCAAACACATTGAAAGATTAGATTTTGGATGATTTTGGCGGGGATGAACCCCAGCTATTTGGGTGTTCACCAGGAACAAATCTTCCTGCGCCCCAGTCAAATCCATCTTCTCCATTCAATGAGTGGCTTCTATTCAAGGTGGAAAATGAAGGTCCCAAGATGCGCGGAGATACATCGTCAGAACCCTTGGAAAAGACATACAAAAGACACGAAAAAGGATGTTCCAATCACCATTTAGTGCGCGTGCTTTTCAATCTTCTGGAAACTTCCAAAGACGTTCAAAACCAACAACCGGCCAGCGGGTCAGCATTTTCCCCTGCTCCGAGGAGAATGGATCCAAAATGGGTACACCAAAATTTGGCAAAAAACCTGGTTACCCTTCGGTCCTACAACCTGGAAATGGGAAATCCCCAATGGGACGATTCATCGGGTGACATGTCAACCTGTACCCACATGTGACGGCGAGCCCGATTGCCCGGGACAGCTAGTCAGATGTGTTCGTGTCATCTGAATCGTCCGTGTCCTGGCGCGTGCCGTGGCCTGGTAAAAGGACTGGGGTGCTGTATAATTTCCATTCAAAAATCTTGGGCATGAATGGGATATAAAGTTAGCCACATGGAACATAGATTTCACTAAATTATTACAAACAAAACACAAGTCACATTTGAAAACCTCGAAAACATACACCTAGGATCACCTAAGATGATACCATAATCTACCTGTGACTGTGCCATCCACGGATCGCTCCTCGCCATTCGCTACCGCCACATTACTGTCGCCCCTGCTTCCAAAGCTGCGAGAGGTGGCCGATTCGCCCAAGGTATGGGTGTTGTTGTCGCCAATGTCCGTGTTCACCGTGTGGTTGATGTTCTCGTTGCGCGAATTATCGAGGGTCAAAAAATGGGAAGTTGAACCAAAATGAACCAAACATGAAGCAAAAATTATGTGAATATCATGTAAATATCATGGGAATATCAGGATGTACCCTCAACTCACACAGCTCAACAAAAGCATGTTTCATAGGTAAGCCATCTATAACTGGCCATTCTCTATGTTACTATATTGGTGTACTGGAGCTTAGAATTTTCACATGGTCACAAGTTGGATCGATATTCCAATTGATATGAATAAATCCCATGGTTTAGGTTTGCTGATTTTCCTCCTTTGTGATTGTCATAGTTGGGAGCTAAATCCCGAAAGAAAAACCATATCAATTCAAAAACAACCTTCAGCAAAGCTGGATGAAGAAACTAAGTTCATGGATGTGAATTTGTGGCAAACTGAGCATCTGCAATTTCTGGCAGTTTTGACAGATTGGGAACATGACGATATGACCTGTGAAGTTCACGCACACGCTATTTGCAAACAAACTCATGGAGCGTTGTAGAACAACTCACCTGAAAAATTGGCAAAGCTCAGTTTGGATCGCTTGACACCACTCTAAAATGCTTGCAGTTCATTTCACCCTGGCACCCTGCTGTTCTCTGAAGAACGTGAAATGGCATGAACAGATCCTGAAGATGGGATGTCCCACAGCTGACTGCTGCCCGGAGAAGAACAGTAAAACCATGGAAGATCCTCAACAAGATGGACAATCAACATTGCTGGACCAATGCCCTGCCTTTGTTGGGAACCTCTTGTGTTCAATCCGAAGCAGGATTCAGGGGTCCGCAAGGCACCGATCAAAAGAAGTTTCAGAAAATGTTGGCTCATGAATTTCCCTATGGGGATGGGTCAAAACAGTTCAAACCTAGAATAAAATACTCTGGGTAGATGGATGTCCATAAATCGCTGGTAAAAAAAACAGGGATTTGATCCATAGCCTTTTCGGACGCCGTCGGTCATCGATGTTGCGAACGATCCGCCCAGAAATTTCTATCAACAAAACCCAGCGGCGGTGCCATTTGCGCTGACGCTGAAGGATTTGAAGGTGTTGCCAATGGGCATGAAGACGTCATGACTCCACCTGAAGTTTCACGTCAGGTGTTGCCCAGGCGTAGCTGAGTCGGTGAATATTTCACATTTCGCCAGGGTTTATGGTGGATGTATGGTAAATGGAGGTGTGCAAACCAAGGTAGAACTGAGGGGCACAACCTTGTGAGTTCCAAGTTGATACATCCCTAAGTGGGTTTATCAAACTGAAAAACATGTCCCTAATATTCCCTAATCCATTCCATTTTACTGTTTGGTTTATAGCAATTTGTAATGCTGTGAGAGGCTATGAGAATGCCTACCAAACTATATGGTGTAACTACTTGCCAGCGCTGTCAGAATCAACCACCGAGGGCATTTCATGGCATTGAAAAATGAATTCCGAATGGCTGATGTTATCCTCCGTGGTAAAACCTTGGGGTGTGACATGCGAAAACATGTGGGAAATGAAAATTTGATGCTGGGTTCACTGAGCCAGAATGAGGGGCTGTGGACATGTCTTTGAATGTTGACTGGTAATTGAGCAGTATTCAAAATCCCTCTGTCATTCCATTATCCTAGTTGGTTTATAGGGATTCCCAAATTTGGAATATGATAATCCCCAAATATATTGGGTGTACCCTCTAGTTATTTAACATAGCCATGGAAAATCCCCTATAAATGGAGGTTTCTAGATGGGAAAATCATCCAAAATTATCCAGCTATTCCATGGCTATGTTAAATACCCAGAGGGTATAGTCCCCGAACTAATCATCAACCAACGGGGGTTTTGAAGACTGCTCAATTGAGCAGTGATGAGGAATTGAGCATCACAGCGATGGTCGCAAGATGGGTTTGTCCATGGTCGTCCGAAAATAAGGCACCCCCAAATCCAGGGCTTTATCATGATCTTCCCCATTAAATCCCATTAAACAACTTTTCTGGGGGCAAATCTAATTCTCCGACAAACTCAAATATTTCAGAGGAACAGTAGAAGTGAACCAAGCAAAACAAATATATCGAACGGGTTTCGTGTGCTTCTGTGTTTACTTATTTGCTTGCTTCCTTGTGTTTGTTTGTTTGATTGCTTGTCTGTCTGTCTGCATGTTTTCGCATCATGTGTGTGTGTGTGTCAGTCACCTGTTTGTTCTGCCGAAAGTCTCCCAAACAAAACAATGTCTAGATGTCACTTCCAAACTTCAAAATTGCGCAGTCGCCCACTATCTCCCACTCATGCCGACATCCATAAGTTTTGATACCTTCCAAACGGAGGTTTGTAAAATGGGGATACCCCCAAATCATCTAAAATTAGTCCATTTTAGTTTGTTTCGGAGATCCACCATTTTAAGAAACCCCCGAAATCGTTCCACCAAGAGACTCAGTATCACCAGCGCTGATGCTGCGATCACGAACCGTATTCTCCACAAAGTTTGAGTGGATGTCCCCAGCGTTGTTGCCAGCAATGACATTCCCATAGACCTCGCTCCCATTGATGATGATGTCTTGAACTCCGTTGGATCCAAACATCTGTGCGCCACCTTGGAACAACAAGTTGACCAGGCAATACCCTCCGGTAAACTCAGAGTTTGCTATTGAAAATGGCCCATTTATAGTGGAATTTCCCAGATTTTCCCATTCAAAAATGGTGATTTTCCATAGCCTTTTGTATGTTTTTAGCAAGCGAAAATTGTAAGCCACCTTGGGATCATCCGGACTTGCCAGGATTTTGACGAGCCCTGGGATGATCTCCCTTCGCAAATGGCAAGTCATTATAGAAGGTGGTAGCCTCTGGTAAACATATAAAAAACTATGGAAAATCACCATCTTTAATCCAATGGTTTACCATCATTTTCCTTAAATAAATGGCCATTTAGAAGGTATGCTCCATTTACCCTCTGGTAAACTAACATGATTTTATGGAAAATCACCATGCTATTAATGGGAAAATCAACTATAAACTAAATGGAGATTTTCAATAGCAAACTGTTAAATTATCAGAGGGTAGCCATTTTCCAATGTGTCCGAACTAATACTTCGGGTCCAGGAATATGCACGACTCATCAAGGTTTGGTTTCATACCCAAAGGCTGCTGCAGGTTTTTTTTTTCGAGCAAACAAACTGATGTCGTGAATTTCGCCAACAGCTCGGCATCGTTGAAAAAACTGTTTCCCAACAAACCCTTCCTGATCATCCAAATTCCAAGATTCATTGGATTGGTTAATGGGAAAATTTACAGGAAACCATGGATTTTCCCATGAAATATAGGGGATTCCTGTAAATTTTCCCTTAAACCAATCCAGTGAAAGATGGCAAGCAATAAGGTAATGCCATAAATATAATGCCTCTCTGCGGATGCTGAACTGGGATGTTCTCTAGCTGCAGTCAATAGTTAGGCACCCTTTAGCATCATCGCTTTGAAACCAACACCACTCGGCCAACTGGGTGTGTGACTTGGTTTATGGGAATGATTCAAGCATTCAAAATTCATCCGAATTCTATTTCCCCAAAACATGATTGTTAAGTACTAAGAATGACAAATTGTGTGTGTCCATTGGTAACCCACTTTCGAACCAAAATCATATGTATGGAGTGTGGTTGCCCTTCTACTCGTGGTACTACTTTTGGACAAAACCATTTTGCTCACCAGACTGGACCGATGCAAAAAAAACTCGGATCTATGGTTGGTGATTGATGTAAGTGGTGTCAAACCCTTTCCTTTTTGTAACTGCCACTTTTCATTGGGTACAGGCACATTTACGATCACAATTTTTGGTTTTACATGATTGTTCCATGTTGTACCCGTTTGTCCAAAAATTACTCCTTACTTGGCAATCATGAGATTTTCGCAAAGTGATTTGTGATTGATGTCCAAACTGCTGCAAAGTATTGACATCTATAGTCTATATACCTGTGCGTGGGTCTAACTTGGCACCTAATAATGGCATTGACTGGTACGACCCCTGGCTCTATCATACGCCATTTACTACAACTTGCGCCAGCCGCATGGCACACCGCTTACGCCAAACATCAATAATCTTCCGCCATTTGCAATTCCTATTGGCACACNTACAACTTGCGCCAGCCGCATGGCACACCGCTTACGCCAAACATCAATAATCTTCCGCCATTTGCAATTCCTATTGGCACACCGATGGTCAAAATGGACAAATTCTGAAGCAGGCAACTCAAATATATCTATTCACTATGCGGTCAATACATACTTGCTAACCAAAAGTTGACAACCATATGCCCCGTTTGAACAGTCAGAGCAATCATCCTCCGCATGGCACACCAAGTTTCATTTTGTTTCCAACATACAAACTAGGATGTGATCGAGGCTACATTCCTATGGTTTCTATGATGAATTCTATTTCATGCCAATCAACCCTTTCATCCACTTCCCCATGGCATACCGCTGATCGGATCGTTTTTCTTTTTCCCCACCTGCCAGGCGAAGGCCTCTAGATTTTATCAGAGTTGCCTTCTCCTTCTCCTCCGCCTCCTCCTCCGCACCTCCTCAACTCCGAGCTCCAGATCTCAGTGGGCACTGCCAGACCTCAACCGCGACCTCGGGCACCGCTGGACCTCAACTGCAAGCTCCAGATCTCCATGGGCACTGCCGGACCTCAACAAGCAGCAAAGCAAAGAGCAGGACAAGGAGCAGCGGAACAAGCAGAATCAGAACAAGCAGCAGAATCACTGCCTCTCCTCTCTCCTATTTCCTCTCTCCTCACTTGTCTCCTCTCCCAGCCAGGAATCAACGAAACTTCCTGTGCCATTGGAATGCCTTTCCAAAACCTCTCGGGGCTAGGTTTTGACTGGCTGCATTTCACGAGGTCCGAACGAGGTGCGAACTAAGTCTCGTGACAAACTCTTTGGTAGCCACGCGCATTCTTTTCCGAAGAGTGAAACTCAAGGAGCTTTCGGCGGTGGAGCACAAGAGGAGACCAAGGAAGGCAAACTTGGGAGACAAAGCAGCAGCTGCAGGCAAGAGCAAGGAGACAGAAGAGGAGACAAAGGGCGAGTAAGGGAAACATAGAGGAGACAAAGGAGGCAAATCACCACCTCAATGCCACAACCGCAAGGACTTCCTAAAACTGGTCCGCAATCAAATTCCAAGGAAAGTATACAATTGCCACGACTTTCGCCTTTGGGAGTAATGGGTAAGCCCACGAAGATATGATAGGTAAACATAGTGGATGCATCCCGTGAACCACGTGTGCCTATGCGAATTGCCAAAGAAACGCATCAATAAGTTAATACCATAGGTGNCATAGTGGATGCATCCCGTGAACCACGTGTGCCTATGCGAATTGCCAAAGAAACGCATCAATAAGTTAATACCATAGGTGATGCCCATGTAGGCCTTTCTCCAAGGCACACCGCGATTCGGCACAAGATCTTGTAAAAGGCACATGTTACAACCTGGACCCAGTACTAAGAGACTGCCCCAATCTGAGGAATTATCCCTACATTTCATGTGGCTAACCCCATGCACCCCAGGTCGTTTGAAGTTCAGAACCTCAA
Source organism: Symbiodinium sp. clade C Y103 (assembly GCA_003297045.1). Lineage (NCBI taxonomy): Eukaryota > Dinophyceae > Suessiales > Symbiodiniaceae > Cladocopium > Cladocopium sp. clade C. Next base: position 110,010 of record BGPT01000848.1, on the reverse strand, counting down.
AAGCAATGGAATGGTGACCATCAGGTAGGCAGCGCCCCCTAGATAAGAATTGGTCTTGAACCCCTCTAGACCATCATAAACCCCAGTGACATGTTAGCCATAAACCAACACAGCTATTGTTCGTAGATGCCGCCTGGTCGGATTTCTTTGCAATGCTTACCAAGGCATCCATCAAAGTACCAATTTCAGGGATCATTATCCCAATTGAACAATGATCAAAACCTACAACGGTATTCCATGTAGAACTGTTTGGTTAAGAACGGGATCTCCAGCTCATAGCTTGTGATAATTTCCAATGAATTCAAAGGGTGATAAAACCCTGATGAACTCATCTTCAACCAGCATAGATACAAACTAGATTCCCGTAACCATATGGGCGGTTCCTAAAATATGGCTACCCCAAACCATGGTTTTTCCCTTGGATCATGAACCCCCCTTAGACATGTACAAGGTGTCTTGCCAAGGCGCCGTCGCTGTCATCGCGATGCCCATCCTGAGGTCTGGGCCCGTGGCTTTCCGAGCATCCATGACTGGGTTACCTTTAGAGTAACATAGAAACCACAAAAAAAAACACAGCAGCAAATTCCAGGTCGTGATTTGCTTTGCGTCCACTTCTGAAGCTGCCCAGGAAACTCTAGACAAACAAGGTATGAACCAGTATACATACCATTAATGTATGTGATAATTTAAATGTCAACGTGCACCTAAAACGCATTTCCAAGAGCAAAGCAATAGATCGCAACCGCTAGTTATTTTGCACGCCCAGGAACCGAAAGGTTTTTGTCAAGGCCTTGTTGATACTCCCTCGGTGGCACAAGCTGCAACAACCCAAACCAGAGGGGGTTGTGGCAACAGAAAACGAAGAAATGCTCTTGGCCATGGATTGAGTGGAAGAGCAAACCCATTCCAAATTCCAACTAATGTTGGTAAAACAAAACCATAAACCATCCCCAATTTCACCAAAAGTAGGTTGTATAAACCATTCCCAAACGGGTGGTTTATGGCACTATTTTACCCACCAGATTCGGACCCCAACTCCGATCCATTTTTTTGTTGTTTTTTAAACTCATGGGGGCAATCATCCCGAACAACAATACAGCAAATTAAACAACATCCAAAGCAATCAGGGTTTGCTTATGCGCAAAAGAACCTCGTTGCTCAAACGCATTTCCACTTGATTGGAAACGCAATGTCCCCACAAAAAGACGAATCCAGTTTTCAATGTGACATCACTGTCGAAAAAATGGTTCGGTGTTTACTTGATTTTCTACGACACTGCGGAAGTTTTACCATGTTTTACCCATAAATATCGGATTGGCTTACAGGTTTTCCCGTAAACCAAATGCTGGAATGAATACAGTATATACTTTGTTTGCACCTCGCTACGGCTCATTTAGATGTTCTGACATGTTTTGACACTGAAACAAACAAAGAACCCGATAATCCACAGAATAATTTACGCCGTCAGTCTTGGTTGTGAAATTTCACCTTGGGGTTGCTAGGGCCCTAACAAATCCCAGTGAACAAACAATGCCATGCTTGGTGGCTGAAAGCATAATGATAATCGCTTATAGGCTTATAACGTCAGTTTTCTGATTTTCTGGATCCTCATTCCTGAAACAGCGCGTCCACACTGAGGGGCTCTTACGGTAGGAGTAAAGGCCAAGGTTAGATCAGGGTGCTCCATCTGGTCCGTGGCATGTTTGCTGAGAATTCGGCCATAAAATGGTCTTTGTGAGGTGTCATGTGGATTTCGACTGCGCAGGCTGACACAAAGTCTGCGTCCCAATCTTTTAGCATTTCATTTTTCTTGTAAATCCACGCATCAAATGGCTCTTGCGAGGTGTTCATGTGCATTTGGACTGCGCAAGCTCGCACAAAGTGATGCTGACGGAATCCTTTAGGATGTCTGGTGGAGATCCGGGTGAAGTCCTCTCTTGTACAGGTCCTTATGACAAGATCTTGTGAAAATCCGGCCGAAATCCTCTAAGAGGTCCTTGCATGATCTTGCACAGATCCTCATCAGAAGATCTTGTCAAAATCTTGCTGATATCATCTGAGCGGTCCTGCAATGATCTTGTACATGTCCCTGTGAGAAGATCTTTTGGAGATCCTGTCCAAATCCTTCCTAAGAAGTCCTTACATGAAGATCTTCAACATGCTCTGCATCAGGGATGCTTGTCTGGAAGTTCGTCTGGGATGCCAGAAGCAGTTCTTGTCTGAAGCTCTTGTAAAATCCTCTATCTAGAAGGTCCTTCTTTGACAATCTTGTGAAATTCTCTTCCATGTCCTGGTATAAGGTTCTGGTTTTAGGTCCTAGGCATAGAATTGCTTCTTGTGCCAAAACAAGTTCCTGCTGCTGCAGGTGCGAAAGTGTCTAACCTGATCTGTTTCTGTTCCGTAGCTATTGCTGCTTGTATTTAAAGCACTGACTTCCTACCCCCAACACTGTTTGGGGTCTCTTGCTGGTGATTTTTTTGGCTTAAGCATTTAAAATCAATCTTAAACCAGATTAAATCACAATTTTTGTTGGTTGAATCATCCACCTTTTTCCTCCTTACCACCACGTGGAACCCCCCCCACGGTGCCTGTGTTCGTGCCGCCTCCGCCACTTCGGCCGCTGCAACGACAGAAGGCACGCAGCGTCCATGGCGGCGGCGGCCGTCAGCAGCGACAGCAGGAGCCAAGGTGAACGAGTCGCGCGCATGGCGAAGCAGCGAAGAGAGGAATTAGGCGACAAACGAATGAGACTTTGGTAATTTCATTCTTGTGTTGGGCTTTATACCTTTATACTATTATGTGAACAGAAAGAGACAACAGAAAGAGGGATGGAGACTCATTTGACCAAAAGACTGGGATGACATATACATGATCGAAGAAATGAAATTTACATAGCAGAAAAGACAGAATTCAACCAACAAACATTTAGCTCTTGTATAACCAATCCAAAAATGGGGGATACTATATCCCATCTGATTTTTGGGGAATGGATGAAATAAGGCCCAAGGATGCCCAAGGCCCAAGGTAAGATCTGTAGTGGTCTCCTCTCTCAGTGCTAATTCACTCAAGCTGAAGATTCATTTTTCTGAGCTTGAAAAATGATCCTAGTCCATCTTGCATTAAGATTTGCGATCCGATTTTCCGTGTACCATGGCCATGGATGGGGGTTCGATCCGATCCTTGTGCCCAGGACGCATCGCATGAATGCGGCCCTTTCTGTATTGATTCAAGGGAAAATGTTCGGATGAAAATCATGGCCTTTACTATCAAATTCAAGGATTATCGATATTTCTGTTCAACTGTTCCCTTCAACGACTGCTGGCAATACAAATACAACTATATTAATATGTGTAAACATGTATCTATATATATATATATGTATGCTGCATGACATGACAGTCAAGTCAACCCCGGATGAAGATTTGACCTGGGTTGGGTACACACCCCAAGCAACCAGCTCCAGGGGCTATCAAAGCCGGAGTTGCCAAATCTCCCCCCAGCCAATCATCACAGCCATCTCCACATTTATCCCCGCCATTTGGATGACGTATCTTTGGGTATCTATCCCCTGGACCTCTGGATGCAGGGCGAAGATCAAAATGGACCAATGTTTGGCAAACTCCTACAAAACAAAGAACTTAACAGTATTCCAATGTAAAATTCAATCGAACATGTGTATTTCCACAAAACACCCACGCATTTTCACCTCTCATATCTATATCATCTTTCTCCATGTCCGTATGTCAAATGAACTCAACTCCACTCAAATCCCTCGTCCACATCACAAGAAATCAACCCAATGTAGTCAACCGACCATAGACGATCCCCAAGTTTCGCAGAAAATGGACCATGTTCGAACCATATTGGAGGTTTAGGGCGCTTACCACCACATTATCCCCATATCTTATGATGTGATTGTCGAAATCCCCATGATATCTCAAATTCTAGGGCTATGTAAGGCTTAAATCCCTACTGTTCTTCTGATTACCCCAGAATAGTCCCATTCATTTCTCACTAGATTCCATGAATTCCATTCTTGTCTGGTTGAATCCATTGAACGACCATATACCACATTGACCCCTTCTCATTCGTAAAACCACCCCCAACCCAAGCGCTTGCCACCACGCAAGGCGCGCTTTTCCCTGGCGCTTTTGGCCATCCAATGCCGATGGCTTGACTCTACACGCCAGGCCAGCGGGAAGTTCCCCAGCACCATCCCTAGATGTGCGGGCCCCAGGAATCATGGTTTAGGGTGGTTTACACAGCATACTCATAGCCTTTAAATGCCATTAATCATAAGTGTGTAACCCATGTATTGAGTGGACATATTCCATGTATAACTGGAGGATTTCCTATGGCAATTCAACTGTTGGGATGATCCGTTGCGGAGGCTGCGATTCCAAGCGCCGAGAGCTGTCAGAAAACTCTCCTCTCTTGAATCCCTTCCCCCACATCAACCCCGGAAATTCAACATGTGAAAACGACATCATGGTGGTGGATCTATAAAATGTTGGGAATCTGTGTTGGGAATTCATTAACTATCCTTAAATATTGATGAATATCATCATAGTGTTGATTAACATCACCATATAGTTAGTCCCCATGATTTTGTTGGTTCACCAAACTCCTTAGGCCCTGGAACCAGGATCTGCGCCCTTGAGATCGTTCAGGCCTGGGTTAAGAAATGTCACTAGCACTATTTGCATATCAATAGCAACTATTTGCGTATAGACTAAGTATTTAGATAATGTATGATAATGTAAGCAATTTGAAACTACAAGTATTTGAAGTCCTCAAAAATCATGGTCGTGTATGGAAGGGCTGAAGTACCGGAAAGCTAGACTGATACATGAATACTTCTGACGGAAAAGCTGCCATTGCCTCTATCTGAACATCGATTGGTATCCACAGGGTGCCATACTGGATGCGCAACTTCCCGGCAAAGAACATACATGTGGGTTTGATCTAATTTAATTGGGAATTGCCACCAAAGACACCCAAAAACTATTGCGTTGAAAACCCTGGACATGCTTAGTTAAGGGGGATTTCATCCACAATGAGAAATTCCACTGCAACTTTTTTTTTTAATACTCAATGCACCAGCATCATGCTCCATGACGGTTTTAGTCACTGTTCGATTTGTTTTTTCAAAGTTATCAAATCAATGGGGTAGGTTTTTTCCAGCCGGCCTTTGAACCATCTCAGAGGGGCTGTAGATTCAAAACACACGATTTTCTCGCATAGGTTTGTCGCAGAATCGACCATCTGCCGGAAAACCTATGATATGCTAGTAAAACTTTTGAACATAGCAGATAGATGAGCAGCGTTGAAAACCCCAGCTGGTTGATGGGTTTAAGGGGTTATGTTAATCAATCTAGTAGGGAATATCAGAATCCACTACGGGAATCCCTAACAACCAAACAGTATAAAGGGAAACACAAGGTTTTGAATTTTGAACACTCCTCAGTTGGGTCCCTGACTTGAAGAAATTCCTTTGACCTCAAGAAATTCCGGTTCTGCAAAAACCGATAGTGAAAAATGCTATCGCTATCCCTAGTTAGACCCTCATTAATTCCAGATGAATCATTGGCAATCACTCCAAATTTCATATCTTCGTAGAGTGGGTCAACTGAAGGTCGAGGGACCAAGATTCTTGTAGACTTGGTTGAAAGCAAAAAAAATCAACCAGAAACCCCAATCAATTTGAAGATGAAAACCACGGTTTCCGAGAAATCTTCGTTAAAACCCCTCCATTTTCAAAAATGTTTTGAGTTTTGAGGTTCATTGTCCTCACGAACTCGTATTGGCCGTGTTGGACGTCGCGACGTTCTCGCCACTGCTCGCGAAACTGCGGGAGTTCGCTGTGGCGCCCAGGGTGTGTTCGTTTCCGTCGAAGAGATCGGTGCTGACGTTGTGGTTGATGTCAGTGCCGTTGGCGCTGACATCCACTGACTTTTCGGTATTACCTCGGTATTGAATCATGGATAAAATAGAAAAATTGGCTCTAATGGGAATTAAGGGAAAATATATAATTGAATATAATGTGACACAATGTAATATAATGAGATAATTCCCATGATAAACCATATATACAAATGTTAGTTCTCTGCTGGGAATAACCCGATTTGGGATGATGTAAACTGAATCTTTGCAAGGTTGACTATTGGATGGTTAATTTGTTCATCATTCGAGGCATATATCTCACACCAAATAACCAATGTTTGAAGGGATCCACTTCAACATGTTCCAAATCTTGTTACCTGTAGACCCAATTTGACTCCCAGTGAAACACCGGACATGGTTTTGACTAGAAGCCGGGGATGGGGCCGCAAAATATGGCCATTTTAGCTATTCAAAAACCATTGGGTTCGGGGGCACGGTTTGCAACAAATCCGGGTCGTCATCCCTGCAACGGCTGTCATTTGCTTGTAAGAAAAAAATCCAATCACACAGACCCAGGCTTAGCACTCATTTGGGGCGGGCATCAAAAATTATTAGCCCGCTGTTGGGTTGAGTTCCGCCTATACATGATTTGGGCGTCTGTCATGTATTCTTCCAAATATCATTACCTGATCGTTATCAACATCATTATCCTGGTTTTTGTATCATTGTTTTGAGATTGAAGTCAATATGTGTTTTTACTGTTGTTGTTGTTGTTGTTGCTGCTAATGCTTTTAGTATCATGAGAACTGTTATTATCATCATTAGCATCGTGGTTGCAAATATTGATATTATTGTCGTTAAAATTTGAAACGCCGTGCTTTAGGAAATAATAACAATTGAAGATCTTCTGTTGACAAGGATATCCAAATATATATATATATATATAAATATATATATATAAATATATATATATATAAATATATATATATAAATATATATATATATAAATATATATATATATCATTGAGAACTACCATATTAGCAGAACCCCCAAGCAAATAGAAGCGTGTTTCCACAATGGTGCAGATTGGAATGCAACTTTTCACTCACTCTGACCACATTCTTGTCGCTTAATTTTCATCAAACTCTAGCCACTTAATGGCTAACCAACCATTTGGAAACAACAACAATTCGTTAATCATTGCCAATGCTTTTACACGAAATATGATTATATGTTTTTCACATATACGCAATATCCTTGTGTTGAGTGACTGCGCATGCTTCCGCGTGAGACAGCACGGGGAAAGTGAACGTGCGTCCGTGCGTGCTTGCATTTTTGTCCAACATGACATGACTATGCAAAGAAACTATTTTGATTCACACAATTAAGATCATAACTAACACCAACAAGTAGTTGAGAAAACAAACTTTATCCCCAAAGTTTAACCAACTCAGGTGTCTCATACAAGTGAGACACCAACTTTCAAGCTTACTCCGCTCACCTGCTATGGCCGGCGAGCTCGCAGAAGGCAGTTAGATATATGTACATATGAATGTGTAAATACATCTTACATCTACATACCTAGGAATGAGAAGTATATATGGGTACGGGTCAAAACTAGATACCCCTAAAAATGGATGGTTTAATACTAAAGTTGACCAGAATATGCGGCCCCTTGGAACTCAAATATTGACCCATACCCATATATCTCCGCAAAGAGCCTGTTCTCTTTCGTATCGCTCCATACCTTCCTACAATATGTCCTAAATCCATTGCCAATCTCAGATACCCTGCAAAAACCTAAATTGCTAGCTGGTTAGTAGATATTCCTGTAGAAAATAATTCAAGGATGAACTACCCACCCTTTTTTTGGTGACTGAGAACCATCCTTCCAGCCGCCCATCACCGGCGAGCGCAGGACCAAGCAACCGATGGGCATAAAGACCCGGTGTTTCCATTCAGTATCTCCAGCACTGATGGAAAACTCGCGCATGGTATTTCCAATAAAGTCCTGCGGACAACGAACAAAACAATGGGGATAGACAGGGGAGGACAAGAAAAGATAGAAAAATGGTCAACAATAAATCTATATAACTGTTGTTGTAAGATGGTTTCTTCTTTGTTTTGTGGGGGTTGAGTTGATATGCTGTAAACATGGGAACCTATAATTCAGTGGATTGGTTTTGTTGGGAATTGAAAAATTGAAACCAGGGTTTGTCCGCCACATATCAGTCTTCCCTTCAACCAATTCCGGGAATGATACATGGGAAGATTAAACCAATGAAACACATGGGCTACAATTGCGCTAATACATGATTCTGATGATCCAAATACATGCAAAGATTAACCCACAAGCAATGATATGGGTTTGTCCGAAAATAGTGTACCCCTAAATCCATTGGTCAATCATCATTTTCCCTATTAAATAGCTATAGTTGAGGGCATACACCATTTTCAGACAAACCCATATGATACATTATGATACGATATTCAGGATTGTGCCAATTTGTAAGTGTTCTGTAACTGGAGTAAAACCCAGCTCTGAATAGGAGAACACTAGTTTCGGGGTGAAAACTTGGTGGTCTCGAACTTTGGATGCTCCAATTCTTGATCCAAGTTTTGATCAATGGGTTTTTCGGCGGAAAACCGAAAAAAATGGATAGTCAAGTGGCTTCTCCAACAAAAATATGGAAATTTCTCATGACATGTTCATTCATGTTCGCTCATGAAATTTTTGGGCGAGCCTTTGCTCAAATCAGTGTGGCCTCAAGGCCGCCCTGTCGGGATCATCCAGGCCGGGCCAGGGGGTTTGTTTGGGGTTTATCTAGGCTTTCGTTGGAGGTTTTCTAGGGTTTTTACCACGGTTTTCATAAGATGTTGCTTGCAAGGCTTACTGAGGGTTTCATGTCAGATTTAGGCTTTAGGGTCCAGGATTTAGGGTTTTGTGTTTTGGAAACAAGTCTCGTCAGCCATTTGGCCATTCCGCCGACATCCCAAAATGCATAATCACTAGCCCTGCGCGGTCAAAACGCATTTCCCCAGGCAGCACCCCCATCCTGGCCGTAATGTTGTATATTACTGACTTAGTGGTAGATTACTTTTCTATCCTTCTTGGTCTTGCTTTTCTCTTCGTAAACCCCTTGTAGCAGTTTGAAGTCATGAGTCAAGTTTGCTGATCTTGGATCATCCTGTACACTGGGCAATGGATTGGTTGAAGTGAAGAATACGGTTGAAACCTTGGTTTTTCACATCAAATGTGGTACTTAGTTCAACTTCCTCCTTTTCTTTTGAAACCATGGCCTTTCCTCATCCGTCATGTTCACCGCAGCCCGGGAACAATTCCTAGCATCATCCCCAGCCGATTTAGATGGAAAAAAAACAGCTGATTCTTTTCAATCTGAAAGCTATAGCAGCTATAGTTGGAGGGTTCCCAATTTCCCAACTCTTGGTGCGTATAACCCCAGGCATAGCCATGGAAACTGAGCCCTGGCAGCCCAACGTCCGGTCCGAGGTGATCGATGCTGCGTTGTTCCCGCCGATCACCTGATCGAGGCTGTGACAGCAACAGGGCCCCATATCCCAACAAAATTGGTCTTATAAATCATGTTGGGTGTAATCTTACTGGTGCTTAGTAGGGAATGGGGGAATGGATGGGAATGGGATGATTATTAATGGTAATTATAGGTCATTCCCTCATTCCCTGCTAAGCACGATTTCATGGGATTTACATTGATCATGGGTTTTATCTGGGAAATTCCGATATACAACCTACTCAAACGTGGCCCCCTACTTTGCCAGTGCAGCTCGTGTTTGTCGGTATAACCATGGTAATTACCCAAGCTTGGTGGGATACAATGGGGATATCATGGGGATATAATGAGGCTTTTTCAGCATAGAACCTTGAACTACCTGGAGCATCATCCAACTTTGTAACTGGTTTGCAACTGTAGTTCTAATCCATTTGCATATGGGCTAACCCGCTTAGCCACATGGTGGCACTTGGCGCTACTGGAACCCCCATGTCTATTTGGTCATTGAAGCCTACCAATATTACGAATGATATCTGTTTGGTCCCATCTATGACTCAAATAAATACGATGGCTCAATCTTTTTGGCTGGTTTTGGGAGGAGAAACGGAAGTTGTCGTCTGGATTTCGGGCACAAAATGTGTGCGGCAGAGCTGACAGAACAAGGAGGGAGATTGATCAACAATCATGTGGCCTTGGGTAAACTTGGATAAGGCAGAAAAGTCCTCAGAGCACCTGGATTCTAAGTGGGTCTGCATTCATCTTCCTCCAAATCGCAAGATATGATCCGTCCATTCACAAATCATTCGCAAGGATTCCCGGTTTTCTGAACGCCGTGGCCTAGTGAGAATAATCTTCGGACCGTCGGGAGTCGGGAAGCTATGCGTGTATGGCAGCCCCCAAAACGATCGAAAAACAACGCACTGCTAAAATACATATGGCTAAGATGGTGCTAATTGTGTTCTATCTGTTTGAAATTTTGGGTGTTTCAGGTGAATTTCCCCCAAGCCTTTCCCCCATCTGTCCGGTTTCCCAGTGGCATTGCCGTAGATCTTGCTATTGTTAATGATGATGTTCTGACGTCCATCAGAGCCAAACATGTCCAAGTCTCCTGTGTCAGCCACCCGTGGGACGGCACACTCTCCACAAATATGTACACACGTACAGTAATGTATATGTATACACTGTATATTTAGGTATAATATATATATATACATAGTATTTTATCATAAATATACATATGTATATATATATATATATATATACATGTATAGCAATATGTATAATGTATGTATGTATGTATGTATGTATGTATGTATGTATGTCTGTCTGTCTGTCTGTCTGTCTGTCTGTCTGTCTGTCTGTCTGTCTGTCTGTCTGTCTG
>BGPT01000848.1:46794-99200 GCA_003297045.1 Symbiodinium sp. clade C Y103 | reverse complement strand
TATGTATGTATGTATGTATGTATGTATGTATGTATGTATGTATGTATGTATGTATGTATGTATGTATGTATGTATGTATGTATGTATGTATATTACATACACAAATAAACCTTCCATGAGACCAAAACATGCATCAAGTCACAAATGTGACACAACTCACCATCAAAACCATCGTCCAAGACCATTTTGAAAAGTATGTTGTGTTCGATGTCATTGGGAAAATCATCCACCGGAGGCTTTGGGGGAAATTTGCACGAAGAAAAACGATATCTCATGTGACTGGGACAAACATGGTTTTGCTAAATCCCCATATAATCAGTCAGTGGCAGTGTTTGTATAATGCCAACCCCAGATTAATAAGGAGGTTTCCTAAAATAGGGGTACCTCCAAATCATGCATTTTAATAGGGTTTTCCATTATAAACCATCCATTTGTGGGAACCCTCATTTTAGGAAACCACCAACTCTGTGGGCTGATTAAATAAAAGAAACATCCTCGTAAAATCGGTGTTTCACCTATTCGGCTAACTGGGGGATTGTTTATTCCTGGGTTGACAGTATTGTGACCCCTGTAGTTGGAATATCCTCAGGTATTTTTGGGATGTTCTCCGATGCCAACTGGGAATTTCCATTGTATACTCCACCTATAACCCCAGAATCAGACGATTTCTCATTATCCTTTAAAAAAAAACATGAACATGATTACTGTAGTTTGATCCATATTTTACATATCCATACTATATCCCCATTTTCATGCTAGTTCGTCCTAGTTGTAGTGATTTTTAACACCATTGTCCCACTATACCACCATTGTTGGTGAAATCCCATATGTGACTGGTAAAGGTTATACCCACTGTATTGCCATATACTAACCATTATTGATCATGAATCTTGATATACCCATTATCATCATACCTATTATATCCCCATCAATATTCCCATTTAAAAAACAGAACGTGCCCAGGATTAATCCCATCCAGTGGGAATATAATGGCTATGACTATAGTACTTTGTTTATTGCAATACTAGTTACAATACCATCTTCATGCAATACCTGAAAATAAGGCTATTTTGGGATAGTTACCCCTTACTAACCATTTTATTTACCCAGATTACTAATCCAATCCCTACTTTTTTCCATGGGAATAGGAAAATAAAGGAAATTCTCTAATACCCTCTGGCCACTGGAAAATCTCAACTTTCAAGAATGGCAAATCATCATGTTTATCATCTATTTCTATGGATTCTAGTGCTTCCATAGCTATACAAATAACCAAAGGGTATATATTTACATAATGCTTGGTAAATATTACTTTGCATTTCCCTTTTCTAGTTACAGTACTATACATAAATAATCATATATACATATATTTGCTATGATATGTGTTTGTCTGAAAATAGCGCACCCCCAAACCCAATTTGCCAATGGTTTACCATCATTTTCCTCAAACAAATGGCCATTTAGAAGGTATTACTCCATTTACCCTCTGGTAAACTAACAAAAAGCTATGGAAAATCACCATGCTATTAATGGGAAAATCCACTACTTCAATGGCCATTTTCAATAGCTATGTAACAAATTACCAGAGGGTACAAACCCAGATCCCCATCCCAGAGACGCTCCCAGGCCCCGACCACCGGGGCGCCTCCTCGCTGCCGCGCGTGGGACACGGTTCCAGCTCCGGCCAAACTGCCGCGGGCGGCGCCCAGGATGCCGTCCAGCTCACCGCTGAGTTGGGACAGCTCCTGGCGATCCCAAAAGCCATGGATCTTGGGTGCTTTTTCATAGGAAGAAATGGGTGTTTTCAGGTGTTTTCATGGGAAAAATAGATGGAAAAAAATCGATTGTATGTTTCCAAACCATGAAATGTTGGGGGATTTTCCTAGAAACATGTTCGGACAACCCCATTTTAAATATCGGAAATATGGATGAAATTGACCAGAATATATACCAATATAATCCTATGTGCCAACTTTAAACTTTTGTGATATTTTATGAGATAGAATCAGAATGCCTCTGGAACCTAGGTCGCGCCATTTCATAAGGATGCCCCTTATAAAATGACAAATCCCCATGGTTTGGGCTTTTAAATTGATAATTCCGAAAGGCCGTTTTTATAGAATGACAAATCCGAGAGTTATAGAATCTGAGATTATGTTTTTTTTCTTAAAAACTGGCTCACATAGTGGAAATTAAAAATAGCCCTAGGTTAAAATAACGTGTTGTCATTTTACAAATTCAGAACCAGCGAATCTGAAGTACCACGACCACTGAACATGTTCGGCATTTTTTAATCGGAGCATACCCGAGCAACAGGTCATTACATAAGAACAAAACACATCCAAAACCATTTGTTTGGCGTATGTTTTTCTCAGTTTTTGCAGGTAATACGGCAATCTTCAAAAGAAAAGGTGACCCAGGCTTAAATTTCTTTCTCACAAGGATTAGTCATTTCTTTAATCCCATCTAAAAAAATCGAAAAAAGGCACCCTTACAAAATGCCAGTCTGATTTTTTGAGATTCACAATCTATAACTACAAGGAGAATAAAAAATAGTGCGGATTTCAAAAAGGGATAAAAAGGGTGGGTTTTAGTATGACCCGAAAAACGTCACCCAGGGTGATACACTTCATAAGGGTTATTACGACGGGGATGAATCAGATATATTGGGATTAATATAGTTCATCAAAACTGTCAATAAACTAGTTTGGGGGAAATCTAAACCGGAAACTGTCTGATACGCAAATATAGAAGTTTCTTGTATATTTTTTCTTGAACCCTGATACCAATTATGGGAAACAGGAATGAAACCAACCATCATATACCATTTTCTGGGCATAGGATCAATATATCCAGTCCATCATGATTTTGGGGTCTGTGACAATTCAATGGGGAAAAGAATGATGAACCAATGGATTTAGGGTATCCTATATATTTTTCGACAAACCCACATGGATGGATCTTAATAACTACATATAACTACCATGTGCTTGGGAAAACTTCGTAGCTGCTTGGCTTCCCATTTCGTTGATGGATTCCGAAAAAGGGGCTTCCCGGCTCCCTCCTACCGGATAGCAGGCTGAGCCAACAACAGATTCTGTTTGTGACTGGCCAAAGCGGCCAAAAAATATGCCTGACAAACATCACGAACTGCAATGGCAATACATGAAAAACACTTGGGGTATGATTGTGGTATGGTATGAATAGTTGAACAGAGAAGAATGAGGATGAAACATTGATCTCAGAATGTTTCAAGGGCACAGCACAGTAACCCAATTCCGGAACCATTTCTCGGTCATCAAATCCGGAAAGGCTTCTTTTGTCAATTCGGCTCCTGTTTCAGCCGCATGAGCTTTGTCAATTGGCTTCCATCCATCGCTGTCGCAGACTTCGCTACCACAGCATTCCGCTGTTGGATGGTCCTTCCAAACCAACAAGACATGGAAAAAGGATCTCCTCCCAAAAAAAAAACTCGGAATCCAAGACCGGAAGGTCAAATATGGATAAAGTATGAGAAAGTGCACTACATTATGCCGAAAGCAACCTTTAAAGACCATCTTTGGAATGACTCCCTGGTTCTACTTGTACTTGATTTGATGGGGATGTCGTGTGAAGTCGCTACAATCTATCCAGCCATATCGTTGAAAGGGCCCGGCCCCCAGAGACGATGTGCTCCCATGAAGGATTTTGATACCACATGGACGGTCCTTGGCTTCTTCCATGTAAATTTGAGGGCAGGTATTCCATCCCTCCGAAAAATGAAGTTGTTGTTTGTCAGTCTGGGTTGTGTCTTTTAGAATGTTTAAGATATTGTGTGTGTGAACTTGGACTCTGCAAAATGGGGTACAGTAACCTCCACTAACCTCCATTCCAGCAATTCCATCCTCTGGTTCAGAAAATCATGTTCCTCCTCAAAACAACCATTCATCTGAGAAAATTCATTTTTGCTGGTAAAATCTACAGGTTTGCTAAAACTCCAAATTTGTTCCTGTGGTAAAATCTACAGGTTTGCTAAAACTCCTAATTTTTTCCTGTTCAATCCCCATTTTCCTACATATTCCTAGGTCCAAAGCCACCTCCCAACCGTATACCTCGAACATCCTCGAACCAAGGCGCCCCGTTTCGCGCGAGCCCGACGACTTGGGCGACGCTGCCTTGCCGTGCTGGACCAAGGTGCAGACATCCTCCTCCGCCGCAGTCAGCGCCAACAGTGCCAGCAACGGCAGCAGCGGGGCCATGGCGGTGTCGGATGTTTTGTGCGCCAGAAAAAGCGCCTGGAAAGTGAAAAGAGTTGTTGTTCAAGGGAAAAATGGTGAGGAAGACTTCAATTCGATGATTGGGCGAAAAAATAGTTTTGTCATGTTCTGTCATGGTTTCAACCCTGAACAACACTGTTTCATCATGTGATTGGAACTTGCAGTAGCTGTAACAGTCACCAGCCATCAGCCAAATTCGACTCTGAAGTCTGGCCAAATTCTGGCCAGAGTCTGGCCATTAAATCCAAATCAAAATGTATGGAGTTTACCCATTTTCCATTGGTATTCTACTAGTAGGGACTAATATCAACATCTCTCAACGACAATTCTTGGATAGCACCATTGGGCATGTCTTCCTACTCCAGGACCAGTGAGGCTGGCCCAGAATGAGTGAGCCGAAACAAAGCCAATGCTTTGCGAGGTGCGAGGAAAGTGACGTAAGGCAATCCACGACAAGACTTACCAAATGAGCTGTTGAATCAACTTCTTGGTGGATACTATTACCACAAACGGTCAAACTAAGATCGATCAGTCAAATATCGTCAATGTCTTAAATGTCACTCTGTACATCGATGAGCGCCTTTTGAAAAACAGTAACTTTCCTGCCGGCCACGTTCGGTGAATCGAGGATCGTGGTTGGTGAGATTATGATTCACTTTCGTATTTCAGAGGCGCGAACAAACCTGGTTGGGTTATGTTTGCCCGTCCAAAGAATATCAACAACTGGGAACATCTTTGCAAACGGCTATATAAAAGAAGACATCTCAACAAAAAACATAAACTCACCAAGTTCTAATACACACTGGGCTGCGCACAACAACAATGTTGCCCCAAGAGAAATGAGGATGTTTTCCCCTTCAAACATGGACCAAATCACCCGAAGAACTGCCAACCTGCTGCTTGTCGAATCCACCCTTTCTGGTTCCATCCCAACTCGATGGTACAATCAATCCCTCTATGTCTGCCTTTTTTTCACCAGGGAAACTCCATGAACATCCCCATCTTTGGCACCTGGGGATGTATCTGTAGAGCACAATGTTGCTTTGAGGAGGGTCGGTGATGAGCTCAAAACCTCAGTAGTTTGAATCACGGCTTTTTGGGCTAGCTTCGAGATGCTTGAGGTGCAAAATGGGATCACAAAAAATACGATGACCCAAAGTTATCATCACATATCATCACCATACCTGGGCAAATTACATTAATTCACTGAAATAAGGCTGTTTTGGGGATAATTCCCCCAATCCTAACCATTCTTCCTGCGAGGTCGTAGTGAAGTCGTTGTGATATATCCTCCGCTTGCGGTCACTGGTCCAAGCTTGACTGAGTGAGACTTGGCCCATGGCAAAATGTTAATGCCAAAAGTGTGGAAAAAAAGATGTCCATGTCCTACCCCGACCATACCATAGGTATCCATACGTTGGGATAAAGGGGCGACTATAAGTCAGGTTACGTGAACACTTGTCAAGTGGAACTGAGCCCCCAAGTACCTGGGCACTGCTGAGTTGGTTGAGGTAAAACATCATTGAAACCGCCTTGAGGTAAGTCAAAGGCGCAACTCATTGAAGACCATTTAATTCTGGGGGTATGACCAAACAGTCGCCTTTGTAGCTCCCCGCATTCATCATTGGGATTCTCTACGGTTGTCCCCAGGTGACCAGCGCTCTTTACTGCTTCTGGATGGGGGTATGATGGTGTATGATGGACTCGGAATCTAGCAAGATAGGTGCTATCAATCCACACACAAAAATGATCAGGAAGAAAACACTCATGAAAAAATAAGACATGAGTTGCTTGCTAACAAGAAATCCCCAAAGGGGTCCGCACAGGTCAGCGCGTATACCGATGTTGGTCCTTCTGGGCGAAATTTGGCAGTTGGTTGGTAGCTGTCTAAGACACTGGATTTGAAACGTCAGCGGTTGACAACGAATGCTTGCTGTCATGTTAAAAACATATGGCCCTGGTTCTCATTAGAATAAATGGTCCTATTTTGATTGATTTATTTGCCAAAAATTCTTCCCAATTTGACCAGAAACAGATGGTGCTGGCTTCAACAGCCTCTCCCAATCGCCAAAGTAGTACCAATTAAAATTGCCAAAAGTCCCAAATCAGTCATGAATTACCCCATTTTTCAAGGTACTTTGGAGCCCTCTTGGGGCCGTTGAAACGTCGTCCCACGCGGCAAGACTTTTCGACCAAGGCGCTACTCGGATCTCGTTTTCGCAGCATCTCTGCCAGTCGTTGCGCGAGGGCGCAACCCGTAGCGATGCGGCTCAGCAGGCCTGGAAAAAAAAGGCAGTGAAGCAGTTTTGGAATTCATTGGATTGGTTAATGGGAAAATTTACAGGAAACCATGGATTTTCCCATGAAATATAGGGGATTCCTGTAAATTTTCTCTTAAACCAATCCAGTGAGGAATGGGCTTTTGGGTATATCCATGATATGTTAATAATGGAGATACAGCTATATATGGATTCATGATGGTATTTGAATATATGTCAATAACATAGTATGACCACGTTTGATGGATTTCGGAATGAATCTCTTAAGCCAACAAAAGTTGTCTTTCAATGGGATTTCATGAGATTTACATACTGGGCTCTCAATGGGATTTCTGGGGATACCCTCTGGTAAACTAACATAGCTATTGAAAATGGCCATAGAAATAGTGCATTTTCCCAATAAAAATTGTGATTTTCCATGGTTATGTCAACGTTTACCAGAGGGTATAGAACGTAGCTAGACATGGCACCCTACTTGGCTGTGCAGTTTCAACCCGCAGGTTTTCTGCTAATGGGGATATAACCTCAAACTGCTCGGAGGATCATCCCACGAATTGTAACTGGTGATTTTTTTGTATGATTCAGGATGTTGTAGATTCTTGATCATAACCCTCTGGTAAACTAACATAACTATGGACAATCACCATTTTTACTGGATAAATCAACTATAGATGGGCCATTTTCCATAGCTATGTTAGTTTACCAGAGGGTAGTTGTGTAGTTGTTTTCTCAATTGTATTCTATCAGGACATTTTTGATCATCCCTAATGGTAGTTCACCCAGTTTCAATTGGGTCACGCAGGTCACCTCTCAACTAGGGTCATCCGCCGCCAGCCATGTGACGATTGAAGCCAAAATTCATCCAAGAACTGGGGTCAATTCTGAGCCATACCCATCTACCCTCTGGTAAACTAACATAACTATTGAACATGGCTCATTTATAGTGGATTTTCCCATTAAAAATGGTGATGTTCCATTAAAAATGGTGATTTTCCATAGCTATGCTAGTTTACCAGAGGGTATTGCATATCAAAATGATTCATGGGGTTATCCTGGGAAATGAAGGGGGGAATTAAAGCAACAATAGAAGGAATATAATGAGGAGATTCAAGGGATATTCAAGGAATCATCTTCATTGCAATTCTTGCACCAAGAAAACACGGACCAGCCAAACATCAGCAACATCAGCATCGGATGTGATGGGGATACAGCGGGAAAGTCATGGGGAGAGCAATATCGACCAATCATTGGGATACGATCATGCTCCAGGCACATTCATATGTCATTACTACAGGTCCCGTGTCAGAAATAAACAGTTTGTTAGATGCTTTCCCTTATTTGCCATCTTTCATATGAAGAGGTCCTTGTGAGATCCGTTGTTTTGTTTTGCGAAAATTTGTTTCATAGCAGCATGTTTGTTGTGTGTATGTGTGTGTGTTTCTTTAATAAAACTAGAAACAATTCTCAGGTCGAGTGATGCATACCAAGGGTGATTTGGTCCTTGCAAAAAGTGAAAAACATAATGAAATAGCAAACAGATATTGGAGAGTCAATTTCCACTAATTCACTAACCTGGCTACATTTTGGAATGCTGTCCACTATTCTTGTCAATTATAACCTCAAGTTATCAACAGCTTTTGGGATATGACCAGCTCAAACATTGGCCACCCTGCGACCCTGGGACCGCTGCTGATCTGGGCAGCGTCCCGGTGGCCCCCGACATGGATCGAAGTACGCAATGAATTCGGAAAAGGAGATCCATTTTAAGCGATACCCTCTGGTAATTTAACATAGCTATAGAAAATCACAATGTTTAACGAATATATCACCTATGGATGGCCATTTTCAATAGCTATGTTAGTTTACCAAAGGGTATCTGGATAAATGAGAATAATGCACTAACCCGAATTCAGCCCGTTGTGGGACAGTTACCCCAATCCCAATCCCATGGTTCGACGTCGCAGTGAGGTCATTCTGTACCTGATTTTTTGAACGAACTCATATCCCCAAAAAATGATTTACCCTCTACCCTCTGGTAAACTGTTGCATAACTATGGAAAATCACCATGCTATTAATGGGAAAATCCACTATTTCTATCACCATTTTCAATAGCTATTTAGTTCACCAGAGGGTATGTGCAATAATCAATCATGGTTTGTTGGAAAATCCCCCATTTAGTTTGATGATCTCCTCCTGAAAACTTCATTTTTAAGGGATTTCCCAGCCATGTGACATCCGAGGGTATCCATGGAGACTCCGTGCCACCCCGACCCGCAATGGCACCTTGTCGGCCCAAACATCGCAAATTCATGTGAAGATAAATGGCCTGAGAACGTGACAACCAGGCACTGAAAACCATCAAGAAATGAAGCAATGGCCACTGATGGTTTCAATTGGGATCCTCATCCTTGTTCTAAGGTGAAAAATTGCAAATGTTTGAAACCACCAGACCAGGTGATGGTGGTCGAACTGAGATACCATTGGCATCTGCACTACAAAACCAATTCTTGCTGGAAAAAAATGCACATGTGCAGTTCTGTGGTCAGTGGCCATCGGCGAATCTGCTAGTGAAAGGTCGTTTCAAACCCTTGTTCAAGATGGTGCGTAAACACGCCAAAGAACAGGGCACAACGAGACAAAACCACGTTGGTGGTCAAATTGATGATTAGTTTCACCTAAGCAACGTGAATGCTTTCGTAGGTCCTCGATTATGTCAGGACATTCACATGTGCTCACCTCAAAACCACTGGCACAGATTCCAGATCATTTTCTCTTTTTTGTTTTTATTTATAAAGGTACGTACATCCGGCTAGAAACAATAAACCTAGGTTGTTTGATGGTTTTTTGACGTGGTTCATTTTGGAGTTCCCACAGGCTAAGAATGGTGATATTGAAGGTTTTAGAACAGTTTTCAATGGATTCCAGACTACATCCACATTAAGGATCACATGATATTTCAGGTATCAGCTATTGAATATACGCATGCTATATAGGTTTAAGGTTTACATTAACGATTAGGGGTTGGGGTTTTGGGGTTTGGGCGTATTGTTTCTGAAGTCTTGTATAGTTGGCTACAAATAATGGGAAATAGCACCATTGCGGTACACAAGTGGACAGAGGTTCAAACATTAGGTGCACCAAACCAGTAGTTGTTGGAAACATACCCATGACCAACAAATCAAAAGGATATATGTGATGTATTTGAATTTGTTGAAGTTACCGGATGGTCAAAATCCTGCTTCGTGAACATCTCAAAAAAAAACAGGATCATTGCATATCATAGCCATAAATCCACCATTTGCCAGGGCCGCTTGACCATGAGATCGTGGAAAAAATGGTTTGAACAATTATGCACTTTTTTGCCTTTGGTAGCCAAAGTTGGCCTGGAAACCCAAAAAGAACCATTCAGTGGTCACTCCTCCTCCGAAATCAAGCGGTCTTACACTTGCCAGATGATTTTTCCAACATCAAACCACCGTCTTAAAGCCACCAGCCGCGGCCCGCCCATTGAAACTTTCCAGCGGCCATTGCGGGTCGAGAACCCTCCAAGGTAAACCTGTTGGAGATGAGCAATCAATGTTTCAAACATTGGCCTCAAACCCAACAAATTATCCGGGGATTATGGGGGGTGTATGTTGTTTTGAAAGTGTTTGGTGTTTCATTGGTGGTTGTTGGTGATTTACGATGATTCAAACCAAGCAACGTGTGGTCATATTGACCAGTAATTCTGAGAAAGAAACAAGGTCAACGATTCAGTTCAAGGGAAACACAATGGATTCCGGTTTCCGAAGTACATATTTGTGTTGAGATCAACCAATTTTCGATTTTGTTTGACCAAAAAAATGGATGGAATAACGGAAATTTAGACATCCAGATACTGAAAAATATTTCACATGGTAAAAAGTAAAACAAACAGGAATATCCCAAATGGTGATAGTTGACTTGCAACAGTCTACACCCGTATGTGGTAAATCCAAACTTTAAACTGGGAGTATGATTTGTTCGAACAGGCCGTGTGTTTCTTTTCGGGTCAATGGGGTATAGTTCATGCTTGGGGGTTCCCAGATCAAATATTTTAATTACTTGCAAAATGATGTCAAAAAACATTTTTATTTTTCTGCTAGCTAGTTTGATTGGTTTATTGGCACATTTCTGGGAAAAAAACGTGGCCCAAGGCCCAAACCAAGGCCAAGAGAAGCGGGGATCGAGCCAACAAAAACAACGGAAACTGGAATTGTGTCCGGTTGAGCCCCTTGTGCCAGAACCAAACCAGAAAAAGATCGAAAAAGTACTGTATCTTGAATTCATACCGGTTCACCCGCACTGTCGTAGGCTATCAACATTCTTAGCGACATGAATGGTTGGTTACAGAAAGTTCCTTCGAGCAATGGCTCAATTTACATCCCCCATATTGAAGCCAGCATTCTCATTGAGACACAGTGGTTCACAGGCCGGAAATCACACATTATACCTTCTGGTAAACTAACAAAAAGCTATGGAAAATCACCGTTTTTCATGGGAAAATCCACTATTTCTATGGCCATGGCTTCAATAGCAAACTGTTAGTTCACCAGAGGGTATAGCAGAGAGGTGGAGCTCTCATGACCAAAACGCGGGGTTTTTCGGGACCTTTCTGATTTTAGTAGATCGAAAAATGCGCGTCGAATCATTGGGATACCCAACTGTGACCTGTACCCTCCGGTAAACCAACATAGCTATTGAAAATGACCATAGAAATAGTGGATTTTCCCATGAAAAACGGTGATTTTCCATAGCTTTTTGTTAGTTTACCAGAGGGTACCCACATGAAATCTGGTGAAGATTTTCCCATCCAAACTGCCGTTTTGTCGGTCTCCCAGGCCTTCCTTGGTCGAAGCTGTCTTCTCCTAACGTCACGCACGCGATGTTAGGCCCGGGCAAGCATAGCATTTTGGGGCATCTATTTGCTGAGATGAAGATACGAAAAATATATGTGATCTAAAGCGGCACGAAAGAATAAACACATATGATCTACAGACCTGTAATTTATATATAACGTTTTTAACCGTATATGAAGATTAGACGGGAAATCAAGAGCAAAAGCATCACCTTAGCGAAGCGACCTTGCGGTTTTTGGAGAGCCCAGATGTTATTGAAGATGAAACTCACCATTTCATGAGGAGATATTTTCGTGGCGAAACAGTGGGATATAAATGGGATTAAAACATATTGTGTAATGTGTATATATGTATACTGTATATGTATATATGCAGCCAACATTAACCAACCAAATAACTTAGTAGAATTTAGCTGTATCTGAACATAACCCCCCAAATCTGATGGTTAGCCATCATGTTCCTATCAACATGGATAGAAATTCGGCGCATGCACGCCTTTCATCATGCTTGGTTCTGCACGTCTGTCAAGCGTCAAAACATGTGGTCTTTCCATATTACAGTACTTTGGACTGGTCAAAGCCATCGGCATGACGGTATGATAACCGCTATGATTGCTTCTATGACCATCTCGTGGTATGTCTGAACAAAAAGATCGGCTATTTGCAATGGTACAAATACGAATTTGGCACATAAATGTCAACCAAATGCACCACAAGTAGGCCTAGTGGCCTAGTGTTTTTTTACATGTCCCTTGTTCCAGGGCCTGGAAAATAGGAGAGGGGCTCGGGTGGCACCTTGTTTTTTCAGACGCAACTCTGCTTCCAATCATAGGAAAACATGGAAACCTAAGCAGCTATACACTGCTCCCAAAATATTTTGGTTTCATTTCCACCCAACTTAACTAATGTCAACCTTGGGTTAACAACCCTGGGTTGATGAAAGTAGGTGGTTACCTTCAAATAGTCACAATAATTTTCTACTAAATGGTTTATCAACCCTATGATCAACGGCCCAGAGGTAAATCACAAACCCTGAGGTAGACATTATATTGTATCACACGCCATTCTATCCTCGTAAAATGATATACCCCATTTCTGTTGGTTAAGAAAACCCACAAAAAAAAAAAACAATGGTGACAGACCACCAACAAACCGCATACCCTCTGGTAATTAAACGTAGCTATTGAAGCCATGGCCATTGAAATCGTGGATTTTCCCATTAATAGCATGGTGATGTTCCATAGTCATGTTAGTTTACCAGAGGGTACAGTATATATTTTCATGATATGATTCAGGAATAATATTCCCATTCTATTCCCGATATGTTGCCAGTAATTGTATAACAATGTTTCACTGTTTCCCATTCCCTTTGGTTATTTAACATAGCTATGGAAAATATCCCATGTTTAGATGTACCTTGTTATTTAACATAGCCATGGAAAAATCCCCTATCAATGGAGGTTTCTAGATGGGAAAATCATCCAAAATTAGCCATCTTCCATAGTTATGTGGCTGTTTACAAGAGGCTATCACCTCGCATGATTACCAAGGGGCTGATGATGTAGCGCGCAGATTTGCAGATCCTGCTGGGATCGCAGGGGTCGCGCATCAGCAGTGTACCGCAACCCATCGGGGTGTAGAGCCTCGGAAGTTTCAACGGGATCACCTGGCAAGGGGAAACTGTTCATCAACCAACGTTGTATTGGGATGTTGGAAGTGATTGAATTTTCTAATGGGTATAATATGGTATAATTACAAGGGGATATTAACTAAGAATGGTGGATTTAACATGATTTAACCATGAAAATTTGGATTCAAGCAACAACAATGGAGGTAGAATGGGGTTATGATGGACATGTAACAGGGAACATCAGTAGTATTGCCATCCGACGTCCTCAAACATGGCTACCTGGGACACCCCGGAGAGAAAATCATCGAACGTAATGGGGGAGGATAAGTGGCTGCTAAGTCCCTTATGACTGATGCTGTCCCAGTAGCAGGTTGTAAACCACGGTCACGAGCCACATTTAGTCAGCAAAAATGAGGATGACACCAAACATGTTGGAAAACATTGAATTTGTTGTTGAAAGACTACCGTGAGGCATCGGCGAATATCACAGTGTTGCTGGAAAATTTGCGATGTGTGATCCTGCTGTGATTCCTGCATGTTCCTGTGCACGACTCCTTGTTTTTGTGTTCAGCCTCAAGACGAATTTATATACTGCACCTCTGCGTTTACGCAACCATTTAGATATACTTGGTATGCAATGGATCTGAGAGTACCCAAACATGGTTCCAAACGGCTTGGGCGCAAAATTGGGGTGTCACAGTGACCACACAACCTCAATAAGTCACCTCCAAAAACAGCAACAAAATTTGGTAGCCCTTCGAAACTGATTGAATATGGTGTTTTGGTGAGTCTAGTCATCAACTCCAACCAAAATAATGGATCATTTCCTCTGCAAACGACCGCCCCTGACTCGTCGCGGAAGTTTAGAAGTCAAACTTCCGACTCACAGGTGCCAGCAACAGCGATGGGAAGGCCAGAGACTAAAATGGGGGTACCCAAAAATGGATGGTTTATAATGGAAAATCCTATTAAAATGGATGATTTGGGGGTACCCCTATTTTAGGAAACCTCCATATAGAAAGAAGATCAAAGTGCGCTAAAAGGTAGAGAAGTCGCGAAACTGCGCGTGGCGAGAATTCGAAAAATGCAAGCATTTGGCTCAAAGAACGCAAGTTTCCTCTAGTTCTTTGGTTCTTCGTCGTTTTCGAAGGCATGCCTCAGATTTTCAAAAATGTTGCAAAATTTTTGCGGGAAAAATCCGTGGAACCAGAAAAGGTTCCCAGTTTTTCGCATTCCACATCTCAAACTTCGATTTTATGACTTTTTGGAATTGAAGACTGGTTTTCTTCAGGGGCTCTTTCTGACCCAGGATGGTGGACGTATGTCGCTCGCTAAAAAGGGAAGGTTTGACACCAGGAACTTGCAGCAACCAACGAAATTGGAGATCTGCGAGCCTTGCAGTAACCAACTCTGATATCTTGCCCCTTGATGTGGACCGAGTTGTCCTCTTGAGAGTTGAGCGCCTGTTTGACCTCAGCAAGAACAAGCCTTCAAGTGGTCCATGACAGTTGGTTCACCACCGAAATCCTGTATCCTCGTTGTGCATAAAGGGCGATACCTTGGAGTCTCTGTCTTCTGGTACAAGTTGGTGGACCCAACGTGTCAAGCCCCTTGAATCAACGTACATCCCGTGCATCCCTTTTGCAATTTGGCTGGAGGAGTTGTCATCTACCGAATCATTATAGCAGAACTGCCCGTCCAGAACATGATTTTTGGGCAAGGGTTGGCAATCTACAAAGGGGTAGGGGCTACATCAAACACACATCCAGGGAGAGGGCTCTGTCGGTGCTTATTTCATGGCATTTGTGGGCAAAATGCTACATCAAAAACCTCCCAGAGAAGCCCCACCTGTTGTGGAGATGTGTCCGGTTCATTTCTGAGCAGATCCAAGGTAAAATTCAGGATGCGTACCTAGCCTGACCATTTCATCCAGGCCATGACCTTTAAGCCTGTCTTTGAGGAGAAAAAAACACGCCGGCCCATGCTGTACTGAAGAGGGTTGCACAATTATGTGTGTAAGGATGTGAATGTTTTCTGAAATATGCGTATGTGTATATATGTAGATATATATGGTTATTATATAGGCACAAAAGAGTTCGCTCTGCCATCCATGCACCACAACAACTCACCTCTCCTATAGGTTTCCTATATTTGAAACTTCCGCCACCGCCTTTTGTGCTACTACTGGTATTGAATCTATTCTTTTGGGGGTCCTAGATGAGGATATCTACTATCTCGATATCTGGAAGGGATAGGGCCTCAACCCCCTCCAACTCAATTATCTCTGATGCAGAACATGGCAAATTATCTCAGGTGAGGCGATTAAAAACAGATGAACAACCCCACCTGCCCCCACAAAAACACATTGATTTCAGTTCGGTTTCCACCTGATTAACAGATGTCTCCCAAAAAACACGGAAAATAGATAATACATTGATAATACCGTACCCGCAATTTCCACGGTTCCAAAACCGTCGCAATTGATGAGGTAAAACCACAAATGATACTACAATTTGCGGATGGTCTATGCATCCCATGTATGGTGATTTTAGGGATGGTTTCCTACTGGGTACAACATTATTGACAATATTTGACAATATAATTCTCATGAAATTCATTTATTGTTAGGGAATCCTCAATAAAAGTGGCGTGTAAACATCCTTGAAAAATCTTCATATCCAGTCATAGTGAATAGTGATGGGGTTGCCAAAACCCAAAGGCAAAACGCTACAACAACCATCAAGGCGCAGTTTGTGGCCATCCACGGCCACTGTGTCAGCTCTTTCCGCCCCTGAAAGGACTGTGGCTCTGCCGTCTAACAGTAGGGGGAACCCCCACGCGGCGTCCACGTGGAAATGCGCGCCCAAAGAAGCTGCAAGGTCCTTGGATGGCGCTTGGTGGATGTTGGGATGATGGAAAATTGTGGTTTACCCTCTGGAAAACATACAAAAAGCCATGGGAAATCACCATGTTTAACGGGAAAATCCACTATTTTTATGGCCATTTTCAATAGCTATGTTAGTTTACCAGAGGGTAATCGGATTTTATGGGATTTTACAGTGATTCAATAAGGATTGAACCAACAAAAACGGGATATGGGATAGACCCTCTGGTAGTTCAACAGTTTGCTATGGAAAATATGAAAATGGCACATGTGTAGAAGATTGGCCTGTTCGAAATGGTGATTTTTCATAGCAAACTGTTAAATTACCAAAGGTTAACCGCCAGTTCATGAGATATGACTGCTAAACATGATAAAATTAATGAAAACTCGGGTTTTGAAACAAAGAATTCGGACATAACTTGACATAATTTGATATCATCAAGAAATTCAGATTGAAGTATTTAACCAATGTATGGGGACATGGATGGATGTGGACCTGATTGCCGCTGGATAAAGAATTGCGCGCCATCGCCATCAAACATTGGGAAATTCACACGTTCACACTGGCTTTTTTCGAACACATTGCCATTTTGAGCCGATTAAGGGTAAATTCCCCGATGCCGGGATCTTCACACGGGGTTTTAGCTTACAGCCACAAAGAATGCACTGATCAATCCATTTATGGAAAAAGATATTCAGAATTTAGATAATCGAGATATATGGCAGTCTGCATAATCTTGGATTTTAAAGGGCATTCATAATGTGGCTATCTAATCTGAACAGTGTAGTCGTAATCTTAGCCCATCATAGTGAGGCTATCCCAAAAGTGGATATATATATATATATATATGTATATGTATATATAATGCATAAATATTATATATATATATATTAAATATGCATAGATCATTGATAGCCACCATGTTTCCAAACTCCAAAAGCTCACCCGGGAGGCTCACCGAGCCCAAGATTCCGCCAGCGCTTCCAAGTCATCCACATGGCCCGTCTCTGTGGCTCCCGCCAAGCCGACGATGGCCATGACCTGCTTCTGACGGATGGGGAGGTTCATCGGGAAAAGTCGTGGTTTTTCAGAGGGTTTTTATGGTCTTTAGCCTCTGGTAAACGTTTACATAACTATGGGAAATCACCATTTTTAATGGCAAAATCCACTATTTCTATAGCCATTTTCAATAGCTACGTGGATAATTACCAGAGGGTAACACCCAGGTACTATATGGTTGAATTTGGAATATGAATTAATATGTTTCGATATGGTTTCATGTGGCTCAATAGTGGTTTCATAGGGGTTACTAGTGCTTTTTCATACTTCAATATGGTTTTATATGGCTTAGTAGTCGGTCAAAATGGTTTAGTCGTGGTTTAACATGGTTTAGTAGTATGGTTGTTCTGTACTTAAGTAGGGTTTCATAAATTGTTTGATATGGTTTTCTATGCTTTATTGGTGGCTGATGATGGTTCTACTGATGAATGATGAATCTGACTAATTAATAATGATTGCGGATTACAATTCTGACTTCAAGTATGGGGTAAGTGAGAAGAAACCACGGGGTTTCAACCGAGTACATCAGTAGGATGCACCACCAAATGCTTGTAATAGCAAACCGCTTCCAAAACTACCTTGACTCCAACTTCAGGCCGCAGGCTAGTCCCCTTAATTGTTGGCCAATTTTTTTAGCGCCGCTTCATCAACCTTCCAATGGGTTTTCTCAAACGTTGACTCTCCGGAAATGTCATCTGGCAGCATTAGACAATCCCCAAAATGGGATTCACTTCTATGGTTCAATCACTTTTCAATTCCAAAATTGGATTTTTGCAGCCATGTTTGATGGAAGCTAGACAAACCTCAGCTTGTTGCTGGTGAAATCCCTATAGTTCTGGCTCAAACACCCGCTGGCTAAAGTACTAAGACTAAATCCTCATATTGTTCGATTTAAGTACCACATTTAAACCACACCCAAACAAAATAGTGTATGGCATTGGGCGAATTGTGCATTATTATCTCCCTTTTGCCCGCCAGTTGCGAAACCCACACGTGGCCTGGTCCAATCAATCCTCCATGTTTCTTCGTTAAATCCTCTATTCTTCGCTGAATCTGCAGTATCTACCCTTCCCAAATCAACCAAAAAATACGTCAAATCCATGAACGCACCATCTAGAGATCAAATACCTCCATTATATCCCAGTATGCCCCCCTTTCTTGTGGTTATATCAAACAATAAAACCCTATTTTTGTTGTTTCCACCACGCCTTTTCCATTTCTATATTCACCAGCCCCCCATCGCGGCGCCATGACATGACCTGGACATCCTTCTCCAGGCTCTGAACGACACGTTTCATGGCACCCACGTCCACCGAGAAGTCGCTCAAGGTCTCCACTTTGATCAAATTCTCACAGCCAAGGCCCAGCAAACACATGGCCTTTCAGCCGGCCAGCATGAAATGGATGGTTTAAATGTCATGGAAAATCCATGGAAATCCCAGTCTAACATGGATGATTTTGGGGTAAATAATGCCCCTTGAAAGTTAAAACCTGACTTTACATAAATTGCGTGAACTCTGCATTCCAGACCCCTTCCATTCGGGGTATGATGTCCTGCTCGGACACGCAGTGACGAATGCCAGGTACTCAAAGTAAGTTCTAAAGATTTGGATTACGGCTGCAACTTGGCTAAGAGGCTGCGAGCGCATGGCGCAACGACTGACATGTCTCGCAAAAAATCGACAATTTGTCCTACTAGTTTGCGCGGTGTCATCAATATTCCAAGCAACAATGACGAGTTCAGGGGAGAAAGGTTTTTTCTACTCGAGAGTGCGCTTCTTGACGGAAGGCAGGTACCCTTCGTACTTTTTGCCCCTTTTGTCTTCCCAACTCCGGTTAGAAAATACCTGGTTTGTAAGTCCCCTAAGTGGATCATCCCATTTACAAATGGTTGAACTAACCCCAGTGACCACTTACGATTCGTGGGATGGTCCTCCAGCTGCTATCAATGAAATCCCAGAATCCCATCAAAGATAAATCTTTACAAATTTACCATTACCCTCTGGCAAACGTTTACATAACTATGGAAAATCACCATTTTTAATGGGAAAATCCACTATTTCTATGGCCATGTTCAATAGTTATGTTAGTTTACCAGAGGGTAAATCCCATGAAATTCACCACAAAATCCCCATGGTTTCCCCCCTATGGTTTCTCCCAATGGCGCGCCTTCTCCAGCGAATAGTGCGCCAATGCGGACGTGAGCACCACCGCCCGGCGTGGCATCGCGCCCGGAAACAGACCCTTGGACTCGGCGTCGGGAAAGAGCCGCTGCCGCGCCATCCATAGAGCCTGCGAGATGAAGTGATCCACGGGAATATCCCCAATCAAATGATAGTAATACTAATATGGTGATCCAAAAATAAGTCAGGAAAAATGTGATAGTGGATATGGGATACCCATATTATCTGGAGATTTGTCAAATATACTGATAATAATGGAAACATGGAGATAGTAGCAGTCATATGGGGATTACACAACAATTATAGATAACATCGATGAAAATAATAGTGAAAAAAGGTGAGGCCCCCCAGTGCTAAGTTAGTTTATAAACCCTTAAACTTATATCCCCAGTAAACCATGGAAATAAATGTGGGATTCACACAATGCCATAAACAACTACCACTTGGGGATGATATAAATCCCACCCATATGTTTTTTTGATATTGGGGATAGTATATGGCATTGGGTTTACCATGTTAGTCAAATATATTGATACTAGATATGCTGTAGATAATAATAAATAGTAATAGTACCAGGGTACCTAATAGTAATATGGCGATTTTACCAACAATGGATCATATAATAATAAACAAGTGTATCCCAATGGTCAATTCGGATGATTATTGGTTACAATTGGATTTTACTAGTACTATGATGGATTATACGCTACATAAAAACGTGTGACTGAGTGTTCTTTATGGATCAATAACCAACAGTTATATCCGGTCAATGGTGGATTGACGATCCATCATGGGGAATATCATGGGATACAACTGAGATATAATTAGTTGGAATAACAAGATATATAATGGGATATAGTTGGTGATTGACCAACAAGTCAAACTCTGAGTACACTGTACTCACTTATGGTGCTATAATGGACGTATAGTGGGGGTATAGCGGAGATACAATCGATTTATGGTGATTGATGGTGGTGCCGGAGTTCTTTAAGTAATTTGGTTTAGTTGACTAGGCGAGTTTTATATTGGGAACATATATCTGACAATTATCATTGATACCCTCTGGTAAACTAACATAACTATTAAACATTGCCATGTATAGTTGATTTTCCCATTAAAAATTGTAATTTTCCATAGCTATGTTAGTTTACCAGAGGTAAATTGGGTTAAACACCAAGAAACGTAACTGAGGGGCAGCACCTTGCATGCGGATGGGCACAGAACCAACATGAACCGATAAAAATAGGGGTCGAACAAGCATTTTTGTTGCGGAAAGATCTCAGGATATGTCAAGCAACAAACCATTGGAATATATTGGCAGAGAAAACCAAGATACACCAAGCATTTATATTTGGATTTGTGTAGGGATGATTGATGATAATCTGATAAGAAATTACAACGTGTACTGTATTGCTTCCGCCTGGATATTGGCTGCTGTCCCACCAGACGTCATGACACCCAGAGAACTGCTGCGGCACTGCACATGCCGCGCGTAGAAGGCATCGTCCTTGCCGAGAAGTTTGCCAGGAAAAGTGGTGGTTTTCATTGCAAAAAATGCTCGGTTGATGGGGATTGAACCAATAAAATTGGTGTTAAACATGAAAAATCTGGATTTCACCCTGAAAAACTCTTTGTCTGGAGGTTATAGGTGGATTATAACCAACCTTGATGCGCCCCTACTAGATGGGGTTCTAAAGGGGGTTGTCTGGGGTTTTAGCGGTCTTGTGAGGGATATAATGGGTTATGAGTCACCAAACTAGCATTGCCCAGTTCACACCTTTTGGTGGATGGTTGAAAGGACTCCATGTATTTATGTGTGGAACAACAGAAAAGGGGCATGGTAATCAACAAGGGAGGGATAATCAACCTCCAAGAAAGGGGGGACAAGCTACACATGTTACGTGGTCGATGGATGTTCCGAGTTCCAACTAACCCAACTAACGCGGGAATTGTTCCTTCAAAAGCAAGGATATAATCCCTAAATAACAGTTGGATTATGGCCATGCTTGAAGTTATACTGCACTAATTGGTATGATGGGGAAGATTGTAATCACAATCCCTTCCAAATGATGTTGAATATCTCTGGAAACCTTGGTTTCATATTGGAACCATTCTCTATAATCTATTCATGTTTGGGGCCCATCTAAGGGATATCCAAGGGATGTAGTGATAGTGTCTGGGATTCTTTCCGTCTATAAAGCACTTGTGCCGTCGGGCGAATCATCTTGTAGTCTGCCGATAAATGGTGTACTGTGCACCATCTTTTGGCATTGTAAAAACATACCAATCTGTACGTACAACGTCGTTTGAGTATCCAGCACGCCGATATTTCGATTCCGGGTAGTCATGCACGGACATGAAGAAAGATGAAGAAAAACGTTTCATTCGTATACATATACATATATATTATCTATCGTATTATTTATACATACATACGTATCATTGTATATTTGCATGCAATTTCGTGAATATACAATGAACGCAAAGCCTTCATGTAACAAACATATATGTATATATGAGTACTAATTATGTTGAATGCACAGGTTCTGGCAAAGTTATCATCTATCGAATGGTTCCCTCAAAATGGGGAAGGCTCATCATTATCATGGACAAGTTAGTATTCAAATTTGGAAGTGCCATACTAAAGTGGCCAAATGTTCATACTAAAGGGGGTGATGGACCAACAAATTAGACGAATTCAATATTCAACAATGCAACGGACTGCAAATCATTCTCAACCAGAAGCAAATGGAAACATGATGGCGCTGAGGCTCAGGGTAACCAAGTACAGGATTGGGCCCCACAGATGGCGAAGTTGTTTTATAAGTGGCCTAACTATATGGTTTTTGGTGGATATATATAAGTATAGTCGACTATAAATTATAGTCAATAGGCTTTATAAACCAACTTAGAACTGGGGGGCACCATCCTGTAAGAATAGGGATTGATGTGTTCATTGGAATAATGATAGCTCCAGAAATCGGAGCCGTCCAAAAATTCAGCATTTGGGCTTGTCTGAACAGAGGGTACGCGCGAAAAAAAAAAAAAAACAATTCATTATCACAGCTAGGATTCAAATTACGAAATTCATGATTATCCTCCTATCGTTCAACAGAACCATTTTGGGATATTTTGGGTTTGTCTGAAAACAGGATACCCCGAATTCCATCATTTTGACTATGAAAATTGTTATTTGTGGGTATCCCCTGTTTTCAAACAGAACTATGTGAGCACACTTCATCTATTTAGGAAGGAAAAACCACCATCTCTTTGGTAGTTTTTAAGAACCGGGCCCCTTGCAGTCCTATGGGGCAACAGGCTTTGGTGTCTCCCAACTAGATAAAAAGGTTCTAGTGTACAAACTCAATACCACGGTGTACACAAATATCACCACATTTGAACCACTGGCACAGCAATAATCCATTCTCTAAGACCAACCTGAAATCTATGAACATGAAAAAACGAAGGCATGGCGATGTACTCTGAATGTGGATATCCCAGACTGGGACCACAACTCGCACCGCCAGGCCTGGTGAAAAATTTCTTTGTGCAACACCGCAATGGCCTCTGGATTGGTAGCAGAAAATTGACATAGCATCCGTAAATGAACAAAATAGTTATGGACAATAGCCCATTCATAGATGACTTCTCCACTAATCTGGTGATTTTCAATACTATGTTAAATTACCAGTGGTATCCAATAGATTTCAAATTCTATTTTGATTGTATTCTGTTTTTCCCCCTCAAAGACAATGCCTGTTTAATCCCTTCCCCATCATATCTAATACATCCCAAATGAAACCATGGTTTAGTATTTGATCTGTTCAAGATAAAAGGGTGATTTCATATGATCGGCAAGATGGGGATTTTTGATTATCAAATCATACCCTCTGGTTATTTAACATATATAGCCATGAAGAATCCCCTATAAATGGAGGTTTCTAGCTGGGAAAATCATCCAAAATTAGCCATCTTCCATGGCTATGTAAAATAACCAGAGGGCATATTCACCACTACTCTATGATTCATGCATATCAACATTACCTATTAACCATATCAGGGGATTAGATTGCAAATAAAAACGGCTGTCAAATATTCCCCATTGGATCCCCAGTACAGCCCATCCCATTATACCACCATTTTTCATGGATGGCAATTGAAAATCCTCCATTTATAGATGATTTTCCTATTGAAACCTCTATTTTTAGGGGATTTCCAATTGCTATGTTTGATTACCAGAGGGTATATCACCATTCTTGGTGGTCAAAACCACCCATTTTCTGCCCGCGCCTCGCGTTCCAAGAAGGTGGTGACCTTCGCAGTTTCCGTCTTCACCTGGGATCCCCAGTATCCCCGGTGATGGTTTCCCTCTGGTGATTTAGGGCTAGTGGAGGGATAAAGATACCGGGTTGGTTTAGGCTTCACTTGCGGTTGCCTTTACAAGGTAAAGGTTTCATGAATGGTTAGGGTTTCACTTATAGTTGGTTTAGGTTTGGTTTGGGTTGAGGTTTGATGGATTCGGCGATCTTTTTTTAAAGAGCTGTTCTAGTGCCTTCCAGTTTGTCAAAGCAATAGGAAAAACGCAGACAGCTACAGAGACTATGTTCAACTGGTTGTTTTACAACTTTCTAAAGGCAGCACCGCGCCCCTCAAAATAACAAAAAGCAAATGCTCGGTTGTTGGCGTTACTTTCAACCTGTGTTTTGCTGTGCGATGTTGGATTTCGTCTCTCTTCGTTGTTGTTGGCACAGTGCTTGCAGCACATTGCATCTCTGATCTGAAGCAGAGGAGCAAAGAAGCAGAAACAGCAAAAACCAGGAAATAAGTGTCTGGTTGCACCATCATCAATTATTTTGGATTATGATGATATGTATATATATATATATACATTATATGATATTATATGTAATATTGATGAATGTTGTATATTTCATCATAATCCAAGAACTAGTGACTGATAACATACAATAAATGAGTTGGTCGGAAGATAGCCACCAATGTGGCCGGGCCCATTTCCTGGGCCATTGGTAACATGTGGGTGTGTTTGAAACTGGGGTATACCATGGTATAGCCATCTTTGTTGCATCTATCTTAAGAAATACAATGATGATTCCCCATGATTCACCGATTTCTAGGGCTTTGTTATGCTTTGTTCTCAATTTTTTTTGAGACAATCCTCAAAAAACACATATATTACATGTTCCAGACCCTGGACCTCAAACGAATCCCTGAACTAATCCCACAATCTCCAAAAAAAATCCCCAAATACTTACTGGTGCTAAACGTAGGGAATGGGGCTTGCTGGGATGATAAACTTCATGGTTATAAAAAAGGTCAGCAACCCCCATTCCCTACGTTTAGCACCAGTCAGATGAACAAATATCATTTTGATTGTTATTCCCAAGCCAGTTCCAATTGCCAGGTAGCTAAGTTGAGATTCATGGCTGTGACCAGCTTGCCCAAGTCCGGCATATAGCTAGGCAGCTTGGTGGTCATATGCCCCATCCTTGGCCCAACGTGGAGGGGGATCGATGAAAGCTGACAAAATCCATGGAAATCATAGGAAATCATAAGAAACCGAGGGAAAAAAAATTGAGAAACACACTCTAAATGGAGGTTTATAGCTGGGGAAATCATCGAAGTCTAAAAATCGGAGATTTGAATGAACCAACTGGATTGTTCTGATTGATTTTGGAGGATTCGATCCAAACAACAAATCTGAAAGGGGCTACGGGCCCCGCGTCACAAATCCACCTGGGGACCCAACTGGATTGTTCTTTGCGGATCACCTGGTGGAGGTTTGACACAACCAATATCAACCAATCCTACACACACCTGCAGCGCAACTGTTCTGCTGAGCATCATCATGGGAGACTCAATGACCACTTCGCGCTCCAAAACATTGCATCTCAGCCACTTCAAGTACTCCTCAAGTCGGCAACTTTGGGCATGCGCCCTGCTGAAAAAAGGTGACCCCTTAAACGCCCAACAGCGAGACGTAGGGCTGATTGACTTTTTGACAGGGGTATATATACATATTATACATATATATATATATATGCAAAGAATTTTGGCAACTTCTCTACTACACCATCCAAAATTGCAGCATACCCTCTGGTCATTTCACATAGCTGTGGAAAATCATCCCTAGATTCAGAGGATTTAATAGGTACATCATCTATAAAATCTACCCTCTGGTTATTTAACATAGCCACGGAAAATTGCTACTTTTGGATGATTTTCCCATTAAAACCTCCATTTATAGTGGATTTTCCATGGCTATGTTTAATAACCAGATGGTATAAATGGGCCATCCTCTTCCAAAACCATTTCTTTGTGGTTCCAGGTCCATTGAGAGAATATCGGTGTCAGAGATAGCCGCTGGAAGAATATGAGCCGATTATCATTCTACAAATCCCATGCCATAAGACATCCCAGTATGCAACCAGAAAGAAAATTCACTCTACAGCATCCCAAACAGTGGTAAAAATTTGCCTAAGAATGACCCCCACTTCGGGATGGATGGGATGTCTCATATATCCCAAATCCAGTTTGTCATCACATCATCCAAGTGGGTTTATCCGAAAAGAAGAGCACACCCAAATCTCTTGTTCATCATTTTTCCATCTGAATTGCCAAAAATTGGTGGTATCCCAATTTCGGGCACAAGCAAATGAGAACATCAAGCTGGAAAAAAAAAAAACATAAGTATCTCATGACGTTCCCACAATTTCACCATGAAAGAGCCATAGACCACCACATGTCAAAAAGCACTATACCCTCTGGTAAACTAACAGTTTGAAATTGAAAATGGCCATTGAAATAGTGGATTCTCCCATTAAAAAATTGTGATTTTCCATGGTTATGTTAGTTTACCAGAGGGTATATATTTTCATGATATGATTCAGGAATTATCTTCCCATTCTATTCCCGATATGTTGCCATTAATCGTATATTGTAGCAATGTTTCACAGTTTCCCATACCCTTTGGTTATTTAACATAGCTATGGAAAATATCCCATGTTTAGATGATTTATGACTATTTCCCGTACCTATTCAAAATGGTGATTTTCCATGGCGAATGAAATTGCCAGAGGAGGGTAATGTCAAATATGATGGGATGATATAATCTAATCCCTTCCCCTTAATATTAAACACCCCCTTAGAAACGATTGTTTAGTAAGGAATTTCTAGATAATTGGGACCATACAATGGGGGTGTTTCATATGAATGGGAAATGGGATTCGGACATTTCCGGAGGATGAATGGGATCTACATAATATATATAATTATATATATATAACCAGCAATCATAATATGGAGGTTTCCTAAAAATGATGGTAACCCCAACACATCCAAGTCATGGATGACCATTTTAGGGGTTTGGGGTATCCCCATTTTAGGAAACCCCCCATCTACCAGGCGTCCGTCGGCTCCATCGACTCTGAGAAGGAGCCTTCTCGAAGGGGCGTGAGGGTGGTCCATGAATGGATAGTAATCCGTGGGTATTAATGGTTATTCGAAGGTTTCCTAAAATAGGGGTACCCCCCAAATCATCTATTTTAATAGGATTTTCCATTATAAACCATCCATTTTTGGGTACCCCCATTTAGGAAACCCCCATTCCATGTTTTTTCACATTGAATCAATGAATGGATATCAATGGAAATGACTGCTAATATTCGATGATGGATATAGTTGACAACAAATTACCATGAGTTAGCTCTTATTTTCCACTACTGAACCTCAATTTCACCAGAAATGGATGATGTAAAACCCCAACTGGAGATTTCTGATTCGGCTTACATACCACTATCACTAACGGCTGGTATAAACCCCTTGGTCTTCTCGCTGAACAAAACTGTGGTACCGTGGATTGGAAATGATCCTCTGTCCTGGCTTTTTCGCGATGCAACGGAAAATATTCCATGCAATGGTAATGACATGAAATACCCTCTGGTAATCAAACCTGGCAATGGAAAATCCACCATTTATAGTTGATTTTCCCATTAAAACCTCCATTTATAGGGGATTTCCAATTATGGTGGATTACCATTGTTCCTGGGTTTTTACAAGTAATAGTGGTGCAACTAAGCATCTCAAGTCACCGTTACAATGAAATCATGGTCACTTCTCTGAAGTCGGAATTCCGCTAATATGAAGTTTGGGAGTTGCATAAGAAAGCATTCAAAAAAGAACCAAACCTCCTTGCATATTGAGCCGCTTTATTCTCTTAGGTAGTTGGAGAGCACCAAGAGTTTTGGGTCAAAGCCCCATTGAATGCCCGGGTGACACCAAAAAAGGCTGTTGTCTATGGATGTTCATTCCTCCAAATATGGTATATAGTATAATCTATATAATAGGTGCTGATTCATCACCATTTTGGCTACAAATGCTAGCCCCAATATCAACAAATTTCACCAACCATAGGCTCGTGTGGGCAAGTACCAGCCGATATTTCACCCAATCAGCCAATTTTTCCATGCTGGTGAAATGGGCAAATATCATTGGATTGGTTTAAGGGAAAATTTACAGGAAACCATGGATTTTCCCATGAAATATAGAGGTTTCCTGTAAATTTTTCCATTAACCAATCCAATGAAAATAGTTCACCAGTCATAGTCTATGACACAAGCGCCTGACAATAAGGAACCATCCCGGTCACCAACGGGATCATTAAATGCATCCCACTCGGGTACTTCCCAGCAGAAATAAATTCCAATTGGCTACGAACGAAATGCTCCCTGGATTGGGTTCATTGGATTGGGTTAAGGGAAAATTTACAGGAAACCTCTATATTTCATAGGAAAATCCATGGTTTCCTGTAAATTTTCCCTTAAACCAATCCAATGATGGGTTCCTTGTAATTCTAATCTCTATGAACCAATGGATGTGTACCCCGTCGGCAAACAACCAAATTGTCACCTGCTGACATACAACTCGCATGGTCTCTCGACTGTTGGATAGGAATTGGCAGGACTATCACGCTTCTTAGTGGAAGCCCTAAAAAAGCTTCACCGTGTACCGTAACTCTGGCACACCCCGAAAAATGGGATGATTCTGCACTGCGGCTTCATCCCTAGATACAAATTTTAAGAGCCTACTGTTGCTGTTGCCAAATCCTAGCATCCACATGTTCCGCAGCCCCGGCTTACCAGTTCATGAATATTGTTGTGGGGATGTGCGAAAAAAATAACTGAAAACGTGGTGAGTGGAAAACAAAATCTGTATCAACTTTCAGCAAATACTGACTTTTCAGAATCAAACCATCTAGCAGTGCATAGCCCAGTGGGCTACAAGCATGTCTTTCCCAAGTTCCATGGAACCCGATCAAAGATAAATAGAAATTGCCATGTGGGGATCCTCATTATTCTGAAACCCCATTCTAATTTATATCCCAGGAATATCCCCAAATCTTTCTTGGTGGTCCATGTGATATCCCCATTCTAATCTCATTATATGTGAGCCTCACCTGGGGGGGTAACCTTTTGCAGATCCAAAGATCTGTTCATGAAGGCGGTCGAAAGCTCTTCAAGGGAATCTTCCTTGCACAGAAGGGGGATTTCTGGATTTTCATCAGTGTTGATCCCAGTTGTGATATGCAGGTGTTCAGAATTCAATTATTTAGAACTTGAACTTCTACTTACGCAGATTCTTCAGAATTTACTTACTGATCTTTTTACCTGTGTTCTTACTTTCTTGGCCATTTGCTGCTTCACTCACTCCAAAGTCTCAGGATCGATCTCAGAGCAAAATAGACCAACTTTCAGCCAGTCCGATCCATTTCTACTGGTTGGTTAGGAGCGGGATTCCTGTAATGGTTCATGATGAACCCCAACATACCCCAACTATCCAAGTAGTACCGCCCTCGATTTCAGAATCAATCAACAGGGGTTTTGCTCGCTGCTGACGTAGTCTTGTTGCATTATGACACCCTCATGATATTCCCATTGATTCAGAATTATATCTTATCCCTGGTTTTGATTGCAACCCTCCGTGGTTGGCAAAAACTAACATTCACAATGACTAACGAATGATCAACCAATTATACCCAATTATCAACAGTTGTCAACTTTGTGTGTAATTGTTAACCAGTTATCAACAATTGTTAATTTTGCGTGTAGTATTGGCTAATAATGGTCAATATGGACAATCTTCCTGCAACCACTATTCACTATTCCTTGTTGAATAAATGACTTCATTAACCATTGTTAACCAATGATAGAGCATGATTGACATTTCTTGATTCTTGACCATCACTAATCATCCCCAATATATCCCCATCATGACTAGTAGAATAATAGTGATACTACGTAGGTCACTTCTATCATGTCGTTGGACAAAATATGACAAGATCATTTATATACAGTAATATTAATATCCATACAGTCCATACATTTCATAAATGTCTCATCATTCTCCCTCAGCTTTCTCCCAACTTTCCAAGTATCGCTGCAGAGCGCACTCCTCTGCTGCATCCCCTCAATGAGCTGCTGCACCGTCTCTGCCACCGCGTCCATGGCTGTTGGAAAACAGAGAAAAACCAGGGGCTGGTTGGTAGCTGGGGTAGTTCACCCATTTATACATGTGATAATCCACTTAGAGGACGTACTAACCAGGATGATTAGCCACTTATCAAGTGGGATGATTCAAGTAGGTCTTATCTGCTGATTTTTGGTGGAATCCTCACAGTTTCTCCTGGAGATTCTCACAAGATTTTCCTGCTTGTTCCATCCTTCTTTTGTTGAAGCCAGGCCCCACAAAAGAAAGCTGATAACCTGGGATGTCCCAAGTCTTGCAGATCGTTACTCATCGCAGGTGATCCAAATGATCTTCAACCGGCGACAATAATTTGCCACTCATGGTCTTGGCTTTCATCTACACAGCTTGATTCTGAATTC
The DNA here is from genome assembly GCA_003297045.1 of Symbiodinium sp. clade C Y103. Taxonomy (NCBI): domain Eukaryota; class Dinophyceae; order Suessiales; family Symbiodiniaceae; genus Cladocopium; species Cladocopium sp. clade C. The sequence continues at coordinate 69,130 of BGPT01000848.1, read as the reverse complement.
TTTCCGGACCACACAGACTGATGAGTGTCAACTTGACGGGGAATCTTCACGTCCATCCTCCACCCATAGAACAAAGAGTTGAAGTGTTGTTTCAAAGGATGAATCAAGCCTCCGCCACTTTCACAAGCCCGACGTTTGGCTCGAAAATTCTTTTGATGTCAATCCAACTTTATATGAAACTGACTTTTCCATCAGAAATGATTGGTCACAATCACCCAAGCAAAAGATCATCTCCATTTCCGCCATTTGGGCAGACAAAGATTGGCTACCAACACATTGCATGGCACTACTACGACCAGAATCTGTGGGCCAATGGGTCCCACAAGACCCTACCATAAGTGGGGCATGTCCCAAACTCCAAAGGCTTTCATCGAACATGCTTTGTTGTTTACAACGTGGAACCTCATATTCCATAAGTTACAAAATCCAAGATGGCTGAAAACCCTAATAGATACGATTTCTTTCGTCGGGTAGAAACCAGTCTTGCTGCTCCAACACATCCCCATGTCTATCGAGTCCATTGCATGCACTTGATGCAAGTGATGTAAACCAACAACGCCATCTGCACCCCAAACTGACTTGAGGGTGCAGTCAGATTGTATGGTCCTTGTCAACAAGGGGGATACGTTGCAATACTTGCAGGTCTAGTATCCCAACACTTACTGATGTTTTCACCACACCACACTTATATCATCAGTCACATAGACTAAGGAACTCGACATAAATCAAATTAACCCTTCAAAACATATCCCAAAATCACTAGCCCACTGATAATCCTCCGAAAAGCACCCCTGAGTGGTCCACGGTCCCTCCTTTTCCAGTGACGCCCACGCTGTCGTGCCGAGAGCTTACACCTCAGCTCACGACATAACACCATAGTGACTTGGAACCAGCAAAAGCCGGTTGGTGGTTGAAGTACCCCCCACAATAAGAGGTTTAGTTGTGGGGAAAATGATGATTCACTAACCATCAAATTTGGTTGTACCATTAGACAAACCCAACAGTACATCTTATTTGGGGTGAGTTGAGGGTTTTGCCACAAACGCGAAGAAAAAAATCAATCATCACTGGGTGTGACGGGACTTACCCATGGTATTCATGGGAAAATAAATGGGATTGAGGGGTTGAACCATCTTGAAAAAACATGTTGGTCATATCTCGTCAGTAGGCTTCATGATTCCAACGATGTTGAAATGTCGGAACCCACCAACCAAGAAAGAAAATCATATCAACCAACGAAAAGGACATGTTTCACCTGATGTTTACTTAGTTGATGTTGGTTGACGTTGATTGCTGAAAAATTCGGAATGCAACATGAAAAACCGTTAAAATGTAATCCATGATATATGTTCAAGGGTTTTCACTCAGATCATTTACCAGTTTCCCATGAAACAGACACGTTTGCGGGATGTATATGGCTATGAGTCAAAACCCTGGTACCTAGTGAACCCAAAAATAGCTGGTAAATGGATGTTCATCCCATTAAAATTGATAATAACAGGTTTTGACCCATCCCCATATCAATGTGCATGTAGCTTGAACGTGGAGTTTTGCCCACTTTTTGTGATTTTGGGTGGGATCTAAGCATCGACCTGACCAGGGCGGCAGTAGAAAGCCAAGACCAGGTATCAGGGAATGACATTAATGCGGGCAGAATAAATGATAAACCACCCCTTTGGGAATTATTTATGGTGAAATTAGGGATGGCTTATTATTGTCTTACCAACATTATACTGCCTTGCTGATTCTTTTCAGATTGAAGTCCAATGATGGAATGATTTTTTTTCCAGTTTCGAAGTGGTATGCAGCAAATTAGCACCAGTTGCAAAATGTTCAACACTTTAAATCTGCTCCATGATAGTCAACTGGGGCATCTATTATCTAGGCTAAGTAAACCAGTAAGGGGAGAGATATATACATACATACATACATACATACATACATACCTACCTACCTACCTACCTACCTACATACATACATACATACATACATACATATGTATGGAATTGTATTGATGCATTATAGGTCAAGACAGGAGCAATGCACTCAAGGTTAAATAGATGTGAAAAGCTTGGAGGCCCACGCGGAGATCCAATGCACCAGCTAGGCACAAACGATTGTATGGATGTTTCCGAAATCTGCGGCTTATTTTCTCTTTGTAGGGGTGATATTCTGGTGCGTGTGACCGTACAACTTGCAAGAGCATCACCCGGCCCGAAGGTTTTTGTTTTCATTCAAAGCCGGATGATTTTCCCAAAGGCCACTGGCACACCAACAAGCATCCCGTCACGGAAGGTAATTCTTAGGTGGCTACCCTGAGTTCAACCATCCCGAAGGGACCTTTGAGATTTTTATTTTCCTATATGATTGAAATATATATGTTTCGGATTTTCGGTTGCAGAATGATTTTTTTTTGTGACTGTTGCCTCTTCAATTTCTCGAAAGCAGTGTCACCAGAAAGGGTTGCCAAGAGAAATAGACGTCAAGACAAAGAGTTGCCAGGAGAAAGAGATGTGAAAGGAAAGAGATGCCAAGAAGGTTGGCACAAACAACGGCTTTGGGAACCAGCTGGTCACGCTGCGTTTCTATAGGTTTCTTTTTCTCGCTGATATCTTCATTGATTTGGATTTTGATTATACACGACGTTGGTAGCATGTATAATAAGGCATCTGTGAGATTCTGTGAGCATACTAATTTGCATGGCCTGCGGTACATGACATGGAACTACCACCATTTGCGACAAAGGATGCGGGAAGTACTGTTTTCCCCCTAATATCAAACACCCCCACTCTGGTTTGGTAAGCTGGATTCAGTTGAGTAGCAAGTACTCCCATTTTCGTTCCAACAACCTACAGTATAGTATATAACCTTCAAAAGATGGAAAAACAAAATCATGCAAAATCCTACTACTTTTGATAACTTACTATAGTATAACTTACTTTTGATAACTTTCTAAAGTAGTGATCACTTACTTTTGTATCTGTTTCGCGGCTGCTAATCCCATCTTCCAAAAAAGGTAAAGATCCCCATTTCATGAATGGATCCAATACATTCCGCCGGTGTGGGAACAGAAAACACCGCCATGGAACCAAAAAAAAAAGAACGGCTGCAGCAAGAACCAAGGGTGTTAATATTTTACGGGGAACGGGAACCTATTTTGTAAAAACCATTGGATATATTCCCATTTATATATATATATATATATTCCATTAAATCACCATATCCCAATCATATTCCATAAAATCACCATTTATCCGGGCAAATTAGAATCAGATTCAAAAATGATTTTCCAATGAAATCCAGCATAAAAAATCCCCATCAAACGTCCCAACCAACCTCTGCGCAGTTGAGACGCCACCAGCCTCCGACATATGGCCATCCTCACGGGACGCAGATAGACCAATGTGGGGAATAATCGTTACTACTGGCTGATAATGGTTCACAATAGTGGTTAAATACTTTACAGTAAAATTAGATCATAGGGTTGATAATTTCTTATGACTGATTAATCATTTGTCTGAATATTGGCGAATGTGGTTTAGTAATTGTTCAATAACTGGCTAATCATTTTTAAGACGTGGGATGTTACCAACCATGATGGGGATATAATACCATGGTGATTCTATCAACCAGACTGGGGATATTATACTGCAATGAGGGGCCAGCGAACGATAGCTCAGTTGGTCTATAACTAGGCCTACTATGGTGTATGGTGGATATATCTATGTGCTTAGATGGGTGTGTAATCCAGCTTGTAACTGAAGGGGCCCACATTGCATCTTTAAAAGGCATTATATACTGTTGTAAATCCAATGCCATAAACATTCACCAATATCACCACAATGCGTGGTAACAAATCATCCCCAAATGGGAAGTTTCCTATTGGGTTTACCTCATCAATGGCGATATCTACGGATGTGCATCTCAGTCAGTAAGTGGCTAATGGCCATAAATAACGTAGAGATGATGGGATAAACTTCATCCACCTGGTACAAAACAACCCAGCCAACAGAGTTTGCAGAATTGCCGGGAACCCTCGGGTTGCGGTTGGGCTTATGTATGAATATAACCATGGTGATAACCTCCATAAATTGGGACAAAACCTCTACAACTATGGTTACCGAAGGAAGTTTAGAAGTCAAACTTCCGACAATATGGACAGATGGAAAAGCAGAGATGGGGAAAGGCACAGAAGAGAGAAGATCAGGCAGGAGAAAGTCAGAAGAAAGAAGATCCAGGCGTTCGAAAAGGTAGAAATGTCGCGAAACGCTGTGTTTTGCCAATGTATTGTGGCTCTGGTGTGTCGAAAAGTAGGCTCGCTAAAGCGGCGGGTGTGGAGCAATCTGGGGAGATGAAAAAATGCACGCCGTTGTGGCGCCAAGCGCGTTTCGACGTAAAAACGTACAAAACACCTCATGCTCGGAGCACTTTGGGAAGTTGAGCTGTCGAAAAAGTGCACGCCATTGTGGCGCAAAGCACATCTCCAAGTAAACATGCTAAAAGCATCTAAAAACACACCATTGTTGGACCACTTTTTGAAGTTGAGATGTCCAAAAAGCGCCGGCAGCTCTACACTCAACTTTCCAGTTTTGAGGGAAGCCTCGCAAAATTGCTTCGTTTTAGATGTTGTCAACTTCAAAAACTGAGGAAGTCTCGCAGAATTGCTTCGTTTCGACACATTACACTACAACTACAACTACAACTATAACTACAACTACAACTACAACTACACTGCGCTGCCCCAACCACTTGTCGGTCCATCAGTGGGTTCGCTCTGCCATCAGGTTTCCTATCTTTGAAACCTCCGCCACCGCCTTGTGCGGTACTACTGGTATATAACCACTTTATGACCGGAACTGCACCCCCCAAGTATGGGTCAATGATTGGCCCCTAGAAGTTGTCATCCTTGTGTCCCTGTGTAACTGGGGTTGAGGGCTATTCTCCAGTCCCAGATCTTAGGGGACCCATCTTATCATTTGACACAATGAGTGCCACTGTTCAATTGCAATATGCTGACCTTGTTGCTTGTGTACATTTTTTTCTAAAAAAGTACATGTACGATCATGTGTTATATGATTAAATGATGTTGTATGACATGTGGATAATGATGTATACAATGATGTAATAGATAGATAGATAGATAGATAGATTAGATAGATTAGATAGATTAGATAGATTAGATAGATTAGATAGATAGATAGATAGATAGATAGATAGATAGATGGATGGATCGATAGATAGATAGATAGATAGATCGATGGATGGATCGATAGATAGATAGATAGATAGATAGATAGATGAGATAGTCCTACTGGCATGCTATTGCATGTGCCTCACCTCTTGTCCAGCGCGTGGCGTGTAGTGCAGTAAACTACAAACCATCCCAATAATTGGGGATTTCCGAAAATGGGGTATCCGCTAAATGTCCCATTGAAATGGATGATTTAGGTGTACCCCTATTTTAGGAAAGCCCCAATTAGAAGTTCATTCTTGGTTTGGAATCGCGAATGGTTCATCACCTATCATATGGAATATAAATGTGTACACGTATGTATGAATCAAATCCAAATCCTAAAGACAAAACACCCCCAATGTTCAACTATTAATTAGATTGTAAAATCCCCCATTAATGCCCAAATACGTATACGTATATTAGATATTAAAGATCAAACACCCAAATCTTAAATACACCCCAACTATATTAAGTACCACCAAGATATTAAGACGCAAATACCCCTAACCTCAGGAATCCTTGACCCTGGTTGTGCCTGGTCCAGTTCGGGCCACTCATGGCTGCTCAGGAAGGTGCTCAAATTGCTGAGATCTGGGGCGCTGAGAATAATGATACATGTTCAACCATGAAGAGTATGGATTTAGCAATTTTATGGGGGATATAGTCGGGATATAATGGGATAAATATAGCCAACACTATTTTTATATTCGGATCTTTCCTAAAACTTGGGGTAATGATCCCGAAACCGTTCGTTTCCCTGTAACATACACCCTACAGGGAGACATCCATATATGATGGGGATTTGATTTGACTAAAGAAAATTGGGATGTAGATGGATGTAGCCAACAAACAAGGTGATTCAATGGCCTACGAACGGGGTCAGTATCTACGTTTATGGGAATGAAACCAACCATAAATGGAGATACAACGTCATACATACTACTACTGACAAATCTGGTGCCCGATGTGGGTTTCCCAATTGATGGCAATGTTCCAAGGAATAATGTTGGGCCGCTGCGACTGGCAGCTAGGTGCTGGGATCTCGACCCGCAAGTCGAAAGGTTTCCAATGGTTTTTGTAAGAAACAACACCTTGGATATGGGTGCGTGGTCCAAAAAAGGGGTATTACCTCGCACATGGACTTTGCAATAGGGATAATGATGATTAAACAATGGATACCTATGGATACCTTATTATTTCAGACAGACCATAATATATTAGGGCGTGTCAAAAGGGGCCCGCTCAACTCCTGACTAATCCCGAATGATCGGCAGCAACTTCGCGGCCTTTGATCCTGTTTCTTTGTATCCCCGGATAATGAGAACATATTGGAACCACAACCCGAATTTGATTTGAGGCCATTTTATATCTTTTGTTCCTGAATAGTGAATGAGGATCAGCACTTGCGGAATATGGTCTTTCATGAGCTCTGAATCATGTCCAATCCCCGCCCACTCCTGAGGCGTTTGTGGCTGGAAAATACTGAATGCCCCGAAGATAAACTGACCTCAGTGACGGTGATCAAGCCATTGGGCAAAGATGGGCCAATTTTTCAATCTGGTTGGTGATGAAAAAATCATGAAAAACAGGAAAGTAATTGGGGATCATCCTCCCAAATATGATTGAAAATGGGAAATATCTTAAACCACTGAGGGGTACAGTTAAACCAATTATTTTTGTGGCTTGATCATTCCAAGAAAAATCGGACCTCTGTAGGGGAAAATTTCGCATCCTCCCGCGTTGTGTGACCCCTTTTTTGTACCCTACTCGTCCCTAGGGATAGTCCATGATGCCGCACTTTACCTTGAGCATCCGTCAAGTGAGAATCCTCACAATCCAGTGACTCTATAGAATGCCCAAAAGTGTCTTTGTTTCATGGTCACTTCCGGCGATGCCCTGGCCTTGATACTGTGAAATCAAAATATCTTTTGAAAAATCTGACAGCCACATGAACTTAGAGGACTACACGAAATAGAATATTTTCACAAAACCGATCGAGTCCCCCCATATACCATCCCTTCCCTCACCAAATTAATTGTGTGTGTGGTTCTCCTTGGTTTTCGTACATGCACTGATTGGGAACCTTGCGCAGGGACCTACCCAAACACTTTTCCCCAAGCGAATTTGCCTACTCGACAGCTGTGGTGTAAAGATGTGCCTAGGCGGATGCCAATGCAATGTTTGTTTGCAGCTGATTTTTTTTGAATTTCAATTAATTTTCGTGTCCAAGCAGCCGAAAATCAGGAGTAGCAACAGCAATGGACCAGAGAAGTCGTAGCATAGCGCACTAAAGCAGCCGCAGGAGCAGGAACAGTGTTGTCGTTGCTACCAGCACTTGGAAAGCGCTGGCGTGCTATACGACTTATTGGTGTACCAATTTGCGCTGGTTGTTTCAGAGTGCCCAACTAGTTGGTGGCACTCACACTGCATGTGGGTTAGATCCGCATGTTTTTTGGTGGCCCGGTATTGGGTTACCCCTCAGATCCGTCATTTTTTGGTTTGGGTCCCCTAGGCAATTTGCAATTAGGGGTGGTTTCTGTTTAACCCGAAATTTTGTTGATTAGATTTTTGTTAGACAAACCACCCAAACGCCCACTTCCCTGCAGCTGAGGTTACCATTTTTTGGACTCTTCCCAGAGTTCCTCAGGGGTGTCTCGTTGATCGCAACTTGCATTCCCAACGGGGTGAACGGGGTGTCTGCACTGGAATCGGTCGGGATATGGTACGGGCTTGCCAAGTGGCTAACTTGCGCTAGGATGCATTAAATGATTGGTTTCGTGCCACAAACATTTTCATGGAACAACTTGGCTCGTGAGATTTAATCTGCTGACACTTCATTGGGGCGCACAACTCCGCAAAGCCATTTTTGGTACTGCACGCACTAACCAATAGGCTCAACAGCTGCCTGTTCGTCCTATATCAATCAAATCAAGTCAATTCAAATCAAATCAAGCCTCCGAGCTTTGCAAACAAGAGGGGCGAAGGTGTGGAGACATTCAATTATCCACCATATTGTCGACTGCAATTGGAGCAGCAAGGATCAGCAAGGCAGCCACTGGTTGAAAGGCTCGCGGGCCTTCAGAATTTTTCGAATTTTATTCCATCTGGGCATGCAACAAGGGAAACCCCAACGACCACGCCCCCTCAAAAGCAAATAAATTTGTGCCATGGTTCTGAAAGGCGCTGTTCCCGCGCTGCGCCGGTGGCCGGGCCCGGCAGGCAGCGCGATAACTCTGCAGCGGCATCATCGTGCCGATGGGCCACAAACTGCTTCAACAACCTCATGGGCTCAGCCCAGCTACAACTGCCTGTAAACGTCAAAAGCAGCCGTTCAATGGAAGCTTTTCCCTTTTTAACCCAAGCAAGGCGAGCAACGCATGTTCCAATCACAAGCGTGTTCTCGCAGCAAATGTTCCGTTTGTAAGCTTTGTCTGTTATAGCCAGGGCTGTCGGCCAATGGAGCCAGTCAGGCCTGAGCACACAAGCCAGGAAAGGATGGGCCATGCATCACTAGTGGCAATGAATAGAGGGCGGAGATGCGCGTCAATCCACTGATCGTTGCATGGGTCCTTTCAGCAAAGCGGCTCCGCGTTGCGGTTGTTGGTGGACTGCCACTCTGCTATACACCATCCAGGCGTTGCCAAGGCTGAGGTCGCGGTTTGGGATTTGCCCTGACAAACCGAGAGCAATGATGGGATATTTGCAACTAATGTTTCTTCGCTGCTAATCAAGGCTACATGGGTTCCTCTCAAAATAGGCGCCCCTAAAAATATAATCACTACAATCTTTATCACCGTTTCCCCAATCAACATTGCTATATATTGGGAGTGAATTTCCCCTTTTTCAGACACAGCCACAAGTCACCATGGGTTTCAGTACTAAAATGGTAATCCATGACTTGGATGATTTTGGGGTACCTCCGTGACTTAGGAAACATCCATATCATATGATAAAAGCCTGCATTGGAAATTGGCCTTCTGGTCGTGATTCCTGGTTGAATCAGGTGTTCTGTGCTGAGTGGACGGCCACTGAGGATCGACCAGGTATAACTTGCCAGGTACCCTCCGGTAATCTAACATAGCTATCGAAAATTGATGAAAATGGACCATTCAGTTCGATGATTTACCTATGGGAAATGTTTTTTTGTCCGTAGCTATTTTAGTTTACTCGAGGGTAAGAAGAATGAACTGAATCTTCAGTTTCCATTCACCTCAGGGATTTTTGCATTGCACATGTAAGTATTACCACCCAGCGGTCCAGTGTCCAGTGTGATCCAGCATTGGTATTGAGTCATACCCCCATGTCATTTCTCGTGAATCGGCACGTCTTTCACCAGGGCAGTGGGGCGCACTCTAGGACAGTTGGGCTCAAAATGATGGACTGTCTGAAAGTTTGCCCTTCCAAATCCACCGGTCAATTCTCCCTGTAGAAATTGCCATTAGTTGCCATTAGTTGAAGTAAATCCCCAATTTTCAGACACCAAAAGATGGATATATCACGATTGCCCCACCAACATCCACCAGGCTCGTCTTTGGACGAACGTTTCAAACATCATTTGAAATGGGTCCATCTGTGGTCCGCTGCTGGATGAACTTCGATGTTCGGGTTTGTCCAAAAAAAAGGTGTACCCCCTAGATCCTGAAAATCAAATGTCATCTATCATGTGCTTTGGACAATCTGATTGTAGCTCAGTAGTTCCCCAGAACCACCTGTAGTATGTTTCCCCTGTGGAGCTGAACATCCCTGTGATCGGCATCCTGGGCATCTCAAGGCATGTTGACCTGCTCCCCGTGGGGAAAAAAGTCTGAGAATGATCATGGAAAATCCACAAATCCACTGGTTTAATCTCGCCGCTCACCTTATTTGGATTTGTTTGGGGAATACTGGAATACCCCATGGCGTGCCAATTGCCAAGATGTGCAGTTAATAAGCCAAGAGCACATCAACAACAGCACGTAATAGCAAGATCTAATCAGATTAATTTCATTTTTGTTCACCTATTCTAATAGATCAGACTGCAAGAGACAACGATTTCGCAACGACTTCTCCAAAATGCAAAACAGCAAGGCACAAAACCAAAACATTGAACACGCAACGACTTTAGCACTTTGGAGTATGGTTACACCCACTTACTAACTGGATGCACATCCAACTGGGCAAAATATGGTACAACCCCATCCATTCAATATTTTTCCAGAAAGGGTACCCATTGACGCATCATTAATGTGGATCAAACTGAAGGTTCCACATTCCATACAGTGGCGACACAGTTTCCGTGGTTTCATATCGTTTTCATGGGAGTTCGGCCGCACAACACCTGAAATCATTGGGATGTCACCCCTTCAAAAAGTACTCAGAAACCTTCAGAAACACAAGGCAAATTCAGCCCTGGAAAACGTCCCTTTCTCTTCAAAAAATGGGTCACAACACTTGGTACCTCTGGTAAGTTGTTACAATTTGCTATCCCATTTAGTTGATTTCACTATCAAAATTGTGATTTTCCATAGCAAAGTGTTGGTCATTCCCAAAGAATAACCCTCCCGGATCTTGAACGCTGTGGAGTCCACCATGAACCAGCCCGACCCCAAACACGCGCTGGAAGTGCGAGTCTGTCAAGTAAAAATGGATGAAACAAATACCCAAAACAAACAAACAAACAAACAAACAAACAAACGTGGCTCCAATTTCCTAGAAATCTCATGAAATAATCAATCTTTGTTTGTCTTTGATTCCTTGTTCCTTTCACATGAAAAAAACAACCAAATCTCTCCAACCACAAGTAGTCACTGGGGGAAACAAAATCACCCATCTCCGGTCGCTTTCCGCCAGAAGTTTCTGTGCTTCCCTGCAGCCTTGGCCCAGCAATGGCCAGCAACTTCTCAGACCTCAAACTGTCCAGAAAGTGGGATGGAAAACCGTGGAATCTTCACCCAGCTTCCTTTGCTGCCAAAATGTGAGGAAATCAAAAGATGTGGCTGGATAAGTAGTTCTGATACCTACAGTGTACCCAACCCCAGCCAGAAATGAATGGTTGCTTGCCTATGGAATCCTTACATAACAAATGGCTATGGGGCTATGGGGAAGCCACCATGGCTATTTCTGGCTGGGATCGGGGTTCCGGAAGTTCCAAGACTCCAAGTCGCCCCATCCTGCATCTAATCTCCTGTCAAATCCTGGCTCCAAATCATGCGATTATGAATGGGACCGGATCCGGTGTCCCCGTCCGTTTTTTAAATGACTTTTGCGCGATTGGTAGCGGTGTGCAATGATCCAAACGGAGCAGATCCACCTCAAAAGGCCTCACCATACCAAAAACGACTCAAAACGGCGCTTCCATGCGCTTCCCTCCAGTTCTGATTTGACCTATCCGATCATACAATCCTCTCAAACTCTCAGGAAATTTCTGGGTGGTTTCGACCCCGAAAAGTTTCAGTCAGTAGGAAGCATCATCTCAAATAGGCTGACACATTGGAACATGTCTGAAAAACATCAGCTATAGCAATTCGTCGGTGTACATTCCCTTGGCTGGTTTTATGTGTATATATGTATGTATGTATATACAAACATGTATATCAATTCATATCACTTTCCTCTTAGCCCTGGCCGATGACCCATCAAACCACCCACCAGTTCTTCAGCCGTGGACCCGGCCGGCTTTCTTTGAGGCTGCCATTGGGGGCCTGAAAGGATCCGAATCCACAGATCTGAGCTGGTTGAGCTACCAGCGCTGCCATCCAATAGATGGTAAATACGTATATATATATAATCAATTTATAAATCGGATGTAGTTCCTATGGTCATCGCCATTGTCCGAGTTGTTTGAATATGTTTGAATCATCGTGATTTCGTAGATTCCCCCTCAGCTATTTTAAATGTGTATGTATGCACGACCTACATAAAACGGTGTTTCAAGAAATGTCTGAAACAGCACCAGTCGGAAACTGCAAACTCCCATGGACATCTTTTCACAGGCTGCCAACATACTTGGCCCAACAACATGTCATCTCCAAAACGATGAAAGATACGGCTATGGGTCAATACCTTGACACCCTGGTTTTCACCCAAGAATTTGCTTGGATTTATGGATGTTCACCCCCCAGGTCCCATAGGGTTTCAAACATAAGCGTATCAGGGAGGGTATTTCTTGTCCTTTGGAAATCGACTGGCGCAATCCCTTGCTTCACGAACTGGGAAAAACTCTGGTACTTCTCACGCCTGATTTTGAAGGCATAGGTTGTATCCTCTGGTAAACTAACATAACTATGGAAAATCACCATTAAAAATGGGAAAATCCACTATAAATTGCCGTTTTCCATAGTTATGTTAGTTTACCAGAGGGTATCCTCACTATAATTTGCGGAAAACGTCGAGGTCGTCAGGATTCAACCAGCACCTACAGTACTCTCGCGGTGAACTGACCAAGGCTGATAAAACTTCTTTGAACAACCGGAAAGGCTACGGTACTTCGAGGATCACCCAACTTAGTTCATGGGAACACCCGAAGAACACACGTGGGACTCATCACTGTTCACCATGGATATCAACCACTTCTTCAGATTATCTTCGAAGTATAATCTATCCTGAAAAGTAGGAAAACATGAACAAACATGGAAGGGTTCCTGAAAAAGCACCAATCCCTGAATTGGTGTCAAGGAAAACTGCCGGACACCCCTTTTTTCGGTTCAGCCTCTTTCGGGCTCCGTGGACCGTCTGGCCGACGCCTGAGCGCAGATGGCGCAGCTCAGTGTTACCCTGGGATGTTTTGACCAAGTCTTTGCGGTGAACGTCTTAGAAAAATACTGAAAAAAGTACTGGAAAGCAAACATCAAACCAAATTTACTACATGTTGAATAGATCATTAGGTACTTTGTTGTTCAAACCAAAGGGAGAATACAATGTATTTAAAATGTCAAGTACATAATGTTGCTGGAATGATGTAATGTTTGATGAAATACTAAATACCGGAAACACTTGGACATTGATGGAGAATGAGATATCAAGTACTGCAATGTAGCTCGTCATCATTGTCACCAGTATTTGCAGGAAGATATAGGTGAACAAACTTCCGAGAACCTCCGTTAAGTGTTTGACTTGAATCTATGCCTCAACAAACAAACACCGTGTGGATCCATGTGGAGTACGGTGGAATCACATGAGAAAACATGGAAAGAAAAATGACATCAGTCGTTAATTCATTTGGATTCATTTGGGGCGTAGATGTCTGAGGCCAGCAGCAAAAATGATATGAAATTATTCAACCATAAGCCTGGTTAACTGGCGCTACCTTTAACCAACCCAGGCAAACAATGGCAAAAACGGCCTTCCTATGTGCAAACACAATTGGGATCTTTGATCTGCCAATTTGACGGATGTCGGGATGGCCAAGGACTCTCATTTGGTAACTTCAGCCAACCCCAACGCACGAATCAACTGACGGACTGAAATCACCAGCTTTTTGAAACTGCCAGCCAAACACAACACATACCCATGTCAATCTTGTGGATTTGCATACAGTGATGATATCGATGTATGCTGCGTTTGAATCGACTTGTTACCACTTTTTCATCTGCTGGGTGAAACATTGTGAAACGTGTGAGAACTACTTACCAACATCTCCTGATTGTCCTATTCTGTGTCCTTCACTCGCCCCCTAATCTGCACGGGCCCTACTGGTGGCGGTGGCTGTGTGACTGCAAGAGCCATGACAGGCGACAGCCCTGGTGGGGGCGGCAACTGCGCGGGCGACAGCCCGGCGGCAACGGGGCCACCAGGGCGGGCGCCAACGCTGGGTGCGGGGGTGCCATGCCCGGTGGCGGCAAACCCACCAGCTGCGCATGGGGCGTTGCCGGCTCGGAATCCGTCAGTTCCTCCGCGGCTTCAAAAGCGTCCTCCATGTTGAGGTGAAGATTTTCGTAGACACCTTTCGAAATTCCGTACAGGCTCATGGCAATCGAGAACCCTAAGTTCGCAAAGGCAAACTCAGAAGCTGAAGGAATGATGAAGGCACTGTAGAACTGCAACATGAAGGAAAGGGGAGCTTCCAAGCTCTTCTCAGCTTGTAGGATCGAGAGAAACCTGTCCGATGGGACCCCGGTTTTGCGAAATTCTTTGAACGCAAGTAGGAGTTCCTTGGGATTTCCTTTCCATACTTCTGTTGCCCCTGCCACCAAGACTATCAGTGCTTGGCAAGCTCCAAACCCGAAATTCCCGTTCAGGATGAATTGGGCAATGCAACTTCCATCGGATGCAAGATCAAATAGAAACATGGAGAGAGCAAAATATGCCCTGGTTCGTTCCACGACCGTCGCTTCATGCAGGTGCATCTCCCGTTCCAATTTTCTCGCTCTTCGTCGAACAGCTTTGCGCAGGTCGCCATCTTCTTGCGCATTGGTCAGAACAAAATCACCGAAACAGGCAGAGCTCCCAAAAAGCACCAGAAGCCACATGAGGAAAGAGAAAAACGGGAGAAGAACGAAGATAAAAAAAAGTCACAAAATCTCCAAAACTCCTCCTGGCGTGATTCATTCGGCACGCGCTAGCCCGAGCAACGCAGGAATTTGCAAGAACGGTTTTTGTCACGCAAGCTTGGTATTTAAACCAATCGAAGTCACCAGTGGAGCATGATTTTTGAAGCATAGCTGGTATTTCTTTGGTTCCCTGTATTGCGACCAGGCCTGGATCCATGGGATTGCAAACGTCTGCGTTGAAAAAACATGTTGCTCCACACCGCGACAGGTCCTTCTCCGTCTGCACGACGCAGATGCCCACCTCTGTGCAGTCAATGCTGCACGGTGCAGATTTTACCTTATTACCACACTCACAGGCACAGGAAGATGGGGGATCGGTTCCTTCGCACAGGCTGTAATACCAGAACTGGTCAAAGCCTCGGTTCGCTGCTGTTCAAGCCGCCAACACATATCACATTGGATGGACAAGCTCCGCGGGGGTGGGGACGCACAACGTTCCATTTAATCACCCACTTTATGTGGCGGTTGATCTCCAACAACTCTTTCGCCATCCGAGTCAAGGATAGTAAAGGATAAAATGGAATGGGGGCACTCATCAACCCCTTTTTATCATAGCTGCTTCGAAGAGTTGAAAAACCCTTACTGCAAAAAAAAACAAATTAGATAGAACGTCGACCGGCCTTCATTGGTGCAGAGGTGAATGCGATAGTCGCCAAGGTAAGTGTCGACACCCCGTCTTGGCTGGTGTGTGTTTAGGTAATGGCGTGTGCCTTGTCCGAACACGAATGTATGGACATAGTGGCCGATTGGAGGGTCACACATGTCGCTGGTAACGATAAAGATGAGCACCGGAAGCAAGCAGCCAGCTCGAAGCAAAATGGTGGCAGCGTAAAAAGTTTGAGCTGGTTTTTGCCTCCTTGCAGGGTTGATAAGATATGGCTGGTTTTCGCGTGTTTAACGATCCGCGGCGATTTCATTGTTTCAAATGTCTGAAGCACGCATGACGCCACTAAATCATGGTAGTTGCAATGTGTGAAATTCAGGATTGAAATGTGAAATAGATATTCCACTGAGCTTTGAAAACAGCAGTTCGCAGTGTAATTCGCAGCACGTGTGAAGACTCCATTGATCTCCGCTGGCAACGGATATGAGTTTGTCTGAAAATACACCGTTTTCATTGTCATGTTCGCCCTTTTTTCATTAAAAATGTTGGCAATTGCATGAAATTGTATGGTTGGCTATGTATCAAGATCACAATAGCAAAAATACCATAAACTATTGTCCATATGGCCCCAACAAGTGCAATGGGCATAAAGCATAGCCAAATTTGGACGCCGATGTCCAAGTTTGGAAGCTAGAAACAATCATAGAAGTTTAGACCATAAGGTGGTGCCCAGTTGGGACAATTCTAATGACGGTATAACTGGTATATGCGGTATACGGCATACCTGATGAAATACCAGTTTCAAAAAAAAAAACTTGAAAACCCTATAACTTTATGTTTAGGGTTTTAGGCCTGTTTCTTGGGGTTTTGAGCTGATGGGTTAGTTCTTAGCCCCTGTTTAGGTATACAATTTACCAGTAGTACCGCACGAGGCGGTGGCGGAAGTTTCAAAGATAGGAAACCTATAGGAGAGGTTGGTTGCTGTGAATGATGGATGGCAAAGCAAACCCACTGATGGACCGACAAGTGGCTGGAGGCAGCGCAGTGTTGTTGTGGTTGTAATTGTAGTTGTGGTTGTAGTTGTGGATGTAGATGTAGTTGTGGTTGTAGTTGTAGTTGTAGCTGTTGTAGTTGTAGTTGTTCTAGTTGTAGTTGTATTGCAGTGCAGTGTAATGCTGTTGTAGTGGTTATCGTGGTCGTAGTTGTAGCTGTTGTAGCTGTAGTTGTCATGTATTGTAGTTGAAGTTGTAGTTGTTGTAGTTGTTCTAGCTGTAGTTGTAGTCGTAGTGGTTGTTGTGTTTGTAGTTGTAGTCGTTGTAGTTGTAATGCAGTGCAGTGTAGTGTTGTGTAGTTGTAGTGGTTATTGTGGTTGTAGTTGTAGCTGTAGTTGTTGTAGGTGTTGTGGTTGTAGTTGTAGCTGTCATGCAGTTGAAGTAGGAGTTGTAGTTGTAGTTGTTGTACTTGCTGTAGTTGCTGTAGTTGTTGTAGTTGTTGTAGTTGTTGTAGTTGTTGTATAGCTGTTGTAGTTGTAGTGGTTGTTGTGGTTGTAGTTGTAGTTGCAGCTGTAGTTGTAGTGGTAGTTGTAGTGGTAGGGTAGTTGTACTTGTAGTTGTAGTAGCAGTTGCAGTGGTAATGTCATTGTCGTTGTGGTTGTAGTTGTAATTCTTCTTGTGCTTGTAGTCACTTTGAAAGTTCAAAAATCGACCCGAAACCTCCAGTGAATGGCAGAGTGAACCCACTGGTGGATCGACCAGTGGTTTCTCTTCTTGCAATTATCTGTTTCCTTTTTCTATCCATCTGTCCAAGCATCTGGTTCTTGATTTTTTTTTATCATCGGGCGTTCATATGATTTGGTCATTTGTCTATCTCTCTATCTGTGCATCGATCCATCTATTTACCTATTTGTCCATCCGTCGCTCTTTTCACTTTTGACAAGGTGCTGAATCCCTTGCACCTGCCACACAAAACGAAGTCTGAACATGCAAAAGTGGTCCGAAATGTGCTTCGCGCCACAGCGGCGTGCACTTTTTCGACATCTGAACTTCCAAAAATGGTCCGAGACCGACAGTTTTTAACACTTTTTACTTCCAAATGTGCTTCGCGCCGCAGCGCCGTGCACTTTTTCGACATCTCAACTTCCAAAAATGGTCCGGAGCTGACATTTTCAACGCTTTTCCCTTCCAAATGTGCTTCGCGCCACACCGCCGTGCACTTTTTCAACATCTCAACTTCCAAAAGTGCTCCGAGACCGACAGTTTTTAACACTTTTTACTTCCAAATGTGCTTCGCGCCGCAGCACCGTGCACTTTTTCGACATCTCAACTTCCAAAAGTGTTCTGGAGCTGTCAATTTTCAACACTTTTTACTTCCAAATGTGCTTGGCGCCACAACGGCGTGCGCTTTTCAACATCTCCACTCCCAAAAGTGCTCCGACCCCGACAGTTTTTGACGCTTTTTACTTCCAAATGTGCTTCGCGCCACAGCGGCGTGCAATTTTTCATCTCTCATCTCCCAAGATGTCTCCGCACCCGCCGCTTTAGCGAGCCTACTCTTCGACCCTCCAGGGCCACAAAACATTGGAAAAACACAGTGTTTCGCGACAGTCCTACCTTTTCGCGCACTTGCATCTTCTCTCTTCACTCTTTCTCATCTCTGATCTTCTCTCTTCTGACTTTCTCCATCTTCTTACTTTCTTCCTGGCTGTCCATATTGTCGGAAGTTTCACTTCTGAACTTCCTTCGATAACCCTTCATGCTCAAGGAGTTGACTTTGGCCAACCGTGCCTTGCCAAGCCAAAGGCAGAGAAATTCTGACAGAACAGGGCGAAATACACACACTGTCGCGGGGCATACGAGGACCCCCGTCGGCTCGCTACCGTTGCCGCTCTAGTCGCACTCAGCGTGATCTACAGGGTCCGAAGAGTAAAAAACACCTTATCAGAAGATCACGTAGAAAATGCCGGCTGGAGGTGACTAACTTGAGAGACTCTGCCTATCAGTTAGTTCCGAGACTTCTGAACAGGATATCATATTCTTCCTGTGTGGCAGCGAATTGTATTATATACCCATTGATTGACAATCATTCGCCCACCATTCTCGGATCACTGTTAGCCTGCTAAACCGGGCCAAATTTGGTTTAGATATGGTTCATGTATTTTTTTGTTGGTCCACCCCTGCCTGCAGAAACAACGGAATGAGAAGGAGCGCAGGATGGACAAAATATCCAAGCCTCACTTGCCAAAGATATTGGAAAAGTGCCATGATTAAATCAAAGTTTTTGTATGTATATATATATATATGGTACCCCCCCAAGACCTACCTTTTCAACCCTACATACAGATACAAACTATATATAAAGTATATAAATATACTTGGGTTCTGGGATTTTTGTGGAAAGCCAAGTCTCAAGTGTTAAGCCTCAAGTCTCAAGTCTGACAAGTGGAGACTCTTGTCTTTCTGAAGTCTGACAAATTCATCTAAGTGGATCCAAGATCCAAGATCCAAAATTTCTGGAGGGTCTTGGCCCAGAAATCTTGGATCCAGGGGGGCTTGCTGGATCCAAGATCCAAGATCCAAGATTTCCTGGCGGTCTTGGCGCAGAAATCTTGGATACAGGGGGGGCTTGCTGGATCCAAGATCCAAGATCCAAGATTTCCCAAGAAGAGTCTCTCGGCATCTTGGATCTTGGATCCGGGCTTGCTGGCTGCTGGATACAAGATTTCCTAAGAAGAGTCCCTCGGCATCTTGGATCTTGGATCCGGGCTTGCTGGATCCAAGATTTCTCAAGAAAAGCCTCTGGGCATCTTGGATCTTGGATCTTGGATCCGGGCTTGCTGGATCCAAGATTTCCCAAGAAGACTTATACCGTTGAAATGCGCAATAACTTTTCATTGTTCATTTCCTAGAAGCTCCACCATGGCGCCAATCTGTGCTGTTCGGCGCTTGAAACCAGCGACAGCCAGCCTCCAATGGGTGGCATCTTACGACTCTCCAGCATAGCCGTCGGGCCTTTAGCTTGCAGCATGTTGAGGGTCATTTTTGTGACCAAAAAGGTGCCCCGAGTTCCTGAACGCTCACTGTCTGAATTCTTGGCCCCTGGAAATACTCTTGGGTTAAAAACAAGCACTGACAACAAATGAAATGTATGAAACATCCGGGATGCAAGACTTGTTGCCCTGAGAGGGGGCCTTGTCATTTTACCTATCAAGCTTTGCGCTCGCCTTCGGCGCTCCTTCTTCCTTCTTCTATGCATGTGTTGGATGTTCGTTGGCTGTTGACCATGAAATGTTGCGGTGAAGTAGCCACGAAACCAAAAAATTATCCGTGCCCAATCTTTGTTTTTGAATAAATTGTGCCCATGTCCGACCGCAGTGCCGTTTGCACAGGGGGACATTGTGTATATCTGGAACAAATATGGCAATATGCAAGCTCTGTCTGGGATCGTGGGAACACTAGCAGTGGTCGGCAACGACAAGAGGCTTCTGAGGGGCCACAACTGTAGACTTTCGGTGCACAATGAGCTTTCGTTGATTGTAGAAGCCCACAAGCTCTGTGAGATTGAATTGGCAAGCAACACTCAGCAACACCAATCAAAAGCAACACAGGCTAGCACACAAAAGTAAATCGACAGCAGCACATATGAGCTGGCTCACAGACTTGCATCTAAGTTTACATACAATCCGGCAACTGAATTGGCAGCATGTCTGACCCGTGGGTTGCTAAAGTCCCTGTATGCGCTCGATTCAGCACATGCTCACATTGCCTGCAAAGGTTTGCGGAGAAGCAACCCTCCGAAAGACCTCAGAACAAAACAACTTTCAGCTGCAGAAATTATATACACATGAGCACGTCATATGTAAATATGCTGCATGTGGAAATGATATCTCTCTCTCTCTCTCTCTCTCCGTCGCCTTCTCTATGAAAAATGATGTGCAATTTAATTTCATATGATATATGATATGCTGCTTTTTACATTTGCTTACAATAAAGACTGAGACTGAGCATCTGATGGCATTGTCTTGAAATCGCGGCGGGCAGCTTTGGGCAGATTGCTCTGGGCCTCACAAACTGTTGCTCAAAGTCATACACCATCCGGTTCGTGCAAATGCTCCACTTCATCCCCCTTAGCAACCGTTGATACTGAAAGGAAGTTGGGGGGAAGCCTCTGAGTGTGCTTGAGACATCGCACAATAGAAAAAGCAACACGACTCAATCCATGTGTGAACCCTGGCAACCGAAGCCTGGCTGCGAGTGGCTTCACATAGCGAACCTGCAGCTGCCTCGCACAATGAAGCAATTGTACGGGCTCACTTTCTGCGCAAACAAGTTTGCTGTACAACGGCGGTCAGCACAAATGCAATTTATATAACTCAACACAAAACAAGAGTCTGGCAGGCATGCCCGTTCAGCCAGCTGGTCCGCAAGTTTCCCTTTGGTTTCCTTTGTCCAAGCCTCCAAATGTTCTGAAGCCGCAATCTGCTCTAGAGCCTGGGACGCATGTTGAATGCCCAAATTATCCCATCACATCGTCAACGCGGTCTGCGCAGCCTAAGGGTGGCAATTAAGGGTTGAAACCTGCGCATAGACGCCACAGTAGTTGACACCTGTTCCCAAAAGAATGCAAACTCTAAGACCTCCGCCCAGCGGAGGCCGTAGCCAACTGCTGTGGTGGCTGCCGTTCCAGCTACCGCGACAGCTACCTGCACATTCAACAATAAAGGAATTTCAAGCCCCAAAGGTCAGGGTTTAGCCATGAAAGTCACAATGAACCCAGAGCATGAAACGCCAAACCAAATGCTTGTTGTCAACACATGTCAACACCAGCAGCCCCCCAAAGCCTCGACAAAGGCGCCCATGGCGTCGCAAGCGCTGCTGCAACCACTACGGTCGCAACGCCACTGACCGCAGAACCAGCTGCGGCAGAACCAGCGGCAGCGCCAGCTGCGGTCGCCGAAACGGCAGGCGCTGTCAAGGTAACCTGAAAGACAGCGCCAGACTAACAACAGAACGAAACAATGAAGCATTCAATGCATCAGGGCGAGTCCAAGATATACGCTGGGGATCGCTGGGGTGCGTCCAGTCTTCAGGAGCACGGGGCAGTTGCCACTCACTATTTATACATTATTTGCAATTGATTTGCGGCAAAGGGATAAAATGTCATCGTTCATGCAATCCTGCTAGGTGGATCATCATAGGAGCTGAGGCAAAGGCTCCGAATGAGTAGGCACCTTTGACAGCTTCCGTCTCCTCAGTGTTTTGGCAGCTTTAGGTTCCGCTTTAAGATTTCCCCTGCCTCCAACAGCCGGGGCGCACTCCATCCTGAATTCACAGGCAATTGAGGTAAATTTGGGTGAGAGCCACCAAACTGAAATATTTCATCTGTGTCATCAAGAAATGGTAATATTCACCAGTAGTACCGCACAAGGCGGTGGCGGAAGTTTCAAAAATGGCAAACCTATAGGAGAGGCTCGTTGCTGTGAATGATGGATGGCAGAGCGAACTCACTGATGGACCGACACGTGGCTGGAGGCAGCGCAGTGTTGTTGTGGTTGTAGTTGTAGATGTAGATGTAGTTGTAGATGTAGATTTTGTTGTAGTCGTAGTTGTTGTAGTTGTAGTTGCTGTAGTTGTTGTAGTTGTTGTAGTTGTAGTGCGGTGCAGTGTAGTGCTGTTGTAGTGGTTATCGTGGTTGTAGTTGTAGCCGTTGTAGCTGTAGTTGTCATGTAGTTGAAGTTGTNGTGCGGTGCAGTGTAGTGCTGTTGTAGTGGTTATCGTGGTTGTAGTTGTAGCCGTTGTAGCTGTAGTTGTCATGTAGTTGAAGTTGTAGTTGTAGTTGTGGTTGTTGTGGTTGTAATAGTGGTTGTTCTGGCTGTAATTGTTGTAGCTGTTGTCGTTGTTGTAGTTGTAGTTGTCATGGAGCTGAAGTTGTGGTTGAAGTTGTAGTTGTTGTAGTTGTAGTTGTACTAGTTGTAGT